>CM075862.1:78038342-78400842 GCA_037975125.1 Latrodectus hesperus
TTCTATTTCTTAAAGAATTGTAAAATTTTCTAAATAATTTAAGTTTCTTCAAACCATAATTTTTTATATTACTTCGTGATTCAACGAGATTTAAGTTGAATTTCTGTGATAGTAATTAATAAGTTTATATATAACTATAAGTAAATATCTTAAATAGTTTGGATTTGTGCAAAAGAAATTGCTAATATATATATATATATATATATATATATATATATATATATGATTTTCTATAGTACATTTAGAGACACTTCTAAAAGTTAATTGTCCGTTATTTTATTGAAACTAGTTTATGAAGTTTATGAAATTAATGGATTAAATTAAAAGAAAATTATTAACAATGGATCTTAAACTGAAAAGAAAATATTATTATTTAAAATTATTTTTGTGAAAAAATTTAGATGAGAGAAATTTTATATAAATTGAGTTTCCATTTTTTTTGTTTTTTAAGTAAGTGGTTAAATTTAAAATTTCCTTTTATCCTATTTCCTTCAGAAAAATAAGGAGAAGGTTTATTTAAACCAATAAAATTAAAACGCTTGCTAGTTAGAAAAAATTACGATATAATAATGTATATGTAATTTTAAAAATGTAGTGTTTCTCTTTTGTTAAAAGAAATTAAGTCTGAGGAGTTAAAATAAACTGAGATTAATATGAGTATTAATTACACGAGAAAATATATGTAATATAAATAATGATAAGTCATATATAAAAACACAAAATGTTTTCTGTAAAGAAAAAATGATAAAAATTTGATGAGAATCAGCTTAGAGGAAAAAATATGACCCACTATAAAATTTTTAAAATTTTTTATAAAGGGTTGTTAAAAAGATCCCGAAAAATGTAAAAATTACTCCCACTGCTGAGTAAAATTGAATTAAAAAATGTGAACTAAGGCTTTTAATTTTAAATTCAAATATTTCTTAATTAATTATATGACTCAATATTTATAACTTAAATTTATTTCATAATTAATTAATTAATTTAATTGTAAATTTTTTATTCAATTTTATGAAATCATTTTAATGCAGTTATTATAAGTCACTTTATAATAATATACGTATAACTTAAAGTCATTTTATCATTGACATAAATTATAAACATAGAAAATATTTAATTCTAAAATATTGAAAATTTTTATATTCATTGTAGAATCCTTATAGAGTTGCAGACCAACTTGTCTAGTGGTCAGCGTGCCTTACTACAGATAAGGAGGTCCTGCGTTCGAATCCCGGTTTGGGCATGGATGTACTTTCTCTCTCTATCTATCCTTCTTTTGTGCTTACTTTGTATGAATGGGTTGTGAATGGTAGCCTACCCTATAAACGGGTCCCTATAGCATGTGTGTACTGAGGAAGTCGGACTCCACACCAAAATATGGTTTAGTTGGAAAAGTGGAGCAGCGCACCCCTTGGTGCCAGCCTAGCTGGCACACGACAATGTATGAATGAATTATAGAGTTATAATTACTTTTTGAAATAATAGACAAATGAAAGGAACTTCAAATTGATTTTATATCCATTTAAAAACTACGGAGATTTTATAGTCTAAATCAATTAAAAAAATATTTCATTTCTTTAAAATTGAACACTAATTTAGATATATTTTGTAATAAAGAAGGTGCACTTTGTTTTTATAACTTATTTCTTTTGGTAAAAGTATTTATAATTTTTTGTGCTAGATCTTTTAAAAACAAATTAATACAGAGAAATTTACTCTCAGATATTCACTCAAGGGCAATACGAACCAATTTATTAAAACTAACTAATAAACCATTCCTATTTAAAAGTTTTCTAAATGTTATATTTGAATGTTCCATTTGGAGAAAGTGCAATGTCTTCAAGCTATCTCTTTAAAATCAATACATTTTAGACGAATCTTATCATTTTTTGAAGTAAATTTCATTTGTTTATAAGCAACGGTTAGTATTTACTCTAGATAATAGCCGACAGTTTTCAGGAACAGCGAATGAGAGTTTGACGGGTTAGTTTTCGAAGCAAAATTTCACAGCTCGGATGTACAATTTTATTTAAATAAAATTTAAAAAATGAAAATTTTTAATTTTTTAATGAGAATTCTGTAAATGTTTTGCATTAGTGTCGTCCAAAAAGGGTCAATTAAAGCTACTCTCAAAATAATACATTTTTAAACTCACCTTAACAAAACTTTTCAATCAGAAAATTTGCACAACTGCTAAGCATAATACGTGCCTAATAATGTTTTTCTATAAAGATTTTATATAAAGAAAATAAGCATAATTTTAAACTAATTTTAAGTTCTTACATAAAAAATTGGAAAACGTTTTTAAAAAGTCCATTTTAAAGCAATTTAAAAATGTGTTAATAAACAATATATTTTTAATTTAATTTTGAAACGAACTCCCTTTTCCTCGGCTTTATTATTCATTTTTAATTACCATGCATTATTAATTACAAACGAACTGAAAGGAAAGATGAAAAACTTACTGAGAGAATATTTTTATATTTTTAGTATTATAAATAATTCTTTAGACAAGGGAAAAACCGAATAGTTCTTTTCCAGGCATGATATACATCTTTGTATGTAGAATTGTAACTACAAATTCACCGTAGTGCATAACTGCAATTACAAATTCAACATGTGTTGAATTGTAAGTAAAAATTTAAAACGGTAATATACTTAGGGACGCGCATATTAAACATGTTCTTGCTTTCAACTCTTAAACTACGTTATTTCATACAATTGCTTGATTAACATACATAACACTTGATAAACAGGTTAGTGTACGTTTTGTTATACATTTCACACACTGCTACCAAGTTCTATTGAAAAAATCACTTAATATCATTTCTCACTATACCAGCTACGAACCATGGTCATTGATAAAGACTGACATCAGAGCTCTGACGATTTACTCTATGAATTTCCTTTTCACATTAATGTAAAGAGAAATTAATAAGAAGCTAACTTAAGTTTTAAATGAATTTTAAAGTATAATTAGAAAGAGAGTGATTGAGTAAATAACATATGATTTTTTTCAATACATAAATTACAAGAGTTGTTATGTCTATATGCTTACAGTAGTATATTTTAAGATTTAAATAAGATACGCTAATGAAATTTATATTAATTTGTACCCACAAAATTGATATATTCAAATTTAAAAAAAACATTGAATTATCTAAAATTTTAACGCCATTATCTAATATTTATATATAATAAGTTATATTTTTCTCATGTATTTTTCAGGGTGCATACAAGTTCTCTCTTTTAAGTAAATTCCTTTTTAGTTAGTCAATAAAATTTTCTCCAGGAATGCAAAATGTATTTTTTTTTAAAAAATAATGTTAAATATTTCTGGTATTTTTTATTACTTTATAAATAGAAACTCATAGACACAAATTCATAAACTAAAAAAAATAACTTTGAATTTAAACTAAAGTTGCTATGAGAAAGAAAATCAATAAATTCAAAATTTTTTATTTAATAAAACAGTATCAAAAATCATTTAAATAAAAAACGTTGACGAAATACAACATACATATATATATATATATATATATATATATATATATATATATATATATATATATATATATATATATATATATATATATATATATATATATATATATATATATATATATATATATATATATATATATATATATATATATATATATATATATATATATATATATATATATATATATATATATATATGTATATATATATATATATATATATATATATATATAATATATATATATATATATATATATATATATATATATATATATATATATATATATATATATATATATATATATATATATATATATATATATATATATATATATATAAACCTCTTTTTCTTAATTATTTTATGCTTATATTTCACTAGAAGTATAAATTGTATAAATTGAACTAACTTTCACGAGAAGCATAGATAATGAACGACATCTAATTTTATTAATTTATTTAAACTTATTAATGGTTCTATTTTCCTACATATAGCGTTGATTTTTTTCCTCTCTCAAATTTATCTTAATGACAATAAAAATAATTGCAATTCAACTAAATAATTAAAAGATTTCATTAGTAAGAAATTAAATTTTTTGTCTCAATTAAGGAATTTTCGATTTAAGATTCCCTATTGTAAGAGAAAATACTTACGGGCAGGGGAAGTCTAACTTCGATGTAGGTGATGTAGGCGGTGGAGGATCTCCAGAGGGAGATCAGAGAGAAAATGGTGACAGATGATAGGATCATGACTGATCCCAGTGTTTTGGAAGAAGGAGCTTCCTCTGATACCGCGTTTCCACAGGTGGTTGCTTATATAGGCGATCGCAGACCAATCACCGCGAGTTCACTTGTCGGAGAAAGTGTCGAGTCGCCTGTTTCCATCTCCTCAGCGGGGGAAATGTCCCTCTCTCTTCTTCCCGCGGTCACCATTTTTTTAGGGATTCTCTTCAGTTTAGGGATTTTTTCGACAAGTTTTTGTTATGGAAAGAAAATTGCACAGTTTCAAAATAAAATACATAAAAATTAATATGCTTTTAAAAATTTTAGTTGATTCCATTAATTTACCTACTGAAAAAAATGCAAAAATTATTTTTTCCAATTGTGAGTTGAATATTACTTTAATTTAAAATAAAATTTACCATCTCCAAAGTCAGTCTGACTTTCACTGAGAAAGTTCAGTTGTTTTATTTTTATCGGGGTAAAATAAATAGTTCATGTAAATTAGTGGATTTTTTTAAATCTCTATATAATATTTTAATTAAAATTAATTTGTTTGGAAATCTGTTTCATGGTAATCCCAACATGTCTTTGGTAAGTTTCAGTTACTTTTTTATATTTCAAGGGTTCATGTTTTATTGCAATCCTCCAAACAAGTACTTGAGTGATTAGATCTTAAGTTTTTGGTTTTAAGTTCAGCAGTTTTGATTCCCATTTCAAACATTGTTATTTTCTGAGAATCAAAATTATCTTCAATTTGTAGGATCAAGTCAATATATCATTGCTATGCAAAAAATGATCTTCGAGTCAAATCAAATGAAATTATTTTCAAAAAATTAAATGTTTTAATTTATTTTCATTTTTAAACGAAATCTATATTAATATAGAGTTTTCTCTTTTAATCTCTTTAAAAAAAAAGGTGCAGGAACTTAAGGATATTGGGATGTCTTAACAACTGATGTTGTTGTTGTCTTGTGCCAGCTAGGCTGGCAACATGGGGTGCGCTGCTCCACTTTTCCGGCTGAACCCTATTTTGGTGTGGAGTCCTACTTCTTCAGTACACACATGCCATAGGGACCCGCTTATAGGGTCAGACAGCCATTCACAACCTCATTCATACAAGGAAAGGACAAAGACAGAATAGATAGCGAAAGAAAGTACATCCATTCCCGAACCGGGATTCAAACCCAGGACCTCCTTATCCGCAGTCAAACAAGCTGAGCCCTAAATAAGTTGGACGGCTTAACAACTGATACTTTTGTTAATTGAAATCATTAAGCTTTTGTACTAGTTTGAACCGCATTCAAACAAGGTCGACCCTTTGTATGCCTTAAGATAAGAATAACATACTAAATTCACGTGGCATTAGGAGTAAAACAGCAAAAAATGTCCAAGTAGTACAAACACACTGCTGGTAGAGAGGAAATTCAGTATCCACATAACATCCTTAAGCAATGTTAAGGTCCAACCTCAAATCATTCGTTAACAATGTGTTGTATTTATCATTAGATCAGCATGAATGATAGCTGCAGTCATTCAATAATAATTATTCCAGCTTAACTGATTTTGTTTTCTGTTTTCAAAAACTCGTATTGAATCTCATTTATAATTGCATTATTCATTAAGCCTTATAATAGCAAATTTATAAAACAAATGAAAAATAATTTCTAGGCATGATCTTAAGGACATACTGAATTGTTTACGGATTGCATAGTATTTTGTCATAGGTAACATCCTCAGATTGTTTAATTACTATCACGCATGTGATGAAATCAATGCTGGAATTATTAATAACTCCACCTAAATCAAGCACCAACAAATTACTACAAATTACGACTTTTTAAAGCGCATTGCTTTTATCAACACAGTGCTTCCCTGATTGAATCAAAGGTCAAACAAATTCAATCGTAGGGCTTCTGAAGCCATCGTGTTTTTTAGAACAAGACTAAATGGTTATTTTCCCAGATATTTAATGTAGTTAATAATGTTTTTAATTCATTTAAATGATTAGTTTAATAAAGATATTATGAAGTTCCAAGAAGCAAGTAAAGTCTTTACTTTCACGAACTTTTAGGTAATAAGGGTTGATCCAAAGAATTCATATTTTTGGTGAAGATTTAAGAGCTCTTAAAATATCACCGACAAATGTTTTATAACCATATTGAAAATAAAAATTTTAATAATTTGTTGTCTTTTAAAATTTTTTAAAAATGTGTACTTAATGTGTTTTTATTTTCAAAAACTTCTGACGTACTAGTACAAAGTTTATAGAAATTAGAATGTTGTTGTTTGTAGTTACTTTTAAGACACTTGGACAAGCCAAGCTCGCTATGCCGTTAACGATGCAAAGTTGGTTTTTAACCAGAGCAACGTCTTTCGCTTAACCAGAGCAAAAATGTCAATATATAAAAGAAACGTATTAACATTTTTCAAAATTAAATTCGCTTATTTGCATTTTTTTAAAAATTTCTGAGTTTGTCTGAGCAATTGTTTCATATGATTAAGCAAAGCTTTTAAGAAATACAATATCCGTCTTTTTAAAACTTTTTGATTGCTTGATTTTCCAACAATCGACAATTTTATTATGTGATCGCATATACTTTTTTCTTTAAATAAATCATTGTAGCTGGAAAAAGATTTAAGCACTTTCCTCATTTCGATTTAAAGGGCTAAGGTCAGAACTATATATTTCCACGAATCCCTAAAGAAATGCGAGAAAATAAAAGCAAATACTGCCTTCTATATAAAAGCCTTAACAAATATATCAGATGCTTGATCGCATCAAAAATAAGATTAAAATAGTAATCGCAATGCCATCAAATACAAAATCGTCGCTGATATTTGGACATGAATTCAAATAAGTTCATTTACGTAAACAAATTAATCTAGATTCAATTTAAACTCAGAAGATAGTAGCGTTTTGATTTGAAGATATAAGTGTGTAATTTGCGCCATTGACATATATAAAAACCAATTGCGCACTTTATGCATTATAATGGGTACCACATTTACAGGTTTGCTGGTGTGCTGGTCCTGCTCACTTTGACTTTCCATGAAGTAAAATAAAGACATTCCATAGGAAAGAGTAACATATAAAAACCTGTTGCGCTCTTTATGCATCATAATGAGAACCACATTTACTGGATTGTTGGTGTGGTGTACTGTTCACTTCGATTCTCCATAAAGTAAAGATTTGACTGAAATTATATTTCTGGCTTGCTTCCATGTTATTGCTGTCTTGAGACATCTATACTGACGTTATGGGTAAAACAGTTCCACTTTTCCAACTGAGCCATATTTTGGTGTGGAGTCCGACTTCCTCAGTACACACATGCCATAGGGACCCGTTTATTGGGTAGGCAACCATTCACAACCTGTTCATGCAAAGAAAGGAAAAAGATAGGATAGACAGTGAGAAAAAGTACATCAATGCCCGAACTGGGATTGGAACCCCAAACTTCCCTATCCGCAGTCAGGCACTCTGACCACTAGACAGGATGGGTAGCTGTTTTGCTTAAATAATATTATACATGAGATTTATAAAGTAGCTCTCAGAAGAACTTCAATAGCAAGGGTGTTTAAGGTCATGATAGCCCAAGTGGTTACGGCATCAGCCTTCAGTCTGGAAAGACGGAGTTCGATTCCCAATGTTTCCAAAGACCCATTGAGTACATGCAATATACGTGCTCCTTTGATATGTGGAATCGAAAGCTCGGTAGTCGGTCGTTGAGCAGTTACTGCGGGTGTAATGATCAAGAGAAAATTTCCTCGCACTCCAAATCAATGTCAAAATAGAGGGAGTGGGTCCTCTGGTAGTGCCATCTATTGGAAGAGTTTAAAGCAAAGTCGTACTTTCGCCATTCGTGGTGATCTGGTTAAACGAAAGACTCATCCTACTAATTTAAATTCGCATAGCCAAGGCATAGCGAACTTGTCTTGTCCTAGATTCTTCTTCTGATTAACGTTGTTCTTTCATCATAGTCACTAAAGTTGGCTAAAATGTTATACTTTTTTTCAGTTTAAAATTTTACTTTCATTTCATTTACGTTTTACCATGAAATTTTCAACTATTTATAAGATGTAATCGCAGTTATCACATTCTGTAAAACGCACAATAACCAATTTTTAATATTTAAAGTACAATATTTTATATCAGTAATCCTTGTTTTTTTCTTCAAATATCTTCCTTCTGAATTTAATTTTTTTAAATGTTACAAAATAAAAAATTCCTTCAATTAATTTTAATTAAAATGATGGAAATAATTCATATGAAAATAATTTAAATTTTGAGAAACTTTCATATCATTATAAATTATCCAAATTCATGAAATTAAGTTGCAATATTTATATCTTTAAAAACCATATATATATATTTATTAAGAGACTCTTATTCGAGCTGTAAACTACAACAATAATTATGAAAAAAGTTGTAGAGAAATGCTCATTTGTTAAAATACTCAAGTACACGAATACCATTCACTAGTAAATTAAGTAAAGAATATGAGAGATATTATAAAAATTAAGGGAGGATAATCTTATATAATTTGAGAATATATTTTCTTTATGTATGTATTCAACTCTACAATATCAAAAAACAGCATCATATATATAAATTTTAAAATAACAAATGTAGCTGTGGAAAAACTTATTCCTATTCAACTTAGAATTATATTTCTGCATTTTATTTTTATCGCCTATTGGATAATGCATCGTAAAGAAATTAGTTTGTTTGTTAAAATTACTCATATTTCTAAGAGATACAAACATATTTTTTGAAACGTTTCCATGAAACTTAAGCCATTGTTCAATTTTTCAAAAATTAAATAAGGATGTCCTGTTAACAGGTTTTGGATGAATCGTGAATTTACCAGCAAACACCTTTCCTGCCGTCATACGAATTAATTTAAACTCACAGTTGTTTATCAAACAAATTTATGTCGCACCTTCACAAAAGACTGCTTCAATTCACTTGCTGTATTTCCTGACAGCTGTCAAAAATATATCTACTCACCCACTTGCCCGCATTTTGGATGTCAATAACTTTGCAAGACACTATATTTTTTGTTTTAATTCTTCAATAAAGAGTCACAAATAGCAGCGAGCTAGTAACACAAATTTCAAAGAAAGAATAGTAAAATTTGAATATTAGAATAAACATTTTTGAAAACTTAATTCCATTATAACTCAATAATAAATATCTGAGCTGTTTGGAAGGATGTTGTGAATATAATTGCTACATATTTATTATTACCTTTTTAGTTATCAATACCATAAATAATTTTTGGTCACATTCTTTTTTAGTTATTATTACAAAAATGATGAAAAAACGTTTATATTTCAGAGACTCAAAATTCATTCTAGGATATGTTTTAATAAAGCAATTTTCGTAAATGTGTCCAAACAATTATCTGTAGAGGTTTAACTTAAAAGAACTGAAACGTTCTAGAAAATGATTTTTAAATTCGCGTTTTGAAGCGTAACACAACAATTTTTCAAATAAATGTATTTATAAGAAACTTGCCCCAATTTGCCTAGTGGTCAGCGTGCCTGACTGCGGATCAGGAGTTCCTGGGTTCGAATCCCGGTTTGGGCATGGATGTACTTTCTCTCTCTATCTATGCTGTCTTTGTCCTTTCCTTATATGAATAGGTGTGAATGGTTGCCTACCCTATAAACGGGTCCCTATGGCATGTGTGTACTGAGGAAGTCGGACTCCACACCAAAATAGGGTTCAGTTGGAAAAAGTGGAGCAGCGCAACCACATGTTGCCAGCCTAGCTGGCACACGACAACAACACCAAAATAAGAAACTTCACGCTTTAGACTTTAGATTTATCATTACATTTATAATGGTAAATATTTATAATGGTACATGGTGTAAAATAGTTCTTTAATTAATTCGCAGAATCAAGAAATTTAATCAATAACTTGAAGAACTCTTTTCCAGATTAATCAATAAATCTGTTATTATCTGCTGAGCACTATAGTTCGCAGCATGTTCTGTGTTTAGGAATTTTTACCTACGATTTTTTAATAAGTTAATAAAACATGCTGGGTATTTCTCAAAATGTTTCACGTTTGTAATAGTGCTAAAGCCTATTGAATAGGGTATTAGAAGTTACTTAACACAGATTTGAACTTTTTTCATACACTGAAACAATTGACAACTGGTTTGAGGGTATATTAAATCAAACCTCAGGATAAATTGACTTTACACTTTGGGTGGATATTACGCTACCTTAAAGTTAATCAAAGCTATAAAAGTGATAGCGTTATCTTTTTTAGTGCGATTTTCTTATCTATATCGAATCGGAGAAAAATTTTCCATTTAAAGAGCCCCTCACAATATTTAAAAGAAGCTTAAAAAGTACGCTAAATATGTTAAAGTTAAAGACGATTCATTCATTGTCGTGTGCCAGCTGGGCTGGCAACATGGGGTGCGCTGCTCCACTTTTCCAACTGAACCCTATTTTGGTGCGGAATCCGACTTCTTCAGTACACACATGCCATAGGGACCCGTTTATAGGGTAGGCAACCATTCACACCTCATTCATACAAGGAAGGGACAAAGACAGGATAGATAGAGAGAGAAGTGCATCCATGCCCGAACCGGGATTCGAACGCAGGGCCTCCTTATCCGTAGTCAGGCACGCTGACCACTAGACAAGTTGGTCGGCATTTCAATGTATTAAATAATATTTATCAACTATTTGCAGTTACATACTTTAAATCAGTAAAATTTACTGCCATATAAAAGTAATTTGCTACACTTTTATATGACATAATTGAAAGCATTATATCATTAGAAAGTAGTTTTTATAACTACTTTATTACGATAAAATGCTTCTAATGAAGTTATTTTTCCATACAATTTTTCATTCAGAGATAGGATTGTATTCACATGTTTTTATAGTAAGAATTATAAGTTCCACATTCAAATTTTCCAATGTTATCTTGTAATTTATCCTAATATTTATATTCAAGTTGTGCATCGAACTGAAAACAGTCTTCAGAAAAATATTTCTTAGCACAAGAAAGAACACATTGATGGTTTTGAAAAGTATTACTTTTCAACTCCATTTATGTGTTGAAAAGTAACATTTTAAAACATTATCCAGATGAAGTTAAGAAAAATACTTAGATAATGAAAGATTTTCAAGAACAAATTTTTTAATATATTTAATTGTTAGTATTAATTTGGTGTAAGATAAAGTCAAAAAAGTATATTATATAAGAAAATATTTCTGAAAATTAAAAACATAACTTATCTATTCTTCAAATGAAAACTAAAATTTCATTTGAATATTATTTTTATGTTGAAATTAAATTGTATTAATATAATTCAAATTTTCCATTTTAATTGAATTCTCGGATTTGACCGACACAGAATTTATACTTACAGATCACGAATATAAGGAAACCCCAAAGACGCTTTCTTTATTCTTAAACTTTTCTTTATACTCACTAGAATTTATAGAATGAGATTGGATGCAAATTTTCTCATGCCTTATCTTATTAATAATTTCTTATAATACTTAGTTATGTCTTATAAACTAATCACATCATGTTTAGTGTAACTTAAACACACACATACACACACCACATTTTAGTAATTGTTGAGAAAATTATAATAATTGCATAAAGTAAAATGTCCTTTAATATTACAAGTAAAATAGTTTTATTTTAAAATATTTTCGTCTTTTATATGCTATTGAATATAGATTTAATTATTTAAACTATAGCGCACTAAATTCAATAATATGAAAGTTATCTTTGGAATTATTTTTAATATTCTTTATTATATTTTTATTTCGTATCTCATTTTTAAGTCACTTTTCCCTTATTTACTTTTTATTGTCTGAAAACCTCAATTTGAACAATCAGGATTGCTACAAACATTTTCATATAATAATTTCTTCAAAACATATTTTCGTGTACATAGTTAGAAAAATAAATTATTCTTTTTCTATTTCTTAGAAAATGTTCATATTTTATCAGACTAATTTCAAAAACTATATGCACATAAATTGTTCTCTTTAATATAATTTAAAAGACATTAAAATTTTATTATTTAAGGATTGCTTAAAAGGAAAATTTATCTTTATGATAAGGTGAAGATTATTCTTCATATAAATAAAGCATTTAAAAGCATTCTAGGTCCATGAATCCATGTATTCATGGTCCATGAGTCCATGTATTCTAGGTCCTTGAGTCCATGTATTCTAGGTCCATCAGTCCATGTATTCTAGGTCCTTGAGTCCATGTATTCTAGGTCTATGAGTCCATGTATCCTAGGTCCATGAGTCCATGCATTCTAGGTCCATGAGTCCATGTATCCTAGGTAAATGAGTCCATGTATTCTAGGACCATGAGTCCATGAGTCTATGTATCCTAGGTCCATGAGTCCATATATTCTAGGTCTATGAGTCCATGTATCCTAGGTCCATGAGTCCTTGTATTCTAGGTCCATGAGTCCATGTATTCTAGGTCCATGAGTCCATGTATTCTAGGACCATGAGTCCATGAGTCTATGTATCCTAGGTCCATGAGTCCATATATTCTAGGTCTATGAGTCCATGTATCCTAGGTCCATGAGTCCTTGTATTCTAGGTCCATGAGTCCATGTATTCTAGGTCCATGAGTCCATGTATTCTAGGTCTATGAGTCCATGTATCCCAGGTCCATGAGTCCTTGTATTCTAGGTCCATGAGTCCATGTATTCTAGGTCTATGAGTCAATGTATTCTATGTCCATGAGTCCATGTATCCTAGGTCCATGAATTTACGTACCGTAGGTCCATGAGCCCATGTATTATTCTAGTTCCCTAGAAGTGCCATAGAAACTCGTGGAGATGGGAGGGAGCAGCTTCTTTTAGTAAAAGAAATTGGAGCAGCCGAAGGATGAAGACCACATGTGTGCCTTAGTTGAGCAAAGTGGAATGGAATTCACGCCTTGGGTGACCCTACCAGAAGCATACACTCCCATTTTGAGAGAAGAGGCGTCACACAGGAATTTAAAGAAAATAATTGTTTTCTTTATCAAATTGAAAATGAGAGAAATTTAAAAGACATTTCATTATTTTCAAAAATCGATGGCGTAAAATGCTATTATGGATTATTTTTATGATGCTATTGTAAATATCTAAAGTAATTTCAACTATTTTATCTTTAGAAAGTAAGAATAAGATAGATTACTCATAGTTATATAATTTCTGCCAATCGAAGTCATCAAGAGTCAATCGCTTTATAATTTTTAGCCATGATTGCGTAACGAGATTCACATTTAATTTTGCATCGTCTTATCCAAATTCCACATCACATCTAAAGTGGGGAATCAGATCGCCTAAATCCATATTTTCTCATTACTTCTTTCGATTGGATCAAAGAACAAACCTTCTACTTTCTCTAACTGAGAACGTTGCCCTTTGCACCCTTCTCAAGTTTCTTAGAAAAGAAAAATAGTTGACCAACATTTGGTTAAAATAAACTTAATAAATCATTATTGTAAATACAAAACAATATCAGAGCCCTTGAGAAATAAATAAAAACATTAAATATTTGTAAATTCTTTTATTTTAGTTAGTTATTTGATTGTTAAAAATCACAATATTAATTATCATGTGAAATTCAAATTACATACATTATTAGGATTAGATACCTAAAGTGAATGAATATGCTAACTTTATTTACATTAATCACATTTATGAGATGTATAGGGCCGTGGTAGCCTAGTGGTTAGGGTATCGGTCTTCCACCCGGAAGGGTGGGGTTCGATTCTCAATGCCGCCAAAGACCCACCGAGTACATGCGATATACGTGCTCGTTAAATCTGTGGAATCGAAAGTCCTGTGGTCGGTCCTTGAGCAGTTACCATGGGTGCAATGGTCTGGAGAAATTTACTCCCCTTCAGATCAATGCCAAATTTGAGGGAGTAGATCCTCTGGTGCTGCCATCGATCGGAGGATTTGAAGAGCAAAAGTCGTACTTTCACCTTCATGGTGCTCTGGTTAAACGAAAGACGCTCCCAATGGACTTAAATTCGCATAGCCAAGGCATAGCGAGCTTGGCTTGTCCAGTGTCATTAGTAACAACAACAGGTAATCGTTTTCAATTTAAGTAAGCATTTGTTCTCAGCTTTAAGGAAAATTATGCACACTTTTGTACTAATTTATTTTGTGAAATACCTTGTTATATTAAATAACTTTATAAGGCTTTTATATAAAAGACTTAAGAATGTATATAGTTATTTACATTAACGAGCGAATTCTTTCGAAACATTTCTACTACAAGACATGGTTTTGTTTACTCCAATAGCGATGATACTTTTAATAAAATAGGTTTATTCTTCTTAAATAATGCTTTTTTGAGAATATTTAATCGGAAAATTAATTTTTTACTAAATAGGTTTTCTTAACAAACTTTAAAAAAGTATCAGTTATAATTATAGATTTAAGATAATATTTTTTAATTTTCAAACAATATCATTAAATAATTAAATCAAATAATTAATTTGAGTAATTATTTTCAATTTTTAGGAAGAAATTTAATGTTTATTATCACAAACGTTCTTAATGAAACTTTGCTCTGCAGCAAATTTTCTTTAACATTTGAACAACTTATAAATTATTCTTTGTTTCTTGTGGAGTACTAAAAAAGAAGAAGGAAAAAATAATAATTTTAAAATCTTTTCTTATAAATAGCAAGAATATAGATCTTCCGAATATTTTCTTATATTAATAATTCAAGTATTTTTAGTACCTTGAGCATTGTATTCGAAATATTTTTTTGTTTTATACAAATCTTGTATTTTTGAATTTTGAAATTTACTCTTAATTATTGAAAATTTGAACGTGTTTTTAAAAATGTTTTGTGAAAAACATTAACTTTTTATTTTTTTGGCAAAAAATGTTCTGTTCTGGAGGCCATTAAAGGAGGTAAAACGAGACTTGCCCGAGATATCAACGCACTTCTGTCCCCTATAGTTGCAAGGGAGCACCATCCAATGGGTCCCTGCACATGTAAACATCGAGGGAAATGAACAGGGGGACTCCCTCGCCAAGGAGGCTAGGAATATCAATCCTCCTCCCACGAATACCACTTGCTTCGATGCATGAACGCCGCCACAAGGCATCAACTCTGCGGGGGACTTAGAAAAAATGGTGCCTACCGGAGCTTAATCCTGACCGTGGCATCACCTCTACCATCAGCAGAATGCGGACTGGGTAAATGAGGGGTATGAAAATCATGCCCGACGGATCTAGAACCTTCGCAGAATGCAGGCACTGCACAGGCTGCATCCGAGGCATCTCTTCAACTGCATCTCTATTACCTCAACCCTCTTCAACATCGACCCCAACTGCTTCCAGGACACCCTCTATACCGAAAAAGCTGAGGATGTGGCCAGGGCAGTGCTGCGTACCTTTGGTCCCATTTGACTTGTATTTTTTACTGTTTCTTTTCTTTTTTTCCTTCTCTTTGCACTTGTCACACGACAACAACAACAGCAAAAAATGTTATTATGGTTTTAGAAGTAAATGATGCGTATTTGTTATCTATAGGAAGAAAATATTTTTAAAATTATAGAATATTCTGAGATAATAAGCTTATTTATCGTTTGAAAAATCACCTAAATGAGGGAACATTATACATCATTAAAATGTAATATTATTATACTTAGTTTGTCTGGAATACATTTAGACTAATTTGGGAATTTTTTAAATGAAGAAACCATGCAATATTTTATGCCATTATATAGCTAAGCTTTGTCATAATTATATAGAATTATCACTTAAAGCACTTGTTCTTGAATTTAACTTTAAGAAAAGATTAACACTTTTTAATAAATTAATGTTATGATCGCAAAATGGTGATAGATGATGTTTTTTTGAAAAATATAATCAACATCTCTTTAATTTAATCTTGTAAAAAAATTCATCAGTAAAAAGAAAGAGACTATTCAGCACATTTTATACTTTAGAATAAATCCCGTAAAAAAATGAATTACCAAAATATTTCCTAACAGATTAGGTGAAAAGACCGTACAGTTACTTATATAGTCTTGATTTTGTTTTCATATATTTTAGACATTTAATAAGATTAAAATAATGACGAAAACAAAAGCGCTATTTGGTAAAGAAAGAGAAAGAATTGTACTTATTTTCTTTTACTTTTTATTATCCTTCGTATTCTGGAATCCAAACAGAAATATGATTTATGGGTAAAAGATGATTAAAATATGACACATTGGATTATTATCTTATATTGATGTGTTAATATTTTGTCAAGGAACGTTAGTTTTATATCTAAATACCGATATATTAAATAAAGATAATATTTTCAACAAAACAGATAGAAGTTTTCATCAATAATTTGTAAATGCAGTAATTTTTATTATTCGTAAATGAAAAATAAAATTTTAAGATAATTTAGGAATATAATTGACTAAAAAATAAGCAAACTTTAAATTAAATACCCGTGTATCGAACCGAATATCGAAAGTAAAACAGTAAATTTATGTAAGACCAAGGATATATTTGTGAATCTTTAAAAGAAGTTTAAAACTATTAATATTTATAGGAAGAAAAATTTCAAAAATCATTGAAAAAATGTTTGGTTAATATCATCAGAAAATGAATGAATAAATTATAAAATTATAAAATTTTTATTTATCAATTTTAAAAATATAAAAATTTTAAAACAGTTTACATACATCCTTGATTAAAAAAACAAACTTTGAATTACATACTCATAGAAAAGTACAATAGCAATTTGATAAAAGACTAAAGATATTTGTGAATCTGCCAAAGAACTTTAAAATTATTAATATTTAGAAGAGAACAAAAAATTTAAGAATCATTGAATCAAATGTCATTTGCTTAATATTATCAGAAAAAAATCAATAAATATGTCTTAAATGTTGGAAATGAAAGAATTATACTAACAACAATTTTTTATTAATAAAAATTTCTAAATATTAATTGTAAGTTTTCGTTTAATTATTTACATATTACCGTATTTAAAAAGCATTAATCCAATTTTATAATGAGTTTAAATGGATTTACTGAAACTATTGTCTTAATTAAAGAGATATACAACCAAATTTGCTTAAAAATGATAAAAATATATTTGGAAATTTTAAGATACACCATAGTTGGAAAACAAAAAAAAAAAGTTTTTCTGGAAAAATTAAGAATTTCTCTTAAACCAGTCGTAATATTTTAAATAGAAAATTATTGCTAAAGTTGACACAAGTATTTTTGATTATTATTTTATTATAAAAATAATGTTTTCATAATTCATTTTTTTCTAATGTCCGGTTGCATTTAGCATATACCTATTCAGTGCTATAGAGGATGAAGGCTAGGGCATCATATACTGGGGGGCACCCAGTGGGTGTGCCATCTTCGCCCCCCAAAAAAGTGAAGGGATAAAGAAACACACACACACAGAGACGGAAAGGAGAATCCATTCCTGAGCCTAATATCGAACCTGGAACCTTCTGATTTGAAGTTAGGGACACTAACCACTCCTCTATTGGTCGGCTTCTTGGGGGCACGGCTGGGATTAAATCATATAAATCTGTTTTTTATTTTGCATTAAAGTGAATTAAAATATATAAAAATTCAATCATCTCATGTTGTTGTTGTGTTGTTACTAACGACACTTGGACAAGCCAAGCTCGCTATGCCTTGGCTTTGCGAATTTAAGTCAATTGGGTGCGTCTTTCGTTTTAATCAGAGCATCATGAAGGTGAAAGTATGACTTTTGGTCTTCAAATCCTCCGATAGAGGGCAGCACCAGTGGATAAACTCCTTCAATTTTGGCATTGATATGAAGGGGGAGTAAATTTCTTCAGACCATTGCACCCATGGTAACTGCTCAACGACCGACCATAGGACTTTCGATTCCACAGATTTAACGAGCACGTTATCGGATGTACTCGGTGGGTCTTTGGCGGCAGTGGGAATCGAACCCCACCCTTCCGGATGGAATTCTGATACCCTAACCACTAGACTACCACGGCCCTAATCATCTCATAAATGTGATTAATGTAAATAAAGTTAGCATATTCATTCACTTTAGGTATTTAATCCTAATAATATATGTAATTTGAATTTCACATGATAATTAATATTGTGATTTTTAACAATCAAATAACTAACTAAAATAAAAGAATTTACAAATATTTCATGTTTTTATTTATTTCTCAAGGACTCTGATATTGTTTTGTATTTACAATAATGATTTAATAAGTTTATTTTAACCAAGTGTTTGTCAACTATTTTTCTTTTCTAAGAAACTTGAGAAGGGTGCAAAAGGCAACGTTCTCAGTTAGAGAAAGTAGAAGGTTTGTTCTTTGATCCAATCGAAAGAAGTAATGAGAAAATATGGATTTAGGCGATCTAATTTCCCACTTTAGATGTGATGTGGAATTTGGATAAGACGATGCAAAATTAAATATGAATCTCGTTACGTGGCTAAAAATTATAAAGCGATTGACTCTTGATGACTTCGATTGGCAGAAATTATATAAATTTGAGTAATCTATCTTATTCTTTCTTTCTAAAGATAAAATAGTTGTAATTACTTTAGATATTTACAATAGCATCATAAAACTAATCCATAATAGCATTTTACTTCATAGACTTTTGAAAATAATGAAATGTCTTTTAAAATTCTCTCATTTTCAATTTGATAATGAAAAGAATTATTCTCTTTCAATTCCTGTGTGACGCCTCATCTTGGAGGAGGGGTGCCCCTGTGCAAAATGGGAGTGTATGCTTCTGGTAGGGTCACCCAAAGCGTGAATTCCATTCCACTCTGCTGAACTAAGTCACACATGTGGTCTTCATCCTTTGGCTGCTCCAATTTCTTGGACTAAAAGAAGCTGTTCCCTCCCATCTCCACGAGTTTCTATGGCACTTCTAGTAAACTAGAATAATATATGGACTCATGGACCTAGGATATATGAAACTCATGGACCCAGGATACATGGACTCATGGACCTAGGATACATGGACTCATAGACCTAGAATACATGAACTCATGGACCTAGGATACATGGATTCATGGACCTAGAATACAAGGATTCATGGACCTAGAATACATGGACTCATGGACTTAGAATACATGGACTCATGGACCTAGAATACATGGACTCAAGGGTTTAGAATACATGGACTCAAGGACCTAGGATACATGGACTCATAGACCTAGAATACATAGACTCATGGACCTAGAATACATCGACTCAAGGACCTAGAATACATTGACTCATGGACCTAGAATACATCGACTCATGGACCTAGAATACATGGACTCAAGGACCTTTTATATATTCAGTTATGTGAAAGAATTCTTCAATACATTACCCATGTAAGCGCGGATTGTATGTTATCAAATGTGTATTAGTAATTAACTTTAAGTTACAAACGTAATATTAATGCTATTACATAAATAAGTGAATTTCTTTTTCGATGATTTCATCAATCATTTCCCTATTTTTTTTAAATATTTACATTAAATTTTTACTTCTGTATTCTCATGAAATTCTACTGAATATGCATGATATTAATTGTAGAATTTCTTTTAATAAATATATATTATTTTAATTACACTTATGGTGAAATTTGAAAAATTGAGCAATTTATTAGAAAACTTAAGCAATAATGAATTGTCATTCAATAGATAAACGATTTCATTTTTAGCATTTAATTTGAAATCAAAATACCTTTTTGCCGTAAGTATACAATTCTACCATTTAAAATAAAATGCCCAAGAAATATCAGTTTATTATGATTAATATAAAACATTTATCAGATTTATTTTTAGCTTTGCGTATCCACGTTTTTATAAAAATTTAAAGGAAAATTCAAATACATTTTTTATTTTATTCAGGGACTGAATATAAATTGACATTTTTATACAATTATTCAATATAATTTTTTGTTTGCATGCAAAGTTTCCATCGCCTTTTAAAGCACGAATGTAAAAATTATCCTAATGCATATAGTAAAAACATTCTCATTATCCTTAAATAGTGAATTTAGTATAATTTATTAAAAAAATCTGACTATATAAAACAACAACATCAAAATTAAAAACCTTAAAATAAATTCAAATATAGAAAATCCACTGAAAAATCATAAATTTTATGAAAAAAATTTAAGGCAAATTAATCAAAACATTTTTAATATTATAAATACATTTAAGTGAAATTAATTAACACATTTGATTGAAGTTATTAATTAAATTGACACCTGTTTGGTTAAACTTTTTCACAAAAGGGATGTTTGACTGAGATACACAGGAATTTTATAAAAAATATTTTAATTATCTACTTTTTATTATTAAAAGTATGTTGTATTTTTCTTGATAAAATCTATTTCTCATTGATTATTTGAATTTTAGTGCATATTGATTTAAAATTTCTACTTACATTTCATTTGCTATAGTATACAAAAATCACGATATAATAGTTCTAGTTCTTAAATCAATGTACATAAATATTGCTTCATTAAATTTAAATTTTTTATCTGTTTTATAATTATGCTGTGTGAAATTTATTTTAGAAACTGAAAATTATAAAAGTTTTATTATTTTTTTAGTTAAAAGTTTTATGAAACGTGAAATTTGAATTTTTCATATCTTTTCAATAAAATCACTTGATTTTAATATCATGATTCATGTAAATTTTTTATTTCTTGATGAGAATAAGAATGTCTCTAATTATTTTTTTCTCATTTCCTTACATACGTAACATTTCCTTACATAAATTTAAAAATAATAAATACTCAAATGGCTATTTCCAAAGAATGTCAGAAATTTTAATTTAATTCAAAAGCTGTGTTCCGTTGACTGATTATAATACTGCAAATCAATCTTAGGCAAATTATTAAATGCTTTACTTAATTGAATAATTCTGTTTTACAATGAAACTATTTTTGAAATGTTCTTATAGATAGTGTTTTAATAATATGATATTAAGAGCAATGATACTATGAGATAAAATTAATTTTCTATTATTAAATTTAAGGTACTTGAAATTGTATTCGAATTTTTATATTGAGGAAATTAATTACGACTTTCTAAATTTCTAAATTTATTTTTAATATTTTTTAAAATAAAATACTTATATTTTTTGCGTACATATTCATCAATAGATCTATCATTCATTTTCAAAATAATAGGAAATTTCAAATTAAAAAATAGAGTTTAGAAATTGTTTTACAAAATAATTTTACTTTCTTTAGAAAAAAAGCATATTAATTATTAATATTGCTTTACATTGTTAAAATGTTCCAAGATAAAATTGTTTGAGATACATTATTTTTGTCAATATTTATGTGCTAAAACTCTTTAATTTTTTAGTTAATTTAGATATAATCAAAGAAATTTTTGAACTTTTAGAATTTTAAAGATGCACAGTATTTTTTAAAATGCACACCTTCTCAAATCCAATAATAGGGAAGCTCATTCTAGTGTTTAAATGGAATTAAAATGTTATTTTTAAAATTTCAAATTTAAGACGCATTGAATTCAAGTATAGATACATAGATATTTAAAACTATGTAAATAATGCATATTTTGAGAAGATTATTTTTTTAATATAATCTCATTATCTGTTGAAGATAATGAGCTTTATTTAAAAAATATGCTGAATATTCACCAAAACCCACGATAGTTTGAATTTATCTACAGCTATGCTCTTTTATCTATTGGTCTTTCACAAAATTTATTGAGCTTGAGATAATTTACAGCTGACAAAATATAAATCATTAAAAGTCTTTGAAAAAAAAACATTTTGTAATCGCAAAATATGTTTCAACTTTAATTAATTTACACAAAATTTTGAATATTTTTTTCGCATTATTTTATTTTGCAAAATGAGATAAAAAAAAACATTAAAAAGAATTTGGTTCCTTATTTATATCGCTTTACGGAAATTGTATTCTTAGAAAATTAATTTTTCTCTGTAAATTACAAGAATCCTACTTCTAATTTCCATTTCTACAACAGTTTTGAATGACCACTAATTAAAAGTCATGGAAATTAAAGAATGTTCAATTAAATTAAAGCAGCACCTTTGAATTTAATACACAAAATTAAACAAACATGAATAGACTTAAGTATTAAGAAAAACACGAAAAAAATTATGATATGAATTTAATGAACTAAAATTAAGTTTGTATTATTATTAACTTACATTATGTTTGATAAAGAATGTGATGAAAAAACAAATCTCTGGATTTTTTGAAAAATAAAAAGTATTTTATTCATAAATATAGCTTTGACATATAAACTGTACCAAATATTTGTATTCTTATTTATATACTAATTACTTGCTTCAAAAATCAAAGCTCATTTTGAATTAGATTAAGGTTTCTATAGTTTATATAAGAAAACAGGAAGTAGAATACTTGATTTGATACTTTGTCACAAATAATATTATAGAGTTACACAGACGGTTTGTTTCTTAAATCAAATACTGCAGAGTAAAATGTTTTAAAATAATGCGAATTTTATAAATAAATGCAAAAGTGTAATTAAATTAAATTTATTATTAAATATTTATCAAAATTAATTAAAATTTATAAGAAAAGAAGAATCTGAAACACATTACATCATCTAAAAACTACTCCGGAAATACTAAGTAATTTGTTTATTATCTAAATGTTTTGAATTATTTCCAACTTTTACAAAATATTGCCCCTAAATATTTAATATAGGTAAATTGCATTTCAATAATATGTTTTACAATATCATTAGACACAATTATTATCAAAACTAGAAAAAGTATTTTCACAATGCAGTCAATTCATCACCAGGTGGCGCTTTTGCCTTGGGTACTTATCACGTAACGAATATCAAAAATAGATTGTTTGCATTATATACTTATGCATATTCGTATTTGAATTTCGTAAATGTGCACAGTTATTTTTATACAGCAGCTTGTCAGCAATGCTCTTTTTAATTATGTGATATTTAATAATAAAATCGTTGAGTATTTCTGCTTTTTCAAATCCCTCTTTTTAAATAGGCTGTATAATTTTCTCAAATAGGGAAAAACGAAGTATTTTGATGAATAAAAAGAGGAACTTTACTGTTACAAGAGTAATTTGTTGTCAGAATGTGTTATAAAAATTATAGAAGAAATAATGAAGCTAGTTATATATTATCCTCACCCCATTGCCAAACGTTTTATTAAAATAGCCAGGTAGCTCAAATTTTGTCACCATTTTATTTCAACAGAACAGAGGAACATTTTAAAAATTAGTTGCACTAAAATGCTTGGCACAGGTACCGTACAATCCATGATTCCAAATTCTGAATTTTTTTGGCGATGAAGAAATGTTGCCAAGATGATGTATCATGATGTGCGCGATGACGTAAACACTGGAGTTTACCAAAATAGAATTCTCTGCATAATTCTTATCGGTCTCCACATGCATGACGTAACAAAAACAAGGTTGCCAGATACATAAGAAAATCCGCCAAAAAATCGCCAATCTCACAATTTGGCGCATGGATTATACGGCACTTGTGCCAAATGCTTATCAAAGACAACTGGAGATAAATTGACGACATATTGGAATCGGATTGACAAAAGTGGCGAAATAAATATCAGCGCAAAATTTCTTGTAACCTATTAGATTAAATTTTAAGAAGAGTTTAAGTGACGGGCGCAGTAAACAAACAAGAAAAAAAATCGGTAATTGTACTCGGCATGTCATTTTCACGCCATTTAAAGTGATTCAACTTCCTTCTTTTGGCTTATGAACCATTATTAAAATAAAATTCGTATAGAGTATTAAGGACTTCCCTTGTAAAAACGCGATATTATTTTTAAAAAGAAAATTTATGTGAGTTTATTTAATATCACTTTATGAATACTTAGTGACTTTAAAGCTAAATAAATTTTTATATTATTAATTATACAAACACAGAATTTAAAATGTCATACAGTTATTCAATTGAAAAACTAACCTTGAAAAATTATGTGAAATGTTTTAGATAAATGTGAAACAAAATGTAAATATTAAATATAATATATTTAAAAATATGATATGTATATATAACAATATAATATATTTAAAATAACATTTATATATATATATATATATATATAATATATATATATATATATATATATATATATATATATATATATATATATATATATATATATATATATATATATATATATATATATATATATATATATATATATATATATATATATATATATATATATATATATATATATATATATATATATATATATATATACTACTTTAATAACTCTGTAAAATTGTATTTAAAGGCATAATGTAACATTCATTTTAATCAATCCAATGTTCTAATGTAATATTTAGTTACAGTTTAAAATTATATTTATTGATGTCTTGTTTTGTTGTCTTCCAATCATGTTTTGTTTTATGGGGAAGCAAACTTTGATTAACAAATGTTTAAAACTGTATTTAAATAAAAGCACTTTTAATTTAGTTATCTTACAAAGCAATATTTTGAGATATAAAACGAAATGTGTAATAATAATAAAACGTAATATACTATTAATATAATGATTTATATTTAGAGATATATAAAACATATTTAATTCAATTTCTAAATAAAATAATATTTAACTTACTGAATGCTAATAAATCACCATCAAAAGTAATATAAATAAATTAACTTAGTTATTATATAAAACAGGATTTTTATTACTTTCTGAATAAAATGCTAATATCAAACATAATATATTTAATATATATTTTTCATAAAGTTCTGTAATAGGTAAAAAGTACAATATGTTAAATTTTATATTGAATAAATTGAAATATTTAATGAGAAATTGACAGCTTAGGAGAAATATGTCGTCATTCAGAAAATAATAAATTAAAAATGTGAATTTTATATCACGAAAAAAATAACCGAGTCTCGAAGGAAATTAAAAATTTCCTTCTCAATAAGATTTTATAAAGAGGGAATAGTTACGTAATTTATTCTTTCTGGGGATTGCAACTTTATTGCTTTGAAATAAGATATCTTTCTTTTAATGTTATGAAACTTGATTTGTATATTTGAAAACATATTTTTAAAATTCATTCTCGTCTACAGAAAATTCTAAAGGGAATGAATAAAGACAAATAATTTTTCTTCAAAGAAGACTATAAAATTTCTATAAAATCGTAAAAATGTTTATAAAAAAATAATTTCTTTAATAAGTTATTGGATGATGATATAATAATAAGAATGGAAATTAGGAATTATATATTAAATGTTATTTTGATTACATAAAACGTCTAAGAAAATATTTTTAGCAATAAGAATTTTAGAACGAACTATAATATTTAAGAAAAATATTTAAATGCGAAATCAGTATTTTTCTATCAGTTCTATTTTTTATTTGTTGAATTATAAATATTGAAAAATATGTTTATAGATTTTAATAAGATATTCCTTTTTAGTCAATAAAAGTTTGACAAATTTGGTAAATTGTTTTTTTTTCTAGCTGTATTTAAAAATGCATGTTTTTCAACAGAAGAAATTTCATTATGCTTCGAGTTAGAAGCAAAACTTTCCATGAAAAATAAATAAGAAACAAATTGTGCAAATATTAATTTCTCCTTTTATTTTAATGTAATCTTTTTGAGTTTTGAAGATCTTTATAGGAATAATAAGATTTTGAAGAACTTTATAGGTATTTAAAGTCCTTTATAGGAATGAGAGAGACTTTTAAAGGTCTTTATAGGAATAATTCGATTCCCTGACTTCATTTGCGGCAGCACGTGTTTCTTAAAATATATTATATGTCGAGTTATAACCTTTATTTGAACCTCGTTTTCGAGCATTTTTACAGGGGAATTATCCTATATCTAGGCCGCTAATAATTTGAGAGACTCGGAATTTGGTACAAGACTCCTTTGTTTTAAGAAAAGAAATACATAGCATAACAGTTTGGTAATATATTAATATAAATTCAAAGCTTACATTTTGTTTACTTCATTAAAGAGATTTGAAATTATGCAACGCATATTTCACTAAACTGCTATATATTAATAATTTGAACTTCTAAGTCCGAATTTAACACCGTGCTTGAATCCAAGTCCCAAAACTTCCGTGCCATTAACTCAAAACATCCGAGACCAAAACACTGTTGGTTGATATGAGAAAGGTAACATATTAAATTGGAAATCTGTAAATTTGTTTACTATTTCTTTTCATGATTATTATATTTCATTACTTATTTGAGAAGTAAACAATTAAAATAATCAGCAATAATACTTATTGAAATACCAATTTATTATTTTCAGGAATCATGACGATGCACTTAGAATCAAAATTTATATCTAAATTGAGTTGAAGAATTGTAGAACATTTGAAAGTATGTTGAATGCTGGATAATATTACCCTGAAAGACTCTATCTAAGTTTAACAATTGTAGTATTGATGCTGTAGTGAAGGTACATAAAATAATTCTTTGAGCTCATTGAAAATATTTCAAATGAACGTTGACAGTTTTAGAAAGAACATATTTTGATTTATGCTTGTTATTCTTTTTTTTGATTTATAGGTTAATCTGTGGTTTGGGTATCCCTTTCTTGCCAAATGGGCGATAGACACGCCAAGCATGGTAACCCTGGTTATTTCATCCTAGATGCACTCCTTGTGGCGCATGCTCATTAACAACTCTTTTGTTTCAGTATTCCTATTGGTCGCTAATTATTTTGATTTTGAAATAACAGTAGAATTTAAAATTTGATGCACGGCATTTTATTACCGTTGAATTTGCCTTGGAGGTAGTACGTGAATTATTTATTGTTTCTGCGTATTTTTATTTATTAATTTTAAAAAAAATATGATAATTTTTCTCCATATTGTAGTGTATTTTTTGTTATACAATTCGTAAAAAAACCATTGTTGTTTTCGTTGCCATACCAACGGTGAAATTCGTTAAAAACACGGATTTCGGTTCGTCGACATAGAAACGACGTTTTTGCGTAGTGTCTCTCGGAGCATTCAAATCCGCGAGACAACACGCAAAAACTCGCCAGTTGGCGACATTTTGAAAATGCGCTAAGCAGGGGACCCAAAGCACATTTTCTCCATTTTATATAAACAAGTATAGAAACTTTGAAGCATCAATCCAAATTATAAACCCATAAATAATTTTTAAATAGAAAATAATTAAGTATTGCCTGAACTATAGGTGAATCTGAATTTTTTTAACAATTATTATAAAAGTTTTATTTATTTACACACACACAAACACATGATGGACTAAGAGTCATTATTGCATAAAACTAATTTCACTAGTTTTATTGATATTCAACAAGAAAGTTTTTAATAACCAATAAAAACAGTGTATATTATCATAAAATATACGTCATCTCATAAGAATTTAAATATACTCATTTAAAGGCATATTAACTAGAAAATTTGAAAGTCTCCCTTTACATCCGAAAGTAAATCACATGATTCCTATCAATTAGGAAACTCAAATAGTACCGAATATTAACAACATCATTATAATAAAACAGAATTGTACATTAATTGTTTATTATTTACTTACAATCATTACATATTTAGGCACAGATGCTGAATAATCCAAGATTGAAACTCTGAATTATTTTGGCGATGAAGAAATGTGCCAAGATGATGTAAATAATAGGGTAGCCAAAATAGAATTTACTGCATAATTCTTATAAGTGCCATCATATCTTTGACGCAATAAAGACCAGGTTGCCACATACATATGAAAATCTGCCGAAAAAATAACCAAACTCAGAATTTGGCATCCTAGATTATGCGGCATCTGTACCCACATTTATTACGCTTGTAACATCAGAAATCGAAATAGGCAAGTTTTCACGATAGAGTAGTACCTACGCCCCCGCATATGGAAGTCTTTGTTCATTTTTAGTAGCTTTAGCCGTATGCTACTTTTTATGAAAAAAAATATTCTATATAGAGTATTTTTCCGAATAATATGTCGCTAATTACATTTTAACGAAACGTTGGTGATATTAACAATTACGTGTCAAGACGCATAGTAGATATCATAGAATTATGAGGAGCATATGATTCACAATTATTGTGCAATATAACATATGAAATCTATTATAATACTACAATGATAGATTTCTTAGTTAATGGAATCAGAAGATTCTATGTTAGATAGCTTAATCAATCTAGACTGATAAGTCATTTATGTACAAATACAATTTTTTAATCCTTATATTTTAGTATTCTCAGTGATCTTAAACCACAGCTGACAATGAAAATGGCTTTCTTGAAATATTTTCAGAATGTCCACTGATTTTTGTACCAATTGGATATTCCTGAAGCCAACCGTTGTATCTAACAATTACAAATTGATTAAGTAATGCAGACTTCATGAATGTTAATACCTCATTTTTTAATACTGTTCTGACTCTAAATGTATATTTATTTACTTAGATAACAACATGTAAGACCGATTTCTATTAATCTTGTGTGATCAATATATTTTGAATAAAGTGTCATCACCCGTGATGTAACACGTACAGCAGTTAAGAATTATATTTTATTTTTATTTTCCGTTATATAGGACGGGAATTGAAATTAATTATAATATTTTTACAAGTTTCTTTTCATGGATGTTATCATTTTATTATTGTAGGATTCGAAGTTCACTAAGAAATTAAACTATCATGATTCATCGAAAAGAAATATCCTGGCAATTGAAGAGTATTAAATAGTATTAATACCACTCATCATATATCATCACTTATAATTCAAAGAATTATTGCAATGGAAAAGAACAAAATATTGAATGATTTGATCGCTTAAGTTTGATGCATCAAATTGTGTATAAGGTCCATTGTTGCAATTGCAATTTAATATACATATATTTCATAATTTCTTCTTCTTCAGCACAACAACCCGGGATGGACCAAGGCTTTCCTCAGAACACTCCTCCATTGTGTTCTCCGGGAGGTGACAGTTCTCCAATTTGTCACTTTCAGCACTTTAAAGTTCTCCTCAACACAATCAGTCCATCTAAGGTTGGGCCGACCCCTAGATCTGTTTGCAATGGGCCAATAATTAAAAATTCTTGAAGTCAAACACGAGGAGTCAATTCGTCATATATGGCCCGCAAATCTCAAGCGACATATTTTAGTATAGTTGACGAGCGGACGACGATGAGCTTCCTTAAAAAGTTTCCGAGAAAGCAGTCCGGTTTCATGTTCTTTCGGTTTCAGAAGGTGAGAATTTTTACAGAGAGGGGTTGTCAGCCCCACGCCCAACCCCCAACATGGAGGACCAGTCCCCTGATATAATATAATTTTATAAAATCTTATTTATCAATCAATCAAAATCATATATACATATATATATATATATATATATATATATATATATATATATATATATATATATATATATATATATATATATATATATATATATATATATATATAAATTTTATACATATGTAGAGTTTTTATTATTCAGAATCTACTTACAAATATCTAAAAATATAAATGTCATTAGTGGGAATCCAATGCATGAACTATTGAACAGTCAACCAAAAGCCTTAATGAAGTTATTTTTTTCTAATTTTGATGTAATAATTCCTCCTTTACATACAATTAATATAAAAATATTCCATTTACATTATTCAAAAACTGTTTATTTCATTTTATAAGTATACTTTGATGTAAAATTTCGATGAATTTGTTGGAAGTAACCTTAATTTTAGTATAAAATAAAATATATATTGTTTCACTTTTTTATTTAAAGTAAATCAATGTAATAAAAGTCAAACATGATTATGTTCCTTTTATGTTTCCAGGGAAACCATATTCATGTTTTCATTATACACCATAATTGATTCGTTTAACATGACATTTATTGTCCGACTATTTTATTTAAAAAAATATATTTCAATTGAAACTTAGCTAATTAATAATTTTGCTTTCTAAAGCCCTTCAATTAAGTTTGTGATAATGAAATGATATGGACTCCATTATATTCCTAATGTAATCTGAATTATATTCTTAATGGAGCTAAAATCAGCTCCTTTAAGAATATAATACTGATTAGCATAAATATAATTTTTTGATGCCTTCAGAAAAATAAATTATTAGATTTCTATTGAAATTCATACAGTAAACTAAATACTGAAGCAATAAATTTGAATGAATCGTTGTTATAGATAAACGAAAAGTTACTATCGAAATCTCAAATATATTTTTACTCGTCTCTCTCTTAATTATACTTTTTAAGTATTATAGATTAGCCGACCGATTGGCTGGGTGGTTAGCGTTCCTGACTCCTGAGCTGTTGGTCCCGGGTTCGAATCCCGGTTCGAGCATGGATGTCTCTGTTCTCTCTGTCCTTTCTTCTGTGTTGTTGTATGAATGTGGCCCGCCCTATAAACGGGTTTGTGGTGATATGGCCCGGGCAACGCTACTCGCCTCCGTGACTTGGTTCACAGGTGCCCGCTGGGTAACGACAAATGAGTAGCAGTCTCTGGCCTTGTTGTGGCATAGGGTTCAACCCTCTTGGGCCCACCATTTGAAAAAAATAGTATTATAGATAATAATTACTCTCTTTAGGGGTTTAATTACTGTAATTACTCTCTTTAGGGGTTTAATTAATGTAATATAAGAGAAATACTTTACTATAAGATATGATCAAACATTTTTGAAAAATTTATTTAGATTTTAAACAATAATTAAATGCATAAATATTAAGAATAGCATTTATTTCAAGCGTTTCATTTGTAACCGCGAATCTCATTTCTGCTGTGAAATTCCCCATTGGCACCCAGCTGGTACACATTTCGATAAGGCCGTGTTCTTTTCGAATAATAAGAGACGTGTTTCAACCTAGACCACCTTAATCTACTGGGAGTCTACAGCGATAGAACTAGAAATTCTCGTGGGGACTCAATCCAGTAGCACAATAAACAGAATGTCATCTACAAGGAAGGAAATTTTCCGGGTGGACTTCCATCATTTTCGGAAAAAGAAGCCAATCCCTAAAACGTCTTTTTTTTCTCTCCTCTCCCTTTCTATTCATTTATACTATCCTGGAGATTTGGCTGTTGACCTAGTTTTCAAAACTAACCAATCCCCGAACTAAACAGGGATGAGGAGGTGTCTGGACTAGAATATTGATCATGTGGACTTTTTGTTTCCCCCTCTCACTTTCTTATACTGGAAGATCGATTTTCTTGGCGATATTCCCGAAGTTGGCATCTCTTTTTCTCCTTTTGTTTCTCATATAAGCGATTTGTTCCCACGTTTTTTTTTTCCTTTTCCGAGAGTTTTTGCTTCTCTGTACCGAATACCTTAACTTTTAAATAACGATCAGCGTAGAACGATTTCTTGAATTATTTGCGTAAACATTCTTGTGTATATTCTCTTTCCTCCCCCAAATATTTTTCATTTTCTCCCCGCTCACGTTTGTATTTGTCTATTTTCTTATAGTATAGCTCCATCTTCCCTCCTCTAATGTTTCCAGTGCTCCAACGATGAATATTTCAACAGTTTTAAAGGAAACATTTTTGTTATGAAATTTTTTATGAAAAATATGGAGTCTTTTTATTGGTCGTATAGTTTGTTTGATTATAATATGTTCCAAAATACTCCCAATATTGAAGAGTTGAAATAATAGCTTATTACTAAAGATAGGGATTGATCAGCCGACCAACTTGTTTAGTGGTCAGGGTGCCTGACTACGGATAAGGAGGTCCTGGGTTCGAATCCCGGTTCGGGCATGGATGTACTTTCTCTCTATCTGTCCTGTCTTTGTCCTTTCCTTGTATGAATGAGGTGTGAATGGTTTGCCTACCCTATAAACGGGTACCTATGGCTTGTGTGTAGAGCAAAGTCGTACTTTCACCTTCATGGTGCTCTAATTAAAACGAAAGACGCTCCCATTCGACTTAATTCGCATAGTATAGCGAGCTTGGCTTGTCCAAATGTCATTAGTAAACAACAACAACAGGGATTGATCATGCCAAAAGTAATTAGAAAATGTGATAAATTATAAAGTACAAATGCTTCTTTAAATTGGGATTAACAGAGATATACAAGATTGCTCTTCATATGAAATGGAAGTATGGCATAAATTAATTTAGTAATCCTTTCTATACATAAATAGACATTAATGAGTTTACGGTAATTTGGCATAGTAAGGTTTTAGATTGAGAAGATTGGGTAAATGTTCTCACTAAAGACCATCATGCTAAGACAACTTATAAATATCAATTTCCATGAGGTGTGTCCACTAGTATGCTCTGAAGCTTTTAAAAACAGATATTTGGAGGTGTTAATAGTGCAGGTGTGAGATGTTGACCTCATTATGTCTTACAGCTATGAGGTAGTTAACTGTGTCTATCAGCTTTGGTAGACAGAAATAACAGCCGGAAATAGACCGCTTATTTTCATGCAAAGTTAAAATAATGCAAATATTTTAACTAATAAAACAGGCAAAGTTATGAATTTTTTAATATTTAGAAACCTTGATTAAAATTATAGTTCTCTCGTATCTGTAAAATAGTAGGTTTGATACATGAACAAGTTTAAGATCATCTTGATGAGGACCAATACATTTTTTAATATTCCATAAAATACAATGTTCTTCTGTGGGATACGATGCAGAATTTGGATTGTTCATCGTTCCAAAATAATTTTTTACACACAAGGGCTAGTTAGATTAAGTTTAAAGCGAACCACTCTAAACTGGGATTCGAATCCATGAATTGTTGAGCCAAAGGCCTTATCACACCGTTGTTATCTCAATGATACAACGTGAAAGAAAAAAAGGTTCAGATATTAACCTCATCATTTGTTTGTATTTCAAAATTAGGATGTGGTTGGGGTTGTGTTAACTGACGGTATTCCACAAAAATAAAATATCATAGTTATAGTCTGAAAACTTATTGCTATAATTTTTCTTGCAAAATTTCTAGAAGTCTTAATACTTATAAATATACTCGTTATACAATAATATTAGGTCTACCGGAAAGTTCTGTTCGTTTTAGAATGAAACAAAGGAATACATTTTTTCATACTTTGGTATATATATATATATATATATATATATATATATATATATATATATATATATATATATATATATATATATATATATATATATATATATATATATATATATATATATATATATTTATGACTTCCTGCCAGCGTGATGGCAATTTGTATATCCCATTTTTAAAAGATGTCTTATCTCTAGAGGTCAAAAATTGAACCAGTGCTTGTCTGATATCTTCTTCGCTTTTGAATTGTTTGCCCAGCAAGAAATTTTGTAAGGACAGAAACAAGTGATAATCAGATGGTGCAAGGTCCGGGGAGTATGGTGGATTCGACAGATTTTCCCAGCCTAGCTCTGCGACTTTCTGACGAGTCCCCAAAGCACCATGTAGCCTGGCATTGTCATGAAGCAGTATGATGTCCTTCCTATTGAACATCGCCGGCCTCTTTTCTTGGAGTGCTGTTTTTAATTTATCCAATTGCTGACAGTACCTCTCCGAATTTAGCCTTTCGTTTGGTTTCAACAGCTCAAAATGTATTGGTCCTCGAATGTCCCACCATATATACAACATTCTCTTGCTCAGGCTCAACTTCGGTTTAGAGGTAGAGGGAGCATGTTTTACGGGTTCACAATATGCCCTTTTTCTTATGATGTTTTCATAGGTAATCCACTTTTCATCCCCGGTTATGATCCGGTCCAAGAAGGGTTCGATTTTGTTGCGTGCAAGCAGAACTGCGCATATGATGATTCGATCATTCAAATTCTTCTCACTTAACTTGTGTAGCACCCATCTCGAATACTTCCACACAAACAATAGTTTCCGAATAGGGTCGGAAATGGTTTGTTGCGCTGAATACTTGTTGAAACTGATTGTAACCGGAGCGGACAGAACTTTCCGGTAGACCTAATATTTCTTTCATTTTATTGCGATATAGATCCTGTATACTATATCTACCGGTCTAAATACAGACAAGGACGTCTATATTTTAAATTTTGGTTCAGTAACAAGGCCGTTAACCAGTGATCCCTATTACTTTACTCCAGTGGCTCAGTATCTTCACGCCACTTCCCGTAAGCTCAGCAAAGTGAAGCATCATTTGCCGCGGGCAGTGGTTGGGAGAGTGACCACCCCGTACTCTCCTTCACTGGGTTGCTGGAACTCTGTGGGTTGGGGATGTGTCCACGTTAATATGTGACGCACAATGTTCTTCCGCTGGTGTGGTGTGGATTAGGAGAGGAGTGTGCCAGCTCAGGTGTGGCCTCGTCACCTGACCGTGACTCAATATTAAGAGGCACTTTGTGATGGGGGAGTATTCCAAACTCGTAACCTAAAGGTATAGTTTGGGGCTCGATTGCACCGCTATCAGTCATTCTACTTCACTCCAGCAAAGGACCTTACGGAATATTTAACCCTTCTGTATGTCAGCAGTGTCAAGTATTAAACTCGATACTCTATGGACATGAAAGCGATGCTTTTTATATCAGGTTACTGAAATCTTTTTTTAATATATTAAGCCTTAACACGATCGAAATCTTTTTAAGTAAATACTTATATCCACCAAGGATATTTTTTAATTATTTTTTTCTTTCAAAGCAATAAATACTTATGGTGCAAATGAAATGTCATTCTTTAGCTTAAATTATATTAAATTTTTAAAGACATTGTTTACCCAATTTGATTTTTACTTATTTTAGACACCTAAAACCCAAAAAAAATTCTCTAAAAAATCTGATTATTTCAATTTTTTAAACTCGCCCACCTATTCCATTTCAATTTCTTTTCTTATTTTTACTTCGCTCGATTTTTATCCTTTATAGACATCGATTTGGAATAGCTTTCGTGAGAGTTTTTAGAATCATCGATTTTGTACTATTGCTTTCTTTCATATTTATTTAACTAAAAACAGTGGAAATATAGTTCTGAGAAAGTCTGGTTAACTAGATAGAAACAATGACGTGAACAGCATCTTGATAGGCATACATGATTAAAGTCTAGATTTCATATAAGCTTCTGCGGTGGTATTTTTCGGTAAAGATCAATTTTTATTGGATAGTTTTTCAGAAAACACACATTAAAAACCAAACGAAAAGTAGCTTGTTTTTGATTTCTTAAGAATTTGTAAAATACAGCTGATCACAAAACGTTTTTATTATTTGAGTGTTTTAACAATGTCACACACCTAATGAATGAATTTTTAAAGGAAGGGAAAATGTTTTATTTGACTTTTCATATTTGGAATCATAGTAAAAATAAATTTAAAAAATTAAGATTTATAATAATAATTACATACAAAATGGTTAAACTTATAAATGGCCACAAATTAAAAAAATGGCTTAAACTTTGTTAGTTAAATTTTTATTAATCTGTTAAACTTCATTCAGAATTTACAGGTTTACATTAAACTTGAAACATATTAATTGATCAGTGTTTTAAGCAGGCCCGGTGGCTTCGTGTGGCGTTTCAAGCTGCCAAAACACAGGTCCGAGGTTCGATACTCGGGATGGGCAAAGTCGATTTGTGTGTCGGTAAGCCTTTTTATGTACATACTTATATATGTACATAAAAAATGGACCCTTCAGTGGGTCAATAAACTGAGTAGAGTATCAAGCATTGTTTGGGAACTAAACATTGGGGGGTTTTCGCATTAGGCTGACCTCCTAATCGGGACATATGCTCCGCACCCCAGGGCCTCTAGGTCAAGAAAACGCACATATAGGTACTATTGGCCTTGGTCCACATGGACTGTAGTGCCAGTGAGTTTAGATTTAGTGTTTTAAACATACTGGAACTAATCACATCCGATTCTATTTTAAGATTTAATTTTTGATAATTTTATCACTCTATATCAATTTATTTTATATACATTTCATTTATCAAAAATTCTCATGTTTGGAAATTTGAATTACTTAATCTTTAATATTTCAAACTTTAATTTTATTAAAAAGAAATTTTTACGTAAACATACTAAACAAAAAAAATTATTTACGTACTAGTATTTTTAAAATCAACTCATGATTACTCAATTCAGAAGTTTTACCCCAGTACATGCGGTACCGATTTCTCGCTATATACATGCTCGTTAAATCTATGGAATCGAAAGTCCTGTGGTCGGTCGCTGAGCAATTACCATTAATGTAATGGCCTGAAGAAAATTTTCTCCTCCTCCAGATCAATGCCAAAATTGAGAGCGGATCCTCTGGTGGTGCCATCTATCGGAGGAGTTAAGATCAAAGTCGTAATTTCTCCTTCGTAGTGCTCTGGTTAAATAAAAGAGGCACTCTAATGACTTAAATTCGAATAGCCAACGGCATAATGAGCTTGGTTCGTCCAAGTGTCTTAAGTAACAACAAAAACATAAGTTTTATGATATGAAATGATTAGGACCATGGTAGTTTGACAGAGAAAGATATTATCATGTCCAGAAGATCACTTCCGTACTTGACTCACAATAATAATTTTATTGAGAGGGTATAATGGTGCTAAACTTTTATAAAATTTGATCTTCCTCCAATAGTGTGGAGTGGAGATTGGGAGACAGGATAGTGTATCTCAGACATCAACCCCTTAATTGTAGTTCAAATTTACGAGTTTATTGTCTGCATATGCTCAGAGACTACAATTTGGCAAAAATAAATATTTTCAACTATAAACAAATAAATACTGTTTAAATATTTTTTGTGTGTGACTAATAGAGTCATTTTTATCATTTATAATTTTGACGTCCTTATATATTCTTTTCTCATTATATATATGTATGTACATCAAAAAGATTTTGAGTATAAAATTTTTTAAAACAATTTTTTTTTTACTTTCACTACTTTTAAACTTTTGAGATGTTTAAAATTTTAAAAAATGTAAAAGATGAACAAAAAATAATGTTTAAGTTGACGTGAGTTTTTTTTTAGTAACACTTTTCATATAGTAATGCGGACGTATCAAATAATATTTGATAAATAACATCCATCAATTTTATAATAATCTGTTTAAATATCTTATTTTTACTTTTGATAGAAAAGGATGTTTAAGATACTAAGGAAATTTTATTTACTTTCTTATAGAAATTGACGATACATATTGCATCATGCTGATGTTTTAAAATTATCTTCAAATATTTTTCGTGATCTTGAAGTTGAATTGTAAATTATGTACTAATATTATCAAAGCACGATACTACCTTCTTCAATTGCTCATGTGAATTTTTAAGATATATTTCTGTCATAAATCATTTACTTACAGTGAAATCACACTATCAGTTAACTTTTTATATCATATATTTTTCAGGGGCGTTTTTTGTTGCTATCGAAATGATAAAATATATTTTTTCACACAAGAAATTTAACGGTTCTCTTTTTCAACACTGTATTGTGGATTTCAGGTTATTTATTTTAATCGTATTTCTATCAATTGATAAAAGAAATTCTATATTTTGGGATCGAAATATGACATTTTTATTTAATAAATATGGGGTCATTTTGAATTTTTTGTGAGACATTTTGAAAAACTTGCATGTTAGGGAAATGGAGAATTGTGGAGTTCTTTTCATGCAATCTGTGTTTATGCTTCATTCTTATTCATGTACTATTCCTTGATGTTTATTTTTTATTTATTTACGTTATAAGAAGGATGCTTTAATATATATTTTGTTTTAAACAAACGAAAATAAAGGAAAAATTGTTAGGAAGAAGCAAAGTATGTTGTTCTTTAAACAATAATTTCTCACACATCCAGAAAGTGAACCCCCTTTTTTCTTTCTAGAAATACACAGTGCAAGGAAATTAGAGTAGAAATTAAAGGAAAACGTATTTAAGAAACTCTGAAACTCTTTGCACCCCAACTTAAGAGAATCGTTTGACGAGTTTATTTCTTACCTTTGAAACTTATCGTTTGCTAATGCTCTTTTCATTTACAAACTGATATACGCTGCTATTTTATAAATTAGAATAAAAAAAGATGCTGTGGAATAAAAACAAACTCAACATTTTTCTCCTTTCCTCCTTTCTCATCGAATTCCTTTATCGAAGCTTATTTTGAAGAAGACAAAATGTTTTTCAGGCCCATGGTTCTTTTAATTTCCAAAAGTTGCATATTTGGTTGAAGATAAATTCCTTGAAAAAGCTTTACATTCTCAAAAGCATGTGAACATTTAAATTTTTGTCTACCTATATTTTAACGAACTTATTACTATAAATAAGATATTTTTAAATTGTCTACAAACAATAGATGAAAAAATTTCAATAATATATAAGATGAAAGAAGTAAATTCCATTGAAAAGCATTTTACGAAAAATGTGCAAAAAAATACCCAACTTCCTCAAAAAAGTGGGAAAAATTTGGTTACTCTATTATAGATTTAACCAGTATTAAAAACTAAAGTTTTATCACGAAAAACTAAGTTACAGATCTATAGAACGCTCATTCGTCCCGTTTTGACCTATGCCTTGGAAACTTGGACTTTGACTGTAAGAGAGGAGAGGCTGTTGGGCCTATTTAAACGCAGGACTTTAAGATGTATCTTTGGAGGTACGAAGGATAAACGATGTCTGGCGCAGAAGATACAACACAGAAATCTACCGAATGTACAAGGAGCCAGATGTTGTACATCACATTAAAGTAAGCCGTCTCAATTGGGTTGGACATGTTATTAGAATGAAGGACAATAAAACACTGAGGGAAATTTTTTTGCAAAACCCATCTGCGTAAGAAGAAGAGGAAGACCCAAGCTGAGATGGGTGCAGTCGAAGAAGACTGTAGGGTCATTGGAACAAAAAATTGAAGGAGTTTGGCTGCCAGTAGAGGTGGCTGGAAGAAACTTGTTCAGAAAGCCTTGGCCCATCCTGAGCTGGCGTGCCATGAATGATGATGGTTATAGATTTATGTTCCATTTCTTATGGGATAGGTACATAATATATTCATGTTATAGTTAAAAAAAAGTATTGTTTTTATTTTCCATGTTTTTGATGACATGTTAATGACATACAGTAATAATAAAAGAAGTGTATTAAACAAGAATTGATCGGCATACTGATAATAAAAAGAGTATTTTATATAAATGAGTTAGTATATATTATGATAATAAAAAACATTTGTGGCTTAAAAGTATGAGATTATACAGCAATCATCGTTATTAGTGGAAAACCTTGGATAAATAGTTTACAATAATATTTTAATATGATATATTTTTTAAATGATAGAAAAACAAAGTAATGCATGAACTATTTTAGTTTAATAACATATTAAGTAAGGAACTATAGTAATTAATTATAAATCTGCCAAAGGATTAATAATTTATGAGAATATAAAGGCTTTAAGCTATTTTTATATGAATTTTTTAATTTCTACAGAATAAATGATATAATAAACTTATAAAGTAAACTTGTTATTCTAGTTTCTGATTTCATTTGATTAGTTTAGTTTTCTTGAAGAGTATTATTTATTTCAAACTAATCGTACATAATGTATTATATGATATACCGTGCAATATATAAACTAAGTTGCTAATCTCGATTATTAAAAGTCATGATTTATTTATTGTAAAAGCTGTGTAATTTAAACTGTGAGAGAGAGAGAGTTGGACAAAACCTAATAAAATCGGTACCCGATAGTTCTGGTTAAATTAGTGCTATTATTTATTTGAAAATAAATGAAACAATTGTAGATAACTTTCATGTCACTTGGACTATGATAAACATAAGAATAATGAAAATTATCAACAACGAAGAATAAATGTTATATTTTGTTCTACTTTCTCGATGTTTTAAAAAAATCAATTCTAAAAGTTTCAACTGATTTTATTCTACGGCTTCTAATTATTGAATTAAAAATTTGGTGAGTTATGAGACCCATATCATATTTCATGATTATTTAAAATCATTAAAACAAAATATGGATCGTGTTTAAAATATGTTATCGCTTGTTTTCAGTCAAATGGCTTTTCCGTGTGTAAGTAAGTAGAACATTGGCAGTTGAATAAAACCGGATAGCTCTCGATTTTCTATCATTCTTTTCTTAATGTGTGAACATGTACGTTTACCTTTCCGATATCTAAAGTCAGTTAAATTAGTGCTATTATTTATTTGAAAAAATATGAAACAATTGTAGATAATTTCCATGTCATTTGGGGTAGGATGAAACACGTCGATCCGAAGAAAAATGAATATTATCAACAACGAAGAATAAACGTTATTTTGTTCTTCTTTCTCGATGTTTTAAAAAATTCAATTCTAAAAGTTCCAACTGATTTTATTCTACAGCTACTAATTATTGAACTAAAAATTTTTAAAGTCAGAACCCGATATCATATTTAGTGATTATTTAAAATCGTTAAAACGAAATATGGATCATGTTTAAAATATGTTAACCCTTGTTTTCAGACAAAAGACTTTGTCATGTATAAGTAGAACGTTGGCAGTTGAATAGAACCGGCTAGCACTCGAATTTCGATTATTCTTTTTTAATGTGTTGTTTTTGTAGTGTGCCAGCTAGGCTGGCATTATGGGGGGCGTTGCTCCACTTTTCCAATTGAACCATATTAGGTGTGGAGTCTGACTTCTTCAGTACACACATGCCATAGGAACCTGTTTAAAGGGTAGGCAGCCATTCACAACCCATTAATACAAGGAAAGGACAAAAACAGGATAGGTAGAAAGAGAAAGTACATCCATGCCCGAACCGGGTTTCGAACCCAGAACCTCCCTCTCCGCAGTCAGGCACGGTGACCATTAGACAAGTTGGGCGGCTTTTTAATGTGTAAACGCTTATATTTATCCTTCCGATATCTGAAGCCAGTCCCCTTCTTCTGACATCATATACAGTTTACAATAAAATGGATGGATCACAAAAGAAAGTTTCATCATATAATGCCAGAAATTTGTTACAATTTCGTATTCCTCATCAGAAGAGTTTGTTCTTTTGGTTCTAGATAGTAATTGTAAATATCTCAAAGGTATTGAACAAATAATTATTTCAAGAGAAAACTAGGAGATTCTCTGATGTTTCCATCTTTATACGATCCTTTCAAACCATCATTTCATATGTCTTTAATGACGCATTTAAATGCTTTTTACTAAGAAAAAGTGGGGAAGAAATTTAACAGCCACTTAGTCATGCCAAGACAATAAATCAAACTGAACATTTTATTCAGAGTTGCATATTAAGAACAGTGATTCCTCGGATGAATACTAAAAGCGTTATGCGACCTACACATGCGACAATGATATACTTTCCCGATCATTAAAACACGATCTTTTATACAATTGATACAAGAATGAAGATTTGAAATAATGTTTTTATTGAAAAACCTCATGTTGAATCAACAAGTTTACACTCTCTTTTGTGAAACAACCTCATCATTAAATGTGCTTCAAAACGTCAACTTCAAAACGTCCCAAATCAAAAGTCGTAAAAGATCTAAAATACCAAAAATAGATGACTAACAACTTTCAAACTCTACCAAGAATCTAAATTTGTCTATTATGTTTCCTTTTTTGAAATCTTCCGAAGAAAATAGGAACTCCCTAGTGAAAAAAACTCAAAGATTGTGAAGAAGTTTGATTAGTGATGAGGAAAAACAGCAGATTTGCTTCTTTCCCTTATAAACAGGAGTGAATTGGAGCATAAAGAAGCAACTGAAACAACAGAAAACAAACAACTATCTGTAGCCATAACAACAATCTTTACTCTTTCAACTTTTAGATCTTTAAACAAATGACAGAAAAGGAAACTACAAAAGAAAAATGAATTCACCATTAAAACAGAATCCTTGATGGAAAAACAAAGTTTGTATTTTTTGCAATGAATTGTGTTCTACTTCAAAATCTCTTCCAGACTGGATACAGTAATTCAACTATGAAAAGTAAGAGTATAAAACCTGTACCAATAATACAGATGAATGTGATCAAGTTTCATTGTATTTGCTGATCTTAAAACGAATATGAAAACGATCAGTCATTATAATTTAGCATAAATTTCAAAAAAATTAAATTTAAAGTTAGATTCTCTGATTTTAAATCATGCAAATATTTCGCAAAATAAGAAAAGACCCTTGTATTGCTATAATGAAATATTTTAGAAGTGAAATAACAACAATTTTATATAATTTCAATGTTGTTGTTGTTATTGTCATGTGCTAGCTAGGCTGGCAATATGGGGCGCGCTGCTACACTTTTCGACTGAACCATATTTGGTGTGGAGTCCGACTTCTTCAGTACACACATGCCATAGGAACCCGTTTATAGGGTAGGCAACCATTCACACCTCCTTCATACAAGGAAGGGACAAAGACAGGATGGATAGAGAGAAAGTAGTACATCCATGTCCGAACTGGGATTTGAACCCAGGACCTCCTTATCCGTAGTCAGGCTCACTGACCACTAGAAAAGTTGGGCGGCTATTATTTCAATGTATACCCGATTTCATCTTACATTATGGAACAAAATTACTTTTTACTTCTAAAAATCATTAATATAATTTTTAAAAAGCAGTTCTTTCACTCCAAAAAATATATTTTGGAACTATATTTAGCTTATTCATCATTCAGATACTAAATGAAGACATTTACATAGTTGCTTAGTTAAAAAACAGCAACAGTAATGCGTCACGATTTTCTTTAGCCTGTAATCCTTATCACATTTAAATCCTATTCGTTACCAAATATTTACTCTACATTTTAATATATTTTAAAACAAAGCATAATTTCTTATCATATTTCTCGTTTATTAAAAACGTTTTTATCACATTTAGGTTAAAATGTTTCTGAGTTTAAGTTTCTAGAGCCAGTTATAAGAATCAGTTTTTTCGTAGTAGTCCCTAAAAGGACACACAAGGACATAGGTCGCTGGCATGGAAAGGTACTTAGAAAATAAATGTTGAGATTAGCATCAGAAAGAGAAAAAAACTGGTTCGTATTTTCTGACTGAAGAATGTATAAAAAAATAAGATTTATTTATCTTTTTTTCTACGCTAGGTATTGATATCCCGTAGGTAACTTTATCTTTTTGTTGATCAGAATTCCAGTTTCTACTTTATGAATGCACTTCGCAGACGGCTTGGAATCTGTATATCGGTGAAACTGATTACATATTAGAGAGTTCATTTATCTCCAGTTCCAGAAGGTATGCAGGGATACGTCTGGCCTGAAAATGAGATTTATTTTTTTATCTTTTTCAAAATTATAGCAGAAATATAACAACCTATTTTTTTTTACTTTGCATTACTCTGATAAAATATATTGAATCATGATGATAAAATATTTTGTTTTACAGCAGTACTCATTTGAAATACATAAGTGAGCTGTAATGCTAAATAACAAAAGATTTTATTTATTTTTATTTTTTTTTATCCGGCGTTGGTTTTTCAACCATCAGTCTCTGTCGGGCAGCCCAATACAATCTTGAGGTGAATGAAAAGTAATATTCCTCAGAATTTCAAACTGCGACGTCCGAAAGTCCAGGGCAAGTGTAAAGGTGGTCACCAGTCATGTCCTCTAGTCCACAAAAAGGGCAGATCGGAGAGTCCTTCAAATACAAACGGTGAAGGTGTTATTAACATAAAAGTTAAAATGCATTCAATATCGTTTAGTATATTATGCATTCATACCGTTTTATAGAAAATTCTTTTTCGAAATATTTGCACTATTCTTTGTTTAGAAATAGTAAAAAAATCATTCGCATAAAATAGACAACTTAGTGATATCGCTAGATTTTTGATAGCAATTCTCGAATTTTTAAAAGATTTTTTTGACGGAATTGCAAAAAAATTCATTAGATGATTTTCATATTTAGTTCTATAAAATATACTTGGAATTTCAGTGAAATAATTTATAACTTTTATTAATTATAAGCACATTTTCTTTCACAAAGTAATAATTTGGTAATTAAATTAATATGGAAAGTAAATGTAGATGATGGAAAATATAAGCATATAAGAAACAAATGTACTTAATAGTAAGCCAATACTTCCTTTTTTGTTAATCATAGAAGAATAAAAAAAGTATCCTCATCTTTATCTAAAATACCCTTCTTCAACCTGCCATTTACAAACTTGCATCTTTCTTTTCTGGCATTTTAAATATTATTAATTATAAACAATTACTTACATTTATTTTATTTAAATGTTCATGAACATTTTTGAATAGTTAGAACTTATATTTACGAGAAATAAATATCAAATTTTTTTGTCTGTGTATGGATTTTTAATTCCTTCTCATCCCAACTTCATAAAGAATGACTGGAAAGTAGGATGACTACCCAAAGTAAAATAAAAGAAAAAAATGAAGTAATAAATTTATATGTGTGTTGTTGTTACTAATGACATTTGGACAAGCCAAGCTCACTATGCCATTGGCTATGCGAATTTAAGTCATTAGGGTTTGGTTTGGTTTGTCTGTCGCTCAACGGTCATTTTTTGCACACGAGGGCTAATTAGACCGGGACCTACGGCTTAAAGTGGATTCCGAACCACTACAAACATCCATGCCCAAGGTGGGATTCGAACCCACGAACTGTTGAACCGAAGGCAAGAGCGCTAACCATTCGGCTGCAAGCTCGGCTTAAGTCTTTAGGGATCGCGTCTTTCGTTTAACCAGAGCACCATGAAGGTGAATGTACGACTTTGCTCTATATTCCTCCGATAGATGGCACTACCAGAGGATTCACTCCTACAATTCAATGTAATTGTAATAAATAGAATCCATGGGTATTGTTATTTCATTTATTAAAATTATATAAACTCAAACAAGCAGTAAATATAAAAAAGTTAAAATTTGATTTAAAGGTCGTCACCATATTCTTCGACAAATCGGATTCACGACGCCGTCGCAATACGATGTGACGTACATGAAACGTCATCTGACGTCATGGATATTTTCAGCCAATGAGATTTGTAATGATCTCAGTTGGAACGAAATAAGCAATCACTTTATGGTCAAAAAGGAAATGATAAAAATAATTTTATTATTTGATATTTAACCCCTGTTGATTACACATTAAAATGTTTAAAATACTATTATCCTTTTATGTCTAATCAGAATTAATAACACATTGATCTGATTTTCATTGGTCTATATAAAATGAAAGTACAGTTTAAAAAGCTGTTAAGCTGCAGAATTTAAAGTTCCAAGCACAAGTCTACTAATTTTGAAATTCCTGAATTAACAAACAGAACGATAACACTATAGCAATTATACAGGAGATATTTATTTAATGATGCAAAATAACCATAAATTGCATTTTAGAAAAAAAGATGTGTTCCTTTCTCTCTACGATTTGAAAAATAATCTTTTAAATAGTTCGAGTGAAATATGTTTAATTAGAAGATATTAAAGTTCTAAGTTAATTACACAGATAATCAATTGTGAAGTAAAAATTATTTAGTAAGTGATAAAATCTTTGGATTATTTTCGGAAAAAAGATATAATTGCTCATTTAGTCTGAAAATTAACGTTAGATTTTAGATAGTCTGTACAAAAGTATTTAATCTTAAGTAGTCGAAACTACTTAATAAATTTCCAAAACCGTTCAATTAGAACAAATCATGTTCAGTTAGAGTAAAATGTATTCAAATTAGAAACACGTGGTTAAACGATGCGAAGTTTTTTTGCCTTAAGCAAACAGTTTCGTGTGTTTTTAATTTTCTGATATTTAAAATGTCCGTTGTACATGTGTACCAATCTTGACAAAATAATCAAATGGTTATCAGCTGTGAAATTCAAGTAATAATTCCTTGGGATAGTAGTTTTAACCATTATTTAAAATATTAATATCACATAAAGATACCAGATTTTTGACATTAAGACATTTTTTTTTATAAAAAAAAAAAGAGTAGAGGAAAGAATATTTTCGATAAAAAATTGGGACAAAATAGTCACGCGTTCTCTCTATACTAAAACTGTGAAGCATATTCCTTTTAGATTTCTCATTCTAGACATTGATTACTTAAGATAATTATAAAAAAATGGTAATGTCTCAACGCATTTTGATCATATTATGCGATTTTTCTACTTTCCTGGCATTAGTATTTTTTGAATTAGAAATTTCCAATTTATGCAGGTAATATGCATATTAGAATTATTGACAACAAGCAGGATAGAGCTGGAAACAGACTTATTTTACACTCTATAAATGTAATTAAGCAAAAATATATCGCTACTAATTTTAGATAAAGGAATTGTGGATCAATCTAGTTAGATTTCCTCTCAAATTCCTTATTTTACTTTAACTGAACTAATTAGCATTGAATATTTGCTTATGAAAGAAAAATGAGCCCCATGGAAATATCTATATAGCTGGTAAAAGCAATGCCGTACATTAGAGTCGAAAGTATTTCTCTAATGAAATGGTGGAAATCTATTTTCCTTTTACAAACAAACAATTAATTTAAAATTTGGGTTTCAAAATGTTTCTGAAGTATAACATCGTATTCCATGCTGATAAATTATAAAATGAAAGCAACGTTTCTTGTCACAATCATAGATTATTTATGGCTATAGTATCCTTGTAAGGAAAATCATTGTTTACATGTCCAGCAGGCTGATAGTTGGATATAAAACACAGTGTAGACCGTATTGAAGGGTCAACGTACGTTAGAAATTCATTAGGTTTAATGTTCAAACGGTCGTGTAGAAGTTTATGAGTGGGATATTAGTGCAGATATTACTTTCGTCACTTGGCCATAGTTCAAAATTATTGGTCGATTTCTTCCATTTAGTGACTAACTAGCAGCTGAATGAGCAGTTCTTTAGTTAGCACTACAACAGTTCAAGGCTTTGATTTCTACCTTGGTCGAAGATGGTTACAGCAGTTCGGAACCCATGGGACCGACAATTTCACTCTTAAAAACTGACCATAAAGGGTCGAAAGAATCAATCCATTATTTGATTTCTACCTTGGGCGGAGATGGTTACAGCAGTTCGGAACCCATGGGACCGACAATTTCACTCTTAAAAACTGACCATATTGGGTCGAAAGAATCAATCCATTATTTGATTTCTACCTTGGGCGAAGATAGTTACAGCAGTTCGGAACCCATGGGACCGACAATTTCACTCTTAAAAACTGACCATATTGGGTCGAAAGAATCAATCCATTATTTGATTTCTACCTTGGGCGAAGATGGTTACAGCAGTTCGGAACCCATGGGACCTACAATTTCACTCTCCAAAACTGACCATAAAGTGTCGAAACAATCAATCCATTATTTGATTTCTACCTTGGGCGAAGATGGTTACAGCAGTTCGGAACCCATGGGACCGACAATTTCACTCTCCAAAACTGACCATAAAGGGTCGAAAGAATCAATCCATTATTTTGTGATAAATATCTCGCTACCATCAAAGATTTAAAAAAATTCATGGAAATTTTCATTAAATATTTTGACAAAAACTTTATTAAAATTGTTATTTTGTAGTTTATATAACTCCTGATTTTAGTCAGACTTAAATCTAGGGGATTTTTTTGGAGATGCAAAAGTCAGATTCGATTCCAACTAACATTGAACAGCGGACAATGGACGTTGAGTTTCGTCTTCTGGTTGCACATATACATGAGATGGCTTTGGAAACTTCTAAGATCTCTTCTCTCTTCCAACATATGAAGGCGATATAATAGTAAAACAATATGAAATGGGTGACAAAATATATTACAGCTGCTTTCAGTTTTTAATTATTTCCAACATTGGTTAATATACAGGGTGATTATAAAAAAACTTTGCCAACATCTGCACTTCTAGCGTCCATTCTATTTAACCGATCAAGATGATATTTCAAATATAGTTCTTTTGAGATATGCGCTCGAGATTCTGTGAATGGCACCACAGTGGCCCTCGCGGTTGCAGTTATAGTGACAGAAACTCGAAATTTTCGAATGGCAACGTCTACTTTTTATCATCGCAAAATGTTCAGCACATGCGAAAACCCTAAATAGCGTTGAAACGGTACTGATATGTCCAAAAACGGACGTGTTCTGCAAACACAAAAAAGAGTTCTGAAAACCGGCCAATAAAACACGATCTGGGCGCACGCAATAAATTTGCATGTGACAGAGTCAAGAAACCAATCACAGAACGCCGGTCGCCAGATATTCAGCGTAGGAAACCTATAAAATACCAAGCGGGTATGCGAAGTCGTCATTCGGGAACTCGCACATGCCGACGATATGAGTCTTCCTAGGAAAGTTCGCGGTGAATTGATCAAACTCTATTACCAAAATGGGATGAACGCTGCGGAAGCCTTGCGTGTGCATCGCCGCAATCATCGACAACGACGCGGCCCATGTACTTTGCAAGCTCTGCGTGATTTAGTGCGGAAATTCGAAGATACAGGCTGCACCTGTGACAAACAGCGCTCCGGACGGCCAACTGTTTCTGAGGACGTTGTCATGGAAGTGCACCATACAGTGACTGCAGGACACACAGAAACCGCAAGAGGCATAGTGCGCGTGTTGGATATTCCGAACTCAACGGTCCGCAAGCTCTTGCGCTCGGTACTTCACATGTTTCCCTATCGGTTCCAGCGCGTCCAGATGTTGGAGCCGGGTGACCCACAACAACGTCTGGACTTCGCAAATGCATTTTTGTTACGATATGATGCGGATAACGACTGGCCACTTCGCATACTATGGACGGACGAGGCGCATTTCACCTTAAATGGCAGCATTAACACAAAGAATTGTGTGCACTGGGGAGAGACGAATCCTCATGCTGTGGCGCCAGTACCATTATTTGATGCCAAAGTGACTGCGTGGTGCGGCATTACAGCTACATTTGTTCTGGGCCCGTTCTTCTTTGAGGAAACGACCCCGACTGGCCCTGCAACATGTTCTGTAACGGGCCCTCGGTATGCAGCCATGCTGAAAAATTATGTCTTACCGGAGTTGCGTCGGCTGAATGCACTCAATGACATTGTTTGGATGCAAGATGGCGCACCTCCACATATAGCGAGGTCAGTTAAAAGGCTCCTGGATCAGCATTTTGGTGATCGCATCATCTCACGCTATTATCCTTTTCCGTGGCCTGCGCGATCCCCAGATCTGACGCCTATGGATTTCTGGTTTTGGGGCTATCTCAAATCCAGAGTTTATCTGCGCAATCCTCAAACATTGTCGGACTTAAAGGATTCTATACGGCGTGAGATTGGAAACATCCCTCGTGCCATGTTGCGTGCAGCGACATTGTCCACCGTCTCCCGCATGCAATGCGTAATTGCCTGTGATGGCACTCATGTGGAAAATGTTTGAAATTAATAAAGATTTTTTTTCTCTATGTGTTCTCATCATTGAGCAGTGTCTTGTCTCTGTCGTATGCATTATTCCTCCGTGCGCCTTGAAGAACTGTTTGTATGTGTATAACACGTCGGTTTTCGGACATATCGGTACCGTTTCAACTCTATTTAGGGTTTTCGCATGTGCTGAACATTTTGCGATGGTAAAAAGTAGGCGTTGCCATTCTAAAATTTCGAGTTTCTGTCACTATAACTGTAACCGCGAGGGCCACTGTGTTGCCATTCACAGAATCTCGAGCGCATATCTCAAAAGAACTATATTTGAAGTATCATCTTGATCCTTTGGAAAACTGATATTCATATTTTGCAGATTTAATGATAACTTTCATAAATCAAATAAATATTTTACTCTTACGTCCTTTGTTTTAATAAACTGTTAATAAAATTTTGTATTTTATATCATTGATCCTTGCTATTGTTCGCTTCTTACTGATTTAGTTTCGACTATGCTGTCTTTTGAAATGAATGTTTGAATAGCATCTTCAAATATTTCGAAATGGATTTTTACAGAATAATAATAAAGTTTTACATAACCAAAGTAGTTTCAACTCTGCAGCGACAATTACATTTAAGAAAGAAATAATTCAAGGAATAAAAACCACACTTGAATTATGAATTCTTTTGAAATGAATGCTTAAATAGAATCTTCAAATCTTTCAAATTGTATTGGTACAGAATATTAATGAATTCTTACAAACATAAAGTAGTTTCAACTCTCTGCAGTGACATTTACATTTAAAAAATAAATAATTGAAGGAATAAAAACCACTCTTGAATTATGCTTGAATTATGAAGTCTTAAAATGAATGCTTGAATAGAATTTTCAAATATTTCGAAATGGATTGGTACAGAATATTAATAAATTCTTACAAACATAAAGTAGTTTCAACTCTGCAGTGACATTTACATTTAAGAAATAAATAATTGAAGGAATAAAACCACTCTTGAGAGATTTATATAGTCTTTTGAAATGATTGCTTAATTAGAATCTTCAAATATTTCGAAATGGATTGGTACATATTATTAATAAATTCTTACAAACATAAAATAGTTTTAACTCTGCAATGACGTTTACGTTTAAGAAATAAATAATTCAAGGAATAAAAGCCCCTATTGAATTATGTATTTTAAAGTTACTTTTGTTTCAAACTTTTGCCTAATGGTTAAATCTTACTTTTATAGGTAAAAACATCCAAATATTATACACCACCAATTGCTGAATGTTTTGAAATGTTTGTGGAGCTTCTGATTTATTTCATGTTCATCTGTGTTGGAGTAGGTGCAAGTTTCTTTTTATTTCTGATTTATGAATGCAGCGGGCTTTATATTAAAGGTTCAAAAGAAAGACATTGTGATTTTCTGGAATACCTTTCATACATATAAAGAGAAAACAGCCTTAAAAAGTGTTAAACATAGCTACGATATTCCCTATTCAGTATCATATCACCAACTAAAGATTTTTCAGGATCCAGAAAGAAATGTTGTTTTAAAAAATGTAACTTTGAAATCCATATAATTTATAAAGCTGATGACATTATTAAATATATAAAACTGAGTAGAATGAGAAGGAATGGTCATTTTTTTGAAGATGAGTGCTGAGAAAACAGCTCTTAAAATACTTAAAGCCACTATTTTCTACGGAAGACCTAAAAAAAGATGAAGGGTAAGAGCTACTATATAGTAAGTTTAGATTACAATAAAGTAAGCTCTTCAGAATGAAAAATTGCCTAGTTAATTTTAAAAAACGAGAGATGAATATTGTCTGTTTGTGTTTTCTTATACATTTCCAGCTTGTAATCAGGTGCTTTTCAAGTTTTTTCATAAAGATATAAGAATGAAGCCTAATGTTTGAGAAAAAATACTCCTAAAAGGCAATACTTAACATGGCTTTAACTATAAGGGTGTCTATTATTTGGTGACATCATCAATGTGGCGATATATTTTAAAATATACATCCAGATTTGTTATGTTAATTTTATGCAGGATATAATATATTTATCACAAGCACTATATATAGTAAATTGCGTGGAACGTCGAAAATGAAATCAATCAATCAATTACAAATATAATAAGCTGTAAACAGTATTTTTCAATTATTTTAGTTCTAAGAGACAAGCAAAAATCCATGAAAATTTTATAAGATAAATAGGGGCATTTCTCTCTCTATTTCTGAGTGAAATGCATTTGTAGATATTTTTTTAATCCTACGCCCGACTTTGGTTTTTCAACCATCAGTCTCTGTCGGGCAGCCCAATACAATCTTGAGGTGAATGAAAAGTCATCTTCCGCAGAATTTCTACCTGCGACGTCCAAAAGTCCAGGACAAGTGTAAAGGCGGTCACCAGTCATGTCCTCTAGTCCTCAAAAAGGGCAGATCGGAGAGTCCTTCAAACCCAAACAGTGAAGGTGTTTAAGCTTGTCTTTAGCCATAGTCCGGGCCTTGAAAAAGACCTTTCAAAAAACAGCAGCAAGATGATCCTGAAGCCTAAAGAACGTAGTAGGCTGCACGAAGCGACAGGAGTAGTCGTTTAGTGAAAACAGAGGGCACCACGTGAAGGCGACTGACACCACCATCACATTTGTAGATGGGAAACATTCATTACTTTATTAAGTATTCTAAAAAAGAATTAAATAATTTCCTTCGAATTCATTGTTTTTTCCATGGTAATCTTTAACTCTTAAACCCCAATAGACACAGACTATGTAGATTCAATATTGCTAAAGTTCATGTCAACATTCCTTTAGAAATATTTTAATTTTTCATGTGATTGCTAAGTATCATATCTATTCTACTGTGCTGATAGTTTATACATATTGCAATAGGTCGTCCTGCATTTTGATCTAAAATTATGTCATTTGAATTGTCTCCAATTTTGATAGCTGGGTTAAAAATTTGATATTACAAAGTGCTCTCAACTATACGCAGTGGCGCTTAATTTTTAAAAAATCAACTAATTTTTCTTTCCCTAATTCTATTTAATTTCTATAAAAATGGTGGTAAAAAAATTCTTAGCGAAAAAATATTGATCTTTTTTACTGTCTGTAGATTCAGATTCCCATTATTTTGATATTACATGGTTAATTAAAAAAAAAACATGATCAATAATGACATTTATTAACAAACCTATAAGCTGTAAAATTATATCTTAAAGATCCCAAAATCTGCATCAAAGCGTTATTTTTGATTATCGACAGTTTTTAAATTTCCCAATCCATTTTATTTTTGATTGTATTTCCAGACTGTTTGTTTATTTACAGTCCCCGATTTTCGTTTTCTTTTTTTACTATTTGTACGCAAGGAGATCATAGTTTTGTGACCTAAATGTTAATGGCAATGGTCACTTCGTCACCCTCAATTAAATGTTGAAAAAATATTCAATGAGTGTCTTTGGATTTCAACATCTTCCAGATGTTTTCTTAAATAATTTCATTTTTCTATCTCATATATTTTTTTACTGTGAAGAAAAACAATCTTTTCTTATAAAAATAGTTTATAACTTTCAATATTATTAAAGAAATGACTGGTTAAAAAAATAAAAACTTACAAACTAATTAATATTAAAGTGCTTGAGGAAATTCTTTTGTTTAAAACAAAGGAGATAGTGTTATATTTAAAATAAAACACTACATTCGCATCTTGAAATTATGAGAATAAGCTACTATTTTGTCTAAATTGTCTGTATTCAAAAACTATGGGCAAATGTACAAATTGATTCTCGAATAAGGATCTAGGAGACTTTTTGATACCCGATAACTTTGTCAGAATCAAACTGTTGTTGTTACTAAAGACACTTGGACTAGACAAGCTCGCTAAGCCTTGATTATGCGAATTTAAGTCAATTGAGAGCGTCTTTCGTTTTAATCAGAGCACCATAAAGGTGAAAGTACGACTTTTGCTCTTTAAATCCTCCGATAGATGGCAGCACCAGAGGATCTACTCCCTCAATTTTGGCATTGATCTGAAGGGGAGTAAATTTCTTCAGACCATTGCACCCATGGTAACTGCTCGACGATCGACCACAGGACTTTCGATTCCACAGATTGTAACGAGCACATAGATCGCATGTACTCGGTGGATCTTTGGCAGCATTGGGAATCGAACCCCGTCCTTCCGGATGGAAGGCCGATACCCTAACCATTAGACTACCACGGCCTCTATCAAATTAATTCATTTAAATCAGTTTGAAAATTGAAAAAGAAGTTGCTACTTGTCAATACATGTTGTTTTTGTCAATTAATTAATTATTAATTTGTTATAAAATATGTATTATAATAATTAATAAAAACAATTTTCTTATTATTGATTCTTCAAAGAAGAAATGCAGTTATTGAAATTGTTAATGTATTTTTAATTTGTATTAATGTTATTAAGTACCTATAGTTGTTACCTAGTTTTAGTATCCATCGGTGGTAATATATTTAAGTAAACTAAATTTTTACTGAATATGTATTATTGAACTCTGAAATATATTATTAGTTTCGGTAATTTTTACGAAATATAATTTTTCTCGAATATCGATACCTCTTTTATATATGATTACTTTATAAGAGGGACGGTACAATTCATTTTATGCAAGACTATGTTGTAATGTTAACTTTTTTTTCCAACCGAGGGCACACTTGTGTGACGAACCCTCTGCCACAACAAGGCCAGAAACTGCTTCGCATTTGTCGTTACCCAACGGGCACCTGTGAACCAAGTCACAGAGGCGAGTAGCGTTACCCGCACCATACCACCACAAACCTGTTTATAGGGTGGGCCACATTCATACAACATCTCAGAAGAAAGTACAGAGAAACACAGAGAAGGAAACATCCATGCTCAAACCGGGATTCGAACCCGGGACCCACAGCTCAGGAGTCAGGAAAGCTAACCACTCAGCCATCGGTCGGCTGTAATATTAACTACGATCTTAAAATTTATTATGTTAAGACAATATGACACTATAATAATTTATTCATACAGTTTAAATTGGGAATTTCCTCATCTGAAAAATATTTTTTATAATCACTTTAAAGTGAGAGATATGTAACTTATAAATTGCTAAAATGTTCCATAACAAAAACTAGCAATTTAAACTATAAATTTGAATTAATTACGTAAAAACACAAATCCAGGAACCATACAAAAAGAATAAACAATTTTATATGGCAAATTTTAGATTTCGAAAAAATTAGAAATTTAAATTTTAAGCTATCAAAATCACGCATTATTTGGAAGATATTATTGGTAAGTTATTTTAATTATCTCTTTATTATTTAGATATTTTTACACATTAAATGGTTAAAAATATTTTGCATGTGTTAAATCAATAAAACAGTTGTGCTTTTAATAAGATTGTAGACAGAAGTTTTTTCTATATTGAATACTTTTTTTCAAAATCACTTTTTTTGAGCATGTGATTCATCCTTACGTTTCGTCCTAGTTACAATGTTAATTGATGTTTAAATGCTAAAAAAATTAAGTAATGCATGAATAAAGCATTTAAAAATTTTATATATACCTTTTACTTGTCTCCAAACAAAAACATACCACACACACACACACACACAAGCTCTAGAAATAATTCACCAAAATTGCTTACTCAAAATATCTTTTAACTGACCTCATCATAAATAGATTACGAAAAGAGTTTCACTCGTTTTTCAAGCCAATAATAGTTTTCCTTCTCAATAGGTTTTGTTTTCCCATTTTCGATAGTTGCAGTAGATTTTGATATTGTAGTGAAAATACAAAACAAATTGCTAAAAATAGATTTTTTTGTCATAGTAATTACATGATTGTTGCTTGGCTCAATTCCAGTTGTTATCAAGCGTCAAACTTGGCGATAATTGGCAATTCACTCTAACAAAATATAGCTAATATTTAATCATAGATATAATTGTACTTTTCTAATGATGAAGAAAAAAAAAACTCGGAATTGTGAAGGAGTTCAATTTAATTAGTGGTTATAATCTACATTTGACATATGTGGAAGTTAATTGGTAAATGTGTGCTTAAGCATTATTTTGGCTTTTCATTTTATACCTAAAATAATTGAGATCTTAGAAATATTTATTTAAAGTTCTTAGTAAAAATTGAAAAAAAATATGCATTTTTTCATTAAATATGCATATTTTTAAGCATATAAATTTGTCAAAGGATTTTGAGCTTTCTGGTGATAAAAATTGGTTCGTAATATTAGAATATTGTGATAAATTTTATAAGTGGCATTTCATATTGACAACTACTGTTTCTGAGTTTAGAAAATAAAGCATTAATGGTACCTAGTCAAATTTATGAGTAATTAATGAAAAATTCATTTATTACTTTAAAAATATAATTCATTCTTCTGATTCTTTAGCAATTTCTTATTGTTTTCCTATTGAATCAGCATTAATTTCTACTGCATTGAATTACTAGGAATTACAGTTTTTCTTCATTTTATAATATCGCATAAATTATGATTTTTTTACGACAATGAATAATTATATTTGCTACACTATAAATAATGAACTCTTTGGAATCAATTATTAAATTTATATGTTTATACAAAAGAAATTTGTGTGTTGAAAATAGATATACAGAATTTTTTATTTTAAAATGCATGTGTAATATTTTAAAGTTATATACATTTTTTTCTAGATTTTTCCTGATATACTTGGTTCCATCGGTGTTAATATTACCTATATTTGTTATAAGTACTTTCAAATTTAAAAGCCTTGTCTGTGAAATACACCGTAAATATCACATTCTGTTGTAGTTCCCTTTAAAAAACCCATGCCAGTCGATTCCTTGGTAATTTAAAGTTCTCATCAACAACTTTTATAAATGATGCTAATTGAACAAATTCATTTTTATCAATGTTTCTATCTCTAGCTATTTAACAAAATTTAAATGGGCCAATCTTTGACTCTAATTGTGATGTTAAATTTTATCAATGGATCTGATTCTAGAAGTCACTGTTTTTTGACATAAGCTTACAGCCTCTAAATTATTTTTCTTGTTTGAACCAAAAATATCACAAACTTGGAGCATGTACTATTTAACGAACTCCCCATTAATGAAAATTTTATTACTTTTAGCAATATTGTATGTTACAATGTAACTCTTGCAGCTGTAGTTACTTCTTGGATACTATTTACTTTTTTGAAAAAATTTTTGTCGGCCTGATAATTTTTTAGAAAAACTTCATGCTTTAAGTTATTTTTCATATTCGGACATTGTTTCGTAATTTAAATTCTTATATTTAGATGTGAAATAAAGATAAATATTATATTCCTTGAAGAATACTACAGTTTTATTGCAGATCAGAAACACTGGTTTTTGGTTTACACTCTAAAAATATTTTCAGTTTCATTCATCTTTAAAAAACATAGCAATTTGAGTCAACTTTACGTTTTACAGAAACCATTTTAGGAAATAGGCAATTTGTAATATTTTAAGAATAATCCAAACAAGCACTAGATACATTATACTTTTAATAATTTCACTATTCCCAATGAATGTTATATGCCCATACTCTTACCATACGCAGTCAATAATAATAGAACTTGCACCAAAAGAAAAAACCTCTGGATGAAGCTTAAAATAATGTCTTCCCCGTGTAAGTATAATTCACCTATATTGGATTTCCATATGTCTTCTCTCCGAGAAAAAGTTGAGTGTGTTGGAAGCTTTGCAGAACAGTAGTTTTGACTGCTATCCCGATGTATCGAGAATTTTCCGAGCATTAGATTCTCCTGTTGGCATGCAATGTGACATTATTTTCTGCTGTATCCCAAGTCATGTAAGTCTTAATGGCAATGAGAGGGTTGATGCAGTTGCTAAATCTGCATCCGGCCCATCTCTTCCATCCATTCCTTTGTTGGATGTGAGAAGGTGTGTTAAAAAATTTACTCAAGATCTTTGGCAGAATTCTTGGAGCATGCAGGTCAATAATAAATTGCATGCCATATTTCCATACATCACCTCATTAACAATTTTACAGTTACGAAATGCTGATGTTCGTCTGACTCGCCTTCCTATCGGACACACAAGTTTCACACACAGACATTTGTTCTTTAACGAATTAAATCCATGGTGTGAAACGTGTGATGAACCTCATATACAATATATCATATTTTAATTTCATGTCATGATTTTAACCATTTACGTTTACATTTTTTAAAACAGATATTTTAACATTATTTGATTTACTGGGAGAACCTCCAAATAGAAATCTATTTGGCATTTTGAGATTAATAGGTTTTCTTCATTTTAAATTTTATAGATTTTATATTTTAAATTTATATTTCCCTAAGCAATTTTATATTTTTAAAATCTGAATTTTATGTACACCATATACATTGTTTTTGTATTTTAATATGATTATAATGTTGCTTGGGTTTTCCTTATTTTAATTAATAAAAAAAAAATCAAAGATTGGCGCAGTTTGTCCTTTTTTGGACCTTGCGCCAGAAAACCCAATCAACCAACCCCGAAAAAAGATAAAGTTTGTTTCATCAATCTACAGCTATCAAAAAATTTAATTAAAAAAAACTTCCTCTTTTAACACTTTATATATTGAAAGCTGAGCTCGCTATTTCCATTGATTTATGCTTTGTAGAATGAAAATAGAGAAAATAAAAACATCATCAGTCCTTTGGGAAAGAAAGAATAAAATATCTAAACAAAGTAGCAAAGGAGATTGATGTATAATATATAAATACATATTTTCTTCAATTTGCCTCAAACCAGCGCATTAAAATTCTATGTGCCTTCTAATAATTCTAAATTTTCTTTAGATGTGCAGAGCACTAATCGACAAATAAAAGAACTGATCTGCTCTTCTATCTTCAGATCAAGAGCACACATTTGCCTCTCAAAAAAGTTCGGATGTCAACCAAACTTTTTTATTGACCTCGTATTTTGTAGGCAATGTTTTCACATTCTTGAAGCATCGAAGTTTCTCGATGCTTCTCGAACCATAGAAAAGTGATTGCCTACAAATAAATTACATTGTATCATCTTGTATGGCCAATCGTGGCAATAAGAGGAATTGTATTTACTCAAAAGTATTTGTTATCAAATTTGGAACAGTAAAAGTAAAGAGACAACCAAAGGTAATATTATTTCAAGTGATGAAAATGGGTCAGGCTATTTGGTCAGTTCAAAAATAATCACCCAATTTGATAAAGATATTTGAGCAGTATTTTTCTTATGCCTGTGGCATCATCAGCACCAGTAGATAGTATTTTATTTTATGATCTGTCCATTGACTGATGATAAAGGTTTGATGAATGAATCTAAATTGTAGGAGATTAGATTGTGAAGAGATACTTTTACAACAAGATTAAAACCAAAAAAGATCTTCCAAAAATATCCTGGTCAATTAATAATACATGTAAATATTGCTCACCCCGTGTGGTGACCGGGGGGTAAGAATCGTCCCAACGTACCTATGCGTGTCGTAAAAGGCGACTAAAATGGACCCAGTCCCTGGTGGTACAACCAGGTTGTTCGTGGGGTTAACAACCCCACCCCGGGAAAAACTCAACTGTTCAGAAATCCAAAGAAAGAATTATCCCGCCTCCTCATTTTGGTAAACGACTTGGAAACGGCTTGAGGACTTTGCTTTTTGGAACATGGAATGTGAGATCATTGTACTACTGTAAAGGACGACAATCGGGTGACGAAAAATATTTTCTTGGCTCGCCCCATTGACACCAGAAGAAGAGGAGGACCGAAACTCCGATGGCGGGACTGCCTTGAAAACGATCTACAAACATTAAAAGTGACAAACTGGATGACCTTATCCAAAAATAGGGGGTCCTGGTATGCACTTCTGAGGAAGGCAAAGGCCCACCCTGGGCTGTCAGGCCAATGAAGAAGAAGAAGAAGAAATATTGCTCAAATTTATATTCTTCATTCAAGCTGCTTCTCCTTACTAAACTAACTCATAAATACTAACGTGTCTTAAGCAAAATACTTAAATATATATGCTTATGTTGTTCTCTTGTTCCAATAAAACTGGCATTATGAGGTGCGTTGCTCCACATTTCCAACTGAACCATATTTTGGATATATGCTTATCATTTATTATTACTCCTGGTTTAGGTTCTTTATCAATAACCAAACATTTATTCATAATACATAAACTATCCTCTAAAACACTCTAAAAACTTACTAAGAGTACATGCCCTTGAATATTTGTAACCTTGGGAGGGGGAGTATTCCGGTGTCCTGGTTGAACACTTCAGAAATCTGGCAAGTTCTAAAGAGCTATAGGTTTGAAAAATCTAATTGAAAAAGGTACTATATGAACATTCAGAGCATATTGAAATTAATTTCGCTTGTTAAAAAGCGGAAGAAAATTGTTTACATTTTAACATGAGGAATTTCAAAAAGCTTTGATGTAACAGTTATTAAAACTGTAAAAAAAATAATATAATTTCACAATAATATAATTTCTTTGCGCTTTTACAATTTTGTTAATAGAATTCTTTTGTGTATTAGACTTTTTTTTTATTCAAACTTCAACAGTAAAGATATTTCTGAAAAAAATTTTTTTAATGAAATTCTAATCAAAATCAAATTACATGACGATTATAAGTTTAGTAAACCCAGATATAATTTTTTTTTTTTAAAAAAAAAAAAGGAAACGGCAAGTTTATATTGGGAAAAATTCTAAGTCAATGAATTTTTGCATTTTTTTTATGTTTTAATAAATAACAAAAGGTACTGGGACTTTATTTCCTCGGACGTCGAGCTGTCGAAGGAAGATATTTTGTTCCGTATTCCGTTAATCTTGTTTCCATCGGCGAAAGAGGAAAAAAAGTCATGATCTGTATTGACATGCTTTCGGATTCGGGAACTGCAGTGACCTGCTCTGAAGCTCAATGAGCTGTGTCCAACGATTTAACTTCGTCTCGCTCCTTTGGATACGGTCACGAACCGGAGAGATTAAATAAGCAAATCCTGTCGCGTTTTGGCAATTTTAAATGTATCTTCTTTGAGCAAAATTTAAATTATTTATTTTAAATATAAGAAAGAAATTCATGTATTAATTTTGTGTTCATCGAACTTCATACCGAATATTTATTACGAGAGTTTTAGTACTTCTAATAAATAGGTACCATTAAATATTATTATTATTATTTAGGTAATATTTATTTTTGAATAAAAATATATTTATTTGTGTGCTACATTATATTTTTTTCACGCATCATTTATGTAAAGATTTAACATGAACATAAAAAAGTCCTTACATTTATGTTTTAAATTTCTTATCAGTTTTGGTATCATTTTGGTAATGCATATGAAGAATAACTATTTATTACTGTAAAATTATTGTCAAGGTACTTTTTATTTTTGCGAAGAAAATTATGTATATTTTTTAAATAATACTGAGTAGCTGAGTAAAGTGTTCACAATATATTTTTTTTCATACACTCATTAATTTCAGATTTAATCTAAATATGAGAAACTACTTGAGATATTAATTTATCGTTAAAGTTTTTTGAACAACAAATGGAAGTTTCAATTGTTCATCAAACCTCGTATCAAAAATAATAATTTTTGTATATATATATATATATATATATATATATATATATATATATATATATATATATATATATATATATATATATATATATATATATATATACTGCTGGACAATTGCTAAGGACGGATCACAAATTGCAATGTAGCATAATATTAAGCGAGGAACGAGGCCGAGTAGGATAAAATATAGTTGCCACACTGTTCAGACATTAGAATAAAGAATATTTATAGTTCTGGAAAGTACAAAAGCTGTGAAATATCTGAAAGAAAAAAATGTTCATTTGATGCTGTATACGGAAAAATGGAACAATGCATCTAAAGTCAGCAGGCACCTTGAAGAAAGGTATCAGTACGGGATATGTCCACCGTGGAGTGTGATGCAACATTCCACGCGTCGTATTATACTTTGCACAACATTATCCAGCAGCTGTTGAGGCAATTTATCCCATTCCTCTAGGAGTGTACGGATGTGAACCTCAATTTCAACTCTTGTATAAGATTTTCGATTGCATTGGTTGCCATTGGATCAAGAGCAGAGCATGGTTCATTGTTCTTGTTTCTTCTTCTGTTCTGTGTGTGTGGTGTTCTTGTTTGTCGGAGGATAGAAACTATCCTCCGACCAGCAACTTGCCTCCCCAAAACATCCCACACATTTTCAGTTGGGTTTAGATCTGGAAAACGTGATGGCCATACGAGGCTTTGAATACCCTCGCTGTATAGACAATCCTACACAGCGAGTGTTAAATGACATGTTTCGTTGTCATCCATAAAAAAATTTATCACCGACAACACCACAGAAAAGACGAACATGAGGAAGTAGAACTTCATTAATGTATCGTTGGCCCGTCATAGTCCCATTCGCAACCACGTGTAGGGGCGTGCGGTAATTGATCATGATGCCGGCCCACACCATGACACTGCATGTCGGATATCGGTCCCTTTCCTGGATATTTTCTGGACGATAAGCAGTACCACTCTCGCGCCAGATCAGTTGGCGTCTACAATCCGATGACAGACTGAACCTACTCTCATCTGAGAACGTTACGCATGCCCAGTCCTGTTCAGTCCAATTGCGATGCTCACGGCACCACTACAAACGGGCAGTACGGTACTGTCTGGTCAATGGGGCACACACAACAGGTCTGCGGGCGTATGGTCCTCCTCCCCTCAAACGTCTGGCAACAGTTTTTCGGGAGATCTGCTTTCCTGAGGCAGCAAGAAACTGATTTGCTACCTGCTGAGCTGTGGTGCGCCTGTTCCTTTTTGCTGATAGGACGATATATCTGTCTTCTGCAGGCGTCGTACTTTTAACACGACCTCCCCCATGCCGCCTACTACACATTCCAGTAGTTTTAAATGACTTCCTTAGCCGTGAAACAACGCTATGAGCAATGTCGAACTCCTTGGCAATATCTGTTATTTTTCGGCCTTCTTCGATCTTTCCAATAATTCGTCCACGCATAAAACCATCTAAGTGATGTTGAGAAGACATGTCGAAATTTTCAAGTTCGTCAATTAAATCTTTCCTTTAAAACTTTCACTTGAAACAACAACTGTCCCCACGCGTCAAAACCTTTAAAGCTCTTATGAACGCTATCACGTGATGAACAGACGTGGAAAAAAATTTGCATACGCATACTTCTTCTTACTATATACCGCACTTATTCTAATTTTCCACATTTTGCTTCCTTTCATTTTGTGGTTGCTATGGATGATAGTGTTATCCGTCCTTATATATATATATTATTATTATTATTATTATATATATATACATATATATATATATATATATATATATATATATATATATATATATATATATATATATATATATATGTATATATATATAATATTTATTATGTTATTATATTATTATTAAAGTAATTTTTATTGTGGAATAAAAATATTTATTTATTCGTTTTTCAATTCACTAAATTGACAGGTCATTTATGAAATTCTTCTTTGTGTACCAATTGTGATTTAATTTGAATACAAGAAATTCATCACCACATTTGATGAATACATCAAACTTTGTATCAAACTGTCTTCATAACAGTTTTATCAATACTAATCAAGAAGTTGCACTAAATACTGAAATGTTTTTATCAAGTTATTATTTATTTTGGTGAGACAATATATATATATATATATATATATATATATATATATATATATATATATATATATATATATATATATATATATATGTTATTCTATTAATTTACTAAGCAACAAATTTACAATCTAACGCTTTTCCCTCATCTCAAACGAGGACTTGTGTGATCAGCACAGGGAAAACTAATGTTTACATGACACTTTTAAATTGCTTAAGATCAAGAAAGATTGAGATCATTATGCATCACACTTCAAATCATAAAACTGTTTTAAGAATTTAGAAAAAAATTAGCAATGATATTTGAGATTGTATATTATTTATCAAAATAACATTTTTTGTTCGATAATATATTTATTTGCTCAGTAAATGTATTGTGTGTGATTAGACTGCTTAAAATAAAACACTTTGTTGCCTGCGATTAAAATGGTAATTTAATCTGAATGTAAAAAGCTCATCATTTTTAATCATCAAAGCTCGCATCAAGCATTTGCCATAATAAAGTCACCATTGATAATTATCAGATGCTATAGCATTATTATACTCATCAATACTTTCTGTCTGAAGATATATTTATGTGTACTTTTAATTTATATACCAAATAGAGTGCTCACGATACAATATTCTTCTTACAATCTTAAGTTGAGACATAGTCCTAATATTAAAACGTATGTATATATATATATATATATATATATATATATATATATATATATATATATATATATATATATATATATATATATATATATATATATATATATATATATATATAGTATATATATATATATATATATATATATATATATATATATATATATATATATATATATACACTTATTCATCAAACTAATAATCAAATAATCAAGAAGCCTTCATAATACTAATGACTAATTATCAAAAGTTAGTATTGCAATTAGAAGAAAGCTTTTATTTTTGAAAAAAATTTCTTTGCCTAATGAATTAATAAAAAATAAAGTATAATCAATAAAATGCAATTAATAATTAAAACTATAATTTAATGTTTGTTGTTGTTGTTTTTCTATGACACTTTGACAAGCCAAGCTCGCTTTTGCCTTTGGATTAAGTCAAGTGCGAATTAACTTTGGATACAGGCAGTGCGAATTAAGTCAAGAGGTAGCGTCTTTCATTTGGATCAGAGCACCACGAAGGTGAAAGTACGACTTTGCTCTTTTTAAGGTGCCTCGTCATTTTGAACCACGGTCAGGTGACGAAGCCACACCTGAGCTGGCACCCTCCTCTTCTCATCCACGCCACACCAGTGGATGGACTTTGGACGTCACAGATGAACGTGGACACGTCCCCAACCCACGGAGTTCCAGCAACCCAGTGAAGGAGAGTACACCGTGGTCACCCTCCCAACCACTGCCCGCGGCAAATGATGCTTCAATTTGCTGAGCTTACGGGAAGCGGCGTGAAGCTACTGAGCCACTGGAGCTCATAATTTAATGTAAAATGAGTAAATATAATATAAGCATTTTTTTGATTTTCCTACTTAATTTATAGCATTGAATGATCCACACAGATTCACAGAATAATAGAAAATAAGTTTGAATAAAAAATGGGGTGTAAAATTTCTGAGAGTGAAACACAGAAGCTACCTGTCATTTTTTATGTGATGATTCTGAATAAATAAGTTACAAAAAGCGTTTTTATTGGAAAATGTATGTGATTGATTAATTTAAATTAAAAACACATATTGCGCAATAAATAACAAGTATTTTAATGTTTTATACAATACTCAACAATTATATATAATGGTGTTTTCTTAAATTTCATTCACATGTAAAAGCATTGTTAAAATTTAAAAGTCTAGTTCAGATGTTATTAAAATTTATTAAGTTCTGAATTTTTTGAAATTTCATTAAGATACATGTTATTTGTAAAAACAATGTTTTATGAAATGGAGAAGTTATCGAAATATTTTGCTAAATTTCATCGCTTATGTCAAATTGACAGAGTTTGAAATAAACGTAAAAAAAATTTCATCTAAGTAATTTTATTACGAATAGAAGTATATTTGAAAATATAAGTAAGGTATTTTTAAGAAAAGTTATAAATTATTATTTTTGCTTGAAACATAAATTAAATTTATCTGTCGAGTATTAAAATTTCGAATAAAATTACTGATAGATCATATAGATTACTGACAGACCTGATAGAAACAACCAGAGTGGCTTTAATTTATTTACTACAAAAGAACATTGTTGTTGTTACTTATGACACTTAGACAAGTCACACTCGCTATGCCATTGGATTAAATTCAGTAAGGTGCGTCTTTCGCTTCACCAGAGCTCCGTGAAGGTGAAAGTACGATTTTGCTCTAAACTCCTCCAATAGATGGCACCACCAGAAGATCCACTCTCTCAATTCTGACATTCATCTGGAGTTGGAGGAAATTTTCTCCTCACCATTACACCCATGGTAACTGCTCAACGACCGACCACAGGACTTTCGATTCCACAGTTTCAACGAACACGTATATCGCATGTACTAGCTGGATATTTGGCGGCATTGGGAATCGAACCCAGCCCTTCCAGATGGAAGGCCGATGCCCTAACCACTAGGCTACCATGTTCCTATGATTATTGTTGTTTCATATAGGAAGTTTTCAACAGGAAATATGATATTCATTCTCGTGTGCCCAAGTATATTTATACTACAAAAGAAGTAATTTTAAATAAATAAATAAAAATATAATATAAAATCGTTCTTCTAAATAAGAATTAATATTTTCTTAGATAATTAAAAATAAAATATTTGTGGTGTTGACGTTAATCTCGGGGGTAGATTTTAGTAATAATTCAGACCTTTGTAAATATTAGGCCACCTTAGGCAACTAACTGAATTTGAGCAGGTATTTCGCAAGGGAGATACATTAAAAATAAATTCTTCATTTTTTTATGATTAAAAAAAGTATTTCCGCTTTTTAAAAAGTTAGTTTATGTTCAATAAAATACTTGAAAAGAGACGATAAAATAATATAATTTTTGGTTGATTTCTAAATAATTTAAAAATGCGTGTTCTCTATTAAAAAATAATCATACAATATTCTGAATTAGTAGTCTTAGAAAAAATTAGAACTATTGTCGAAAAATATTTCTATTTTAATTATTTTTAAAAATGATAGAGTAAATTTTTTGATTCGAGAAGTTAATAAAGGAATGAAAAAGCATATTGTAAGGTTCAAATCAGGAAAAAATGTTAAAAACCAAATTTGAAGATGAAATATTTTGTAAAGTGGAATTTAAAATTATAAGAATTTGAAACAATGGAATATCTTATTTAATCAGAGACAAACTTTGTAAATTAATAGAAGAGAAAGTGTCATACTTTATTGAATTTTCTCATAAAAATACAAAGATGATTATAAATAATGTGTAATTCTGTTATATATATAATTACTCATTTAAAATTAAATATATATTTTTCAAAATATATAATAACTATTTTAATTATTTGCATATTTGGATTAAAAAAGTTCTTTTGAAACGTTTTTAAAATTTTATTATTTAAGGCCTATTAATAATGACATTTGCATTACTAATGGTCCTTTCCAGTTTAAAATTTATGATCGCAGCTTAAGTCTCTAAATTTACTATCGCGTACTTCTACCAATTTTAAGTATACATTTTTTTAATATTATATATATATATATATATATATATATATATATATATATATATATATATATATATATATATATATATATATATATATTTGTGTGTGAAGAAAATTCTGAAATACTATTAAATATGGAGAATATGGAGCATAGGTATTAGACTTGAAATATATATACAATATTAAAATTCATTTCTTTTAACCGCAATTTTTGATTAAATATAAATTTTCGATAAAATTGGATTTTTATTGCTTTTTGAATAATTAGCACATATTAAATGATTGAAATACTTTTTAACTAATTTTCTCTGACATTTTTGACACCAACATAAGGTTTTTGAAGTGAATATTTACTCCTAAATATTACAGAAAATGTTTATTGGCCTATGTATATTAACCTAAATGTGTAACTGTTAAATAATTATGATGTAAAATATACTACAAGAAAATTTAAATGATTTCAGCTATATCAAGAAATTTATAAAATAAATTCATTCATTCATTGTCGTGTGCCAGCTAGCTGGCAACATGGGGTGCGCTGCTCCACTTTTCCAACTGAACCCTATTTAGGTGTGGAGTCCGACTTCCTCAGTACACACATGCCATAAGTACCCGTTTATATGGTAGGCAACCATTCACACCTCATTCATACAAGGAAAGGACAAAGACAGGATAGATAGAGAAAGTACATCCATGCCCGAAACGGGATTCGAACCCAGGACCTCCTTATCCGTAGTCAGGCACGCTGACCACTAGACAAGTTGGTCGGCATAAAATCAAAAATTTTCATAATTAAACATATACTGTGACCAAGGTATTAAATTCTTTGTACGACGTATAAACTAGATATTATATAGTTTTATTAAGAGTATATTTTACAATATTAATATTCATTACATATGTACATGGGACACTATGAACTTTTACAATGCACATTTCTATGATTTTTGTTTACTTGACGTTATGTTGTTTCTTGCACATGAGCATTAGTTTGACAATGGTTAAGATAGACAACACTGCATTTTTTGTGAAAAATTGGTTTGTCTGTCGCTGTACGGTTGTTTATATGCATGAGATGTCAATGGCATGAATTGAAGCCATGAAATACAGACAATAGCATTAATTTCAATTACGAGCACACTATGTATTTGGAAGAAAAAATATAATATTTGTATAACATAGTACGAAATATTTTGTTATTGGAAAAAAATTATGTTTACTTTATTTAGCGCTATCAATGAAATTTTACAATATTTCTATGGACAATATATGGGTTTGAAGCTAAAGTTTCTTGAAATTATCAATGAACTAAAATTAAATCAACATGGCACATGTGAAGAAAAATAATATATGCAATGATGTATAATATCAATGTATCAATGTAACATTATACAGAAACAGGTGAAGTAAAATTGATAAAAAAATGAAAGCAATTATCATATTTTTAGTTCATAGCTATTACTTGCGTGCATATACAAACATTAAATATAAATGAACTATAGAGAAAAAAATAAAAAATGTAAAATAACATCAGTATGACTTGAAAATATATACAAAAGTTTGAACAGCTTGTAACAGGCTTTTAGGTTACTTATTCACATCTAAATAACATTGGCATAATATTGGCTTTTTTGTGTCTGCTGAAACATGTAAATATAAAATTAGTACAATTATATATGACTTTTAATAGTAAATTTTAAAATGTGAACGTTACACATTTTGATGTTTACATATAGCCATTAAACGGGTTTTCTTAATTTCTAATAATTTGATTCATTTATAGACAAGGTTACACAACAATGGTCAGTTGAATATGAATCACGTGAAAAACATGTCATTAAAATATAATCTAATGTATCCCACACTGAGAAAGACAAGAATACAGTAGTACTAGCCACAAGTCTACAAATTGAGATATATTTATAAAACACTTTATAAATTTAACAGCGGTTTCCGCAGTAACAGCGGTAACAGTATTTTTGAATATGTGCTCCAAGCCAGTGTTATCAAATGTACAATTTCACACAGACAATCAAGAATTAGGCAGGAAATGAAAATCAAGTTTCATTTTATTGATTCCGAAAATTTAATTTATAATTTTGCACAATATTTATATAAATGCTTTATATACTTAATGTTCTGTATATATTAAAATGTAAATCTGAATTACTGCTAAAATTACACTTAATTATATACTAATAATTAAAAAAATGTATTTGGAGAAAGAAAAAAAAACGATCTCATATAATTTTCTTTTTTATCACGGCACCAAATAGCAAGATAAGATAAATATTTTAAAATAAAAATTATAAATATCATTTTATTTTAAAATAGTTTTTATTGTGATGTTTCTTATTAAAACATTAATGAAAAATTAATAAAAAAAGTTACTAAAACATTAATGAGAAGAGAGAAAAAAAAAACGATCTCATTTACTTTCTTTTTATCACGATACCAAATAGCAAGATAAAATAAATATTTTAAAATAAAAAATATGAATTTCATTTTATTTAAAAATAGCTTTTATTGTGATATTTCTTATTAAAACATTAATAAAAAAATCAATAAAACAGTAGTAAAAAAGTTTACTTGGAGGAAAAAAAAAGATCTCGTATAATTTTCTTTTTTATCACGGTACCAAATTGCAAGATAAAATAAATATTTTAAAATAAAAATTATAAATATCATGTTATTTAAAAATAGTTTTTATTGTAATATTTCTTAATAAAAAATTAATAAACAATACTTTAATGTAATACCGTTATAGAAATAAATAATATTTAACAATAAAATTCGTGTTACTTATTCTATATTTGCAAATTTTCCTATTCAAATTTCTTTCACACAACTTAAATCTTTATTTTATCTCATCATTATCAGAAACTAAAGCATTAATTTAACATTACCTTATCAGTCAATGTTCGGTAAATTTTACCACTTTTAAAATTAATATTTTTTTGTTTTAATTTATTGCATTTATTTCTTGAAACGCACATAAAATGTTCAAAAAAATTTATAATTTTTGCTAAAAAAGAGAATTATTTAAAAGTTAATGAGAAACTAAACTTATTAAAATGATAATCTAATTCTGTAAATATTATTTGATGCCTTATAAATTAAAAACGATTAAAAGCATATTTTTTAAATTCGCTAAGGGAAAAATTAGCTATTTGAACATTATAATATTTCTATATATTATAATGTAAATTATATATTATAAAGTAAATTTACTAAGCATATGTAAAATCTAGAAAGAATGCAATTTCACATTATTATTAAATATATTAAAAGACAGTTTTATTTCTTTCAGAATTAAAAAGAAATACTTGCCATTTCAGAATACTGGAAAATCATTTCTAAATTTTTTATTTTACTATATAAGTTTGGCTAAGTGATATAATTTTTTCAATTTTATAGGTTTATAGAACACCATAAGACCATAACTTTTAATATTTCACACATTTTTATCTGCTTAAATCCATTTGAAATTTAAAATTTTTTTAGGAAATTAATTTTATTTTTAACTTATGAGATAGTTTATTTCATAATTTTTTTACCATTCTTCTATATATTTTTGGGAATTTTACTACTTTTATAAATAAAATTTTATATGCTATTATTTGATGAATTTAGTTATAATTAAATGGTATTATAAGAATGAACATTTATTGATTTAATATTTGGAATCATTTGATGACGAACAATTTAAAATTTCCTGAGAGTGAATTTAATAAATTTTCTCATCGAAGGTGGAATTATTGTCCTGGAAGACGACACATTTATTATCTCATTTATCTCATATATTTCATATAAAATAGAAAAAATATTTCAAAACATACAAAAAAAAATATTTGTACTTTCATTTTGGCATTAAATTCATAAATATACGAAATAAATGCTATAAAAATACTATGATAATTATAAAGTAGGCAGATGAAATGTAATATAATTTAATCAGTTTTTCAAGAATTTACATTGGTTTATGACAGAAAATTTATAAAAGAAAATTTAATTTTTTTATTGACAACATGTAAAATAAACAAATTATTAATGTTATATTATAAATTAACGCGCACATTTTATAGTTAATTTGTTTTGAATTAATAACTATATTCTAATTTAAGTTTCTTAATTAATATATTTCTATCAAAAGCATTGAATTCTTATATTTATTTCATTAAACATTAAGAAAAAAATTTTAAGTAAATTTCTGTTGAATATTTTTATGAAATTTCATTTTAGCTATTTTACTTGGAAAGAGATATTATGATATAAAAAGAAATAGTAATGTTTCTTTGAATAATAATCACTTTTTTATATAATTTTGTTTATTATATCTCTTATGAAAGTTAATGTTTCTTAGTATTTACTTCAATAAACATTTTTAAGTAAAGAATTGTCTTAGGGAATATAAATTTTTTGAAGAATTTTATTTAAATTATTTTCAATCTAAAGCCTTACAGGTAAGGACATGAAGAAAGCTTTAGTGTTTTTATTTAATAAATGCATTAAATAATTAAATAAGCAGAGTTTCCAATAGTAAATCATAAATTAATACATTATAAGAATATGTACATAATAAATAATATTTAAAAGTGTAAATGGGTTTAAGGTTTACATGGGGAGGTAAGCAAATGTGCGCCTATTTGAAGCATACATACAAATCAATGTAAATTACATGTACTTGATGTATGAAATACATCTGTCTTTGTGATTGGCTGACACACACTTAATATACCCGTTGTCTTTTTTACTGACACTTCACTGCCTCATCTTCTTACCATACTTCGCATTTATGTACTGGATTCATAGGACTTCCTATAGGACAGTTGTAAGCTTCTATGAAATCCCTGGAGTTTGAAAGTGCTCCAATAACTCTGCAATTATAAATTTTAGAAATAAAAATTCAAGTATAAATCATATAAAAGAGAATTTTAAGTATTAAATTAGAAACAATATCTTTTTTAACTTTTCCAAAAAGAATACAGATTTCTTAGAATATATTAGTATTTTTTCATTGAACTAGCAAATTCAAATTCACATAAATGTATTATGCTGTTATTTCATTTATAATTGTTAATGTGTATTTTACATTTCAGAATTTTTAAATTTTTCTGAATTTTTTTTTCCTATTTCTAATTATACCTAATACAGTGAGATAATAATTGAATTGTAAGTGCTCAGTTTTTTTTAAAAGAGTTATTTGGACAAATATTAAACAGGTAATTTATATTTAGTTTCTTAAAAATAAAGTTTTGATTTCTAAAGGAAAAAATTATTTGATTAGATAGAATAGGCAAGAAAATGGCACTTTAGAATCACGCAAAACTTAAAAAAAAATCTATTCAGTCCATAAGGCTATGTAATGATGCTTTTTCGTAGGGAAACTGACTTTCTTAGCAGTAATAAAAACAAAACGTTTTTTTGTAAGTTGTTTTTTTAATTTATTACTATTTAAGTATTTTATCAAAAAATAATGTTTTGGTCTATTCGAAGTAATCCATATATTAAAATATTTATGAAAAAGTCCTCTAACAATTATAAATCTATAAAAAAAACCCTGCAAATACAAGCCAGTCAGCATTTTAATGGGCCGTTATCGGCAGTGTCGGCTCATTAGCAAGCTGATTTCGTATTGATAACGGTTCCATTTAATGCTATCGGAAACAAGTACTGGTCTTAATGCGGTTGATTGCTAGCAAATTGTGAATCTCGTCTGCCTATATAAATCTGAAACATGCTTTCCGATTCTGGGCCGAATAGCATATGCGATATCGGTCCTATAGTGAAATTTTCTCTGAATTCAAGACCTCATTGTTACAAACGCAACACTGGCAAAAGAAATTAGAAATGAAAGTTATTAAAATTATTTGATATATGAGAGCTCTTTGCCTTAATATTACATTTAATATTCACACTGATTGACAATTAATAAAATTGTTTTAATTCTCCCATTCTAAAATAGTTATTTAATGAAAAAATGCTTAAATAATTTAGATTTATATTTTTTTTTTCTATAAGCAAATATTTTGAGTGATTAGAACTTAGTTTAATATAAATAATAAATTTATGATCTGTTGTACAATTACATTAAGGAAACTTATTTCTAAAGTATAAAAAAATATTTTAGGAACCTTAGTAGCCTAGTGGTTAGGGCATCGGTCTTCCATCCGGAAGGGCTGGGTTCGATTCCCAATGCCGCCAAAGACACAGCGAGTACATGTGATTTACGTGCTCATTAAATCTGTGGAATCGAAAGTCCTGTGGTCGGTTACCATGGGTGTGTTCCTCTCTCTTTAGATCATTGTCAAAAATGAGGGAGTGGATTTTCTGGTGGTGCCATCTAACGGAGGAGTTTAGAACAAAGTCGTACAATGATTTGTGGTGCACTAGTTAAACAAAAGATTCGACTGACTTAAATTCACATAGCCGTAGGCATGGCAGGCGTGAATTGTTCAGGTGTCATGTTGTTGTTGTTGTCGTGTGCCAGCCAGGCTGGCAATATGGGGTGCGCTGCTCCACTTTTCCAGCTGAACCCTATTTTGGTGTGGAGTCCGACTTCCTCAGTACACACATGCCATAGGAATCCGTTTATAGGGTAGGCAACCATTCACACCTCATTCATACAAGGAAAGAACAAAGACAGGATAGATAGAGAGAGGAAATACATCCATGCCCGAACTGGGATTCGAACCCAGGACCTCCCTATCCGCAGTCAGGCATTCTGACCATTACACAGGGTAGGCAGCTCAGGTGTCATAAATGACACAACAAAAAATTTTTAAATATACATATTTAATTCTATAAAAATAGGTGTTGATATCGATTAAAATATGTAAATCCAACAGCTTTCTCATAGATATAAACACATCTGAAGATGTTAAAATTTTGATTTCAGTTAAACAGGAATATATATAGTCGAACATATTTGAAATACTTATTTTATAAATATTACAACTAATATTTAATAACCATTACAAATTTTTTGTTTGCAATTGTTAATAATATTAAGGCAGCGCGAGAAACTTCTTTCTGAGGATTTTTTCTGTAATGCACGAGATAGCTACTTTAGCCGAAATCTTAAATGCAACATGGATAAACAGCGTAAATTATATTGCAATTTGAACAAAAATTTTTATCAAACAAATATTACAAACAAAAAACTAGTGTGAATTAAAAAAAATAAATATCTATTTAGTGGCTTTTGTTCGATCATTTAACCTCTTAACTGTGACATATATTTCAGAAAAATGGACCAAAAATGGAAAATTTTTTTACTGTTTAATTTTATTCTTTATATTGTTATAAGAGTTAGAAAAAATGCTTTTTATTACAAAAATAAAGTTTTAAATACAATAACTACTATATTTATAATTTTTATATACACATAAAACATTGATTACACATACATGTTACTCAAATTGAGCAAATTAAACGAAAATTTGAAGCTAAATATAACTAGAATAAACAAGTATAATATAAAAACACAACAATATGATTTTCAATACATAAATTTTATAAATCTTTTACAGTATGGTATATCCCAAAACAAGGTACTGCTCAAAAGCCTATATATTGCACTGTTTACAATAAACTCTTGTCTCATGCCTTATTCTCTTCCCTTGTTCATCGGTTTTACGACAGCATATAAAACACTGCCTGGTTGGAGTAGATTTTTTCCCCATTGATGGGATGTGTTCTGGAAAATGTCGACCGGTGAGGCGCAGTAAGCTTACACTAGGACGCCCTGGTCCTGGTAGTTGAACATTTGGTTTATTTAGTTCAACAACTGATTTTCTAGAAGTTCATATTTTTCACACCTCCTGCTGAAGTATGCAAAATAAAGGAGTTATTTATATGATGCCTGGTGTAGGAGATGGAAAAATATTTTCTAGTAATATTTTTAACCCTTTTTCTAGCAATCGGGAAGTCTGTAAGATGTTGATCGACTTTAATATCACCTCCCATAGTGTTGTTGCAGTCATGGACTACTTTCAGAACCAAAGTTGGAATTGGTAAAAAACTAGGACCACTTGTGTCATTTATTAGGAAAATTGGGAATTAAGTATCCTAAAATAGAAACGAACTCAGCTCGGACTTCGCAAAATAGAAACGTTAAATTTTCATCTGACCGAACTCAGTTCGGGCATCACAAATACTGCACGCAGTAATTGCTCGAACTGAATTCGTGCGACACTGGCAAGGGGTTATTGTTTGATGACGCTGGGTCAGTTATCAAAAGCATTCCGTCCACATGACATCGGTAAAATAATTATTTATGCCGATATGTCGCCGATGTCGAAACATACCGATGTCGCTTTGTCGATACCGTTCCAAGGCCACGGCATACTTTGGACCCACATTTGCCAAGAGCTGATATATTTTGACGGGTAGTGGTACCGCGCTTGCTCCAATACCACTCGTATCGACAAGACGATTTAGGTCCTTATTGTAACCGGCATTGCTGTGTTTGCTGGGAAATAAATTACACGAAAATTCTACAACTGTAAAGCTTTTCAAGTTCAAAGTAATTAAAAGATATTTCCAAAATTTTCGTCTTATCAATCGTTCAATCTAATCTACAGAGACTGTTTATTTTTTTCTGGTCTGATCACAGACTTGCTTTGGAAGTATTTTCTAAATATCTTTACTAATATAATAAGACAAGCACAAATTCATGTTACCATTAAGATGAATTAATGTATTCAATTCCATAATTGTTTCGTTACTTTGTAAAAAATATTATGCTATTATGTCAAATTTTAGAAGTTTTAAATATAATTAAGTCTAAATATATATATATTAAAATTATAATTCTAAATATATTTAAGTCAAAGTAATATAGAACATGGCAACTACATAACAGTTTTTTTAAGGGATTACAATCTCGAAACAAATAACATCTTAAATAATCAAAGTTATGATGATAAACAGAAACTTTACAAATATATCTCTTTAACAGAAGAAATGTCTTAAATCTTCAAAAGTATTTTAAATATTTAAAAAGTTGAATATTTAGATAGTAATCTAAAAAGCAAAAACAAAGGTAGCAATTCCTAAAAGATGGAAGAAAATTGATAAAAAAAAGAGTAAAATTAACTTAACTTGTTAGCTGTATAGTAATTTTGTTTTCGTGATTGTTCCGAATAATAATATCCTACAATAACATAACAATTGCCATTATGCAAAGAGTATGTATAATATATATATATATATAATATATATATACATATATACATATGTATATATATATATATATATATATATATATATATATATATATATATATATATATATATATATATATATATATATATATATATATATATATATATATATATATACAGAGGGTGATCTTTTTTAAAGTGACAGTGTTTGAAACGCCCTGTAGCACGATCTAATTGCCAAAAGGCCACCAAACTTGGTATTTAGACTAATCAAAACAAGGGAAAAAGGACTCCGTAAAAAAATTTTAGTACCAAAACTCGCCGGTAGGACATTTTGTGGAGCTTTACAATGTGTAAAATGTGAGAAAAGAAAATAACTAACACATACAATAGTACAGTCAAATTATTAATGTTTATTTATTACATTAACTTCCCCGGTGAGGAATTAGACCACATTCAATGCGAGCACCGTTCTCAGATGTAACACCGTGCATTCTGTGCACAACGTGTTCCACAGCCGTACGTAACATATCACGAGGAATATCCCGCACTGATTCCATTATATTTTCCTTTAGAATAGACAAATTTGATACTCCACCAACATAAACGCACGTTCCGGTAACGTGAGAGGCATGGCCACTGGAGCTCGTTTACTTCAGCTGAGATTACTTGTGGGAGCTGTCTATTACTTGCTTTTATAGCCCCTATTACTGGCACTGTCATTGCACAATATTTTCATTTTTCATTGGTACCCATGTTTTATGCTAATTCTCGTTAGTGTAAAATACAACAGCGCTACAAAATGCCCTATCGGTGACTTTTGGAACTAGTTTTTTTATACGGAATCCTTTTTCCCATGTTTTGATTAGTCTAAATATCAAGTTTGGTGTCATTTTTACAATTAGATCGCGCTACAGGACACTCCAAACACTGTCACTTTAGAGAAGATCACCCTATATGTATATATATATATATATATATATATATATATATATATATATATATATATATATATATATATATATATATATATATATATATATATATATATATATCATAGCAATTTCTTATTACTATTTATTAATTTTTAATAATTGTTGTAATAAATTTTTAAAATATTATTCATGTTATAAACTTGTATTATTATTAAATTCTGCAACTGTGTGAAAATGGTAATAACATAATTTTGAAATAAACTGTAAAATATTTCGGTGTTTTTAATTACATTTTACTCTTCAAGCAAAAAATATCAGGGTGATTTAAATTGTGTGTAATAAATATATGTAAGACTTTCATTACTATTCTTAAGCATAAATGTATTTTCTCCTTCTGCAGTAATGAATGTTTTACCTGAATCTTCCGGGACTATGTGCACCCGTTCGTATGATGTTCACTGCAGCTTCAGGCCTCATTGTCCCGCACCATATCTGAGCGTAGTTCAAGAAAAATAGCTGTTCATGAGAAAGATCCAGTCCTGGTAACAAAGGCTCTTCTCCATTCCGCGCCACCCACCTTTGGTACGCCTACACATGAATAATTTTATTTATATAGCTCAGTACAAACAAAAATATTTAATGGCCACATTAGTTTATTTTTATATATGAATGCTTCAAAAATAATGTATTAGTCACAGCCAAAAAGAAATCTTATTAATGGACGTCAGCCTTGTTATTTTATTATACTCCTTCTAAGTATTAATTTACGGTTATTATTATATTCGGAATGTCATTTGAGCGAATAATTATAAAACACTGCAAGAATTTTGGTTCTAGATAATTAGCATTCTGGGGGACGTGGTAGCCTAGTGGTTAGGGCATCAGCCTTCCTTCCGAAAAAGTCCGATTCAACTCCCAATGCCGCCAAAGACCTAGTGAGTACACTAGGTCTTTAACACCCCCTCCAGATCAGTCAAAATTGAGGGAGTAGATCCCCTGGTGGTGCCATCTAGCGGATGACTCTTAGAGCAAAGTCGCACTTTTACATTCATGGTGCTTTGGTTAAATAAAAGACGCACCTTACTGATTTAAATTTGCATAGCCAATGGCACAGCGAGTTTGGCTTGTCCAAGTGTCATAAGTAACAACAGCATTCTCGATTTTTATCTAGGACTTTGACCGGCATCTGGATTTTGATTTAATTATTTATGGAGAAAGGCAACATTTAAAGTTATTAGTTAAAGCTAGAAGTAAATTATTTGTTTCTTATCACTGGTGTATCATTGAATTCTTCAAGAATCTTAGGTGTAAATTCAGAATATCTAATTTTTAGAATATAGTTAAAATATAGTCAGAAATGTTTCATTTCTTGATTTGGGGTCCAAAATAATACAAATAATTTTTCCTGACACAGGCTGAGAAGTTTAGAGTCAGCCATTGGTTGAAGATATTTACTTAATTGAATTTTTTATTAGCAGTCATATTTAAACAATAAGATTACCATGGTTTTTCAAGTTGATAATAAAAAAAGGTCACACAATTACCTACTATTAACTTGAGAAATAAATATGTTCCAAAATTCAAATGAGGCACAAAATCAATTTTAATTTTTTTCAAAAAATACAATAGGTATTATGCCCTTATATATATCTCGACATAACATCATAATCATACAATATCTTCAATTACATTTATAAACTTCTATGGACATATTTCATCTATAGAAATAAAAATTACGTAATTGTAGTTAAGATCAAAATTGTCTTGTTATTTAAAAATTTTTGGCTTGAAATTAGTGCAATCGCAAAACCTCAATAAACAAATGAATAGTTAAATTTCTTTCATGAAAATATGCTCGCGAGTTGATTATTATTAAGAATATATCGTTTATTCCAGAGCACTTCATTGTAAATACAGATATACATTTAGAATAAAAATTGGAGTTTAAAATAAAAATGTTTTTTTTTCAATTATCTGCTTTATATTTATTTTTGGTAAAAAATAATTTTAGATTAGTATATAATTGCTTATTGAAACTAAGATTTCTTGTTTTTATTTTTACAAGTAATTGGATCAGTCAATTTGCAGAAACTGTTTTGGAATATTGAAATTCAAAACTTATACAATGATACATTTCACTGCATGAAAAAAAAAATTTGTTTTTCCATACAATGACAAAATAAACAAATTTTCAATGAAATTTAAAGCATGTATGACATACCCTAAAAGCTTGTTTTACGCCTCCGTTGTCAGCTATATTCTCACCTTGAGTGTTTATTCCATTGATCTGTAAGCAAAAAGATGTTTCATTTCAAATGTTTTTATAAGATAAATAACGTCAGTGGAGAAATATGATATAAATTACTTTTAAACATTGTATGATTTAAATGCTTACTTAATTTTTAAACTATTGAAATTTATTTTTATTTTAGGAAGCATGGTATAAAATTCAGTTTGATTTCATCTAAAGTTTTCTCATGATTAAATTATAAATTTTATCCTTGAATTTTTTTAATAAACACTTTGATGCTCAAAGATGGTATTGTATTTCATGTTGACTTATAATTGATAAGTAAAAATGTTTCTGAAACAGAAAGTCTTTATTAAGTTTTATAGTATGCATATGCTACGCATACTTTTGCACCCAATACTCTTTTAGCATATTCTAAAATGCATACAATTTAGAATAAAGTGTTATAATTTCATTGACAAGTATATCGAAAATATAGTATAATTTTTATTGAATAAATATTTAATCCTATTTTTTATAATTAATTATATTTAATAAACAATATAGATTCTAAAATGAATATTTTAATTCTTACATTTAAATAAAGAATATTATTGTAAAATTTAAGAATTATAAATAAGTACTATACTGCATGTGCCAGTTAAATTACTCAAATTTCAACAAGAAAAGAAGTAAATAATAAATAAAAAAAAATCTTACGAATTCGTATCGCTGAAATAAGTAAATTATAATTTCTGATAGGAAAGTTCAATTTATTAGTAAAAATTTTAAAAATGAAGTGTTGGTTATAGAACTTTTCTACGCTACTGTGTTAATTCCAACATAGAATGCAGTATATACACATTGTATCTTTATTTCATGATAAGAAATCGAGTCTAAATTATGAAATCTCTCGGTATTGTGAATACAAATGGTACAAATGGACTTTTAATAAACTAAACAACCAGAGTTCAACTTGGACCTCCTGATATCTTCTTAAATATCTATTTAAAACAAAATTGTGGATTAGGGAATAGCTTTAGTTGGGAAATAGTTTTGAGAGCTGTAAAGTGACACACTGAATTGCTGTTGGTGTTGTTTTGTGCCAGCTAGGCTGGCAATATGGGGTGCGCTGCTCCATATTTCCAACTGAACCCTATTTTGGTGTGGAGTTCTACTTCCTCAGTACACACATGTCATAGGTACCCGTTTACAGGGTAGACAACCATTCACATACAAGGAAAGGACAAATACAGGATAGATAGAGAGAAAGAAAGAGAGAGTACATCCATGCCCGAACCGGGATTCGAACCCAGGACCTCCTTATCCGCAATCAGGCACGCTGACCACTAGACAAGTTGGGCGACCCTGAATTGCTAAACACATAATCTAATCATAATAGTGAGTCATTATATAATTCATGATTTGATAATTGAGAGATCTAAAAATCAAAAGATATTACATCAATAATCTGACAAATAAAGCTGTAGATTCAGTCTATTGAAAAGAAAGCTGAAACGTTGATAGTATAATCATAAAAAAGGAACATTCCACTAGATTTTAAGTAGAATTGGTATTCAGCAGTATGAGGATTTATACCTTCCATTGAGTTTTTTAATTCAACTTCTGATAATGTTTATATTTTCCCTTTCATCATTTCAATCTAACTCTTCATACACTAAAATACACTGCTATATATATAATTGAATCGATATGAATCACATAGGGTTTGTATTTACATTAACTTATATCAGTGATTCGAAGTAAAATTCTTCTCAACGAAAAGATCAGTGCTCACTACTGCCGCTAATGTGATCACTCACGGCACTGCTATTTGAAGCAACAACACAATAATCATTTTATTTAGCTAACAAAACAATAATAAGCCTCACGAGATTACTTGTGACAAAATTCCTTCCTGTTCTCTAAAAATTTAACCTCAAGGGAGCATTCAAAGATTGTGATACTAATTTCCATTCCAAATGTTTGCCTTATTTAAGGAATCATTGCACTGTTTGTACCTTTTACTGAACACTATATACCATTATTGTACTCAGATGCAATAGGTCACTATTTTTACACCATACATTTGTATTAAAAATGATACAACAAAATTCAAGCAATACCATTTCTTTTGCAAATTTTTCAGTATTGAATGTTTCATTTGTATTTCAAATTCAATCACTTGTATATAGCGGTAATATCGTTATTTATGAGTTTTAATACAATTACGATAATTTTCGGTAAAAAGAATCAATATCAAACATTGTGTATAGGTTATAAACCTAAATTTAATCAATTAAAATATTACACGAAAGATATAAAAAGAAATTGTTTTATAATATTTCTTATAATGTCTTTAGCCATATAACTTAATAACACAAACCTAATAAAATAGGTAAATATGAAAGCATAGTAAATTGATACATTTACTTAAGACGTATAAACTCAAGATATGCCACTATGAAATGATTAGCAAACACAAGTCTAAGGAAATTGTAATATTTATTTAATACCCACCAAATATATTACAGACTTCCAGGGAAACTTTTCATGAATAGAAGGCTATATTAATACATAGCACAAGAAAAATTCGAAAAACCCTAAATTGTGCATGTAGAAAGAAGGAAAGAAACATACATCTTCTTTTACTCAATAATGGCTGAAATCAAGAATGGTATAATGATAAGACTTCAAAATCGTAGTTCTATCATGGAACCGTGGTGATCTCTGCTATATTTTAATGCTATATTTCCAATGGCAGGGCAAATACAAGGAATAACACAAATAAAACACTTGAAAAATCACAAAATAGACATGAGAAGAGGACAGGACAGGTGAATACAGTACATAAACGTAAACGAGATGACCGGAGTCATTGCTCCAAAAGTTGTTGTTGTTTCATATCCCAAATGGTGTAGCTAAGCTAAACCATCTCCATAAAGCCAAAAATCATTAAAAAGTCCAAAAATAAAATAGGATTCTCCAAAACCTCGTTCACAGTAAAATTCAGACAGTCAAGAATATGTCTCGGGGAGGCCTGATCAGCCTCGCACCAGTGACACTCCAGAAAGACTTTCTGGCCCTGTTGAAAAGAAAGGAACCTAATGTGGCCACTCAAAAAACGTGAAAGAACAGTCTGCTGTATCCTAGGGATACTGAGCTGGTTACACCCCAACGAGGTTTTTCCTACCCACCTACCCATTCTTGCCAACGAGGCAAGAGTGGGTAGGCGGATCTCTCCAAATTACTTTTAATTCCATCTTTTTAATAGTGGAGATTTCCGAAAATGTTAGAATAGCGTTGCCCTGCAAGGTGTCAGCAGTGGCAGACTTGGCAAGGCTATCTGCAAATTCGTTACCACTCAATCCAACTTGGGAAGGAAGCCATTGAAAATGTATAGAGTGCTTAGTAGAAAGTCATGTCACAAGGTCTAAAATATTCAAATTTGTTTTATTTCCAATGGTTGTCCAATGAGACAGGTGCTGTATAGAGGCACGACTGTCAGTTAGTATCCAGATGTCTCTGAAAAGAAGTTCAGAGGTCATGTCTGTATAATTCATACTACTATGAAACCAAATGTTCTCTGGCTTTCCAATAAAGCGATGATTCAGAGCTGCCATGCAGTGCAGCACTGCGGTGGAAGTGGGTCCTATTCATGGATTCTGCCGAGTTTCAGAGTGGACAAATGGGTGAATTTAAGATTTTAATACTTAAAAAATATACAATTTCTTTTGTTTTTAAAGTAATACATTCAAATAAAATGCATCAGTTTAAAAAATAAGCATATTTGACATATACGTATGCTCTGATTCAATGTGAACCAGGAAAGTTATCATGCCTTTTCTTTTCTGAGCCACCGTTTAATAGTGGGGAAGGATGCTGCTTTTCCGTCTTCTACATACAGACTGAGGTGGATGTTTGATAGTTTTCTATCTTCCTCCCTTGTATTACGTTATATTGTTCGTGAAAAGTCTTTCCGAAAAGAAATATGTGTGTATCGCCAAAAAATATAGAACAGAGAGGGAGAGAGAGCCTCTTCAAAACTTTATATTCAGTATCCTTTCACATCCTTTACACATGAAAATTTTTTTAACATATATTTTTAAACATGAAGTGGTTGTTTTTTCGTTATAGTGGAGATTATGATTACATCACTTTTTATTATAATTCTCATTGGCTTAAAGTGTCCATGACGTCATCTGACGTTTCATCCAACTCCCATCATACTGAGATGGCGTCGTAAATCCTTCTTGTCAAGGAATTTGCTGCCTGCCTTCAAATTGCATTGTTTGAATGGCAGCAAACAAGGCGAAGTTCACCATCGAAACGTCTGAGAGTCGTGTCGAAGCTCATTTTGTTGATAAAATGATATCTTATACAAGGAACAAAACATCGGTTTGGGAAGCCGTTTTCCATTGATTCAAACGATTAAAACACAGACAATAGAACAGCAGAAAAAGCAAAATGAAAAAGACAAGACAAAACATCGACTTTATTGTTAGTTTAAATCGGCAACGATGATTTGCATTTTCTTATGCATTCACATTACATTCCTCCGCATTTTTTAAGATTCTATATTTTGATTCGACAAATGAAAAATGTCTTTAATTTGCAAAAGGGAGCTTAATCTCAGCGAATTAATTAATCTAATATTTCTCGATTTGTGATATTCGGAAAGAATACTTCCTTCTATGGTGATTAATAATTTTAAAAGATCCAATTAAGAAAGAAGTTCGCGAAAATGGGGTGAATTGAAAATAAATCTTACCTTCATATCAATATCTGTCATAACGTAGCCTCCATATTGATTGATCATGCAGTTGGCCTTCGACTGGAACTTCTGTAAGGCTTCCGTGTTCCACCACTGTTTTAAATTTCCAAAATGATCAAACTGCCGACCTGTTTGTTTAAAAAATAACATCAGTTTATCAAATAAATAAGTGATATTATTTTATTCTTAAGCAATATTATATTTTCCAATAAATGTTTATAATACTACATATCCATACTCGGTATTTCTGTTGTCCGAAAGTTGCATGATTTTCATCTGTTTTTGCGGTTTGTAATCACAGAGCGTCAAACAGTTCACTATAAATACACGATTTCCGCATGGGTTGGAATGAAGCGCTTCAAGATGGGGTCGCATATTGTCATAGAAGATTTCTTGCCCCCCTCAAGTCCTGCAGGCCGCCTCAAAGAGTGCTCTTATAGCCGGCGAGGGGGTGTACCTGGGCGGAACGGGTGAAGTACGTCGGGAGAGTAATCTCCTGGTAGGGTCACCCAAGGCGTGAAGGCCGTTCCAATATGCTCAGCTAAGGTCTGCAGGCATAGGAGCCAAGTCAGACTTCTACCTTAGGTTCTAACATAGGACAAGGTGCTCCAGGTCTCCGGATCAACAGAAGCTGTCAAATTTATCCCTTTACCATGAATCACTTAGCTTTTGGACTTTTTGAGTATCTATGACCTCATGGATCTGGTCTAGTGGAACTAGACCAGATGGGGATTAGTCCTACCACCCACCACACCAGATTTCTTGCATATGCAATGGATATTACACGGAAAGATCTCGATGACTTACTTTAATTTCCCACTCAATTATCAAAAAGATTTTGCTTAGTTTTTGCATCCCATTTGTAAGAAGTTTTCCCTATAGTAAAAAGCTGTTCTACCGTGAAATGCTTTGTTCCTACTTATACAGAAAACAGATGATGAATATAAGCTCCTTAGCACTCCAAGATTATGAACAGATAAATATAGAATAAATATAGAATAATGTTTAGTGCTAACAATTTGTTGGAATAGGAACGGTAGGCATTTCAAAACCTTCATTCATTACGAGACATTTTATAAGCAAGAATTGAAAATCTATACACTTTTTTAATGAAATGAAAATATTTTTTTTATTCTGTAATACCTGACAAAAATAAATTTAAAGTGATGAAATTTATGTTGTTATTTAACTTATAACACTTGGACAAGCCAAGCTCGCTATGCCATTGACTATACAAATTTAAGTCAGTAGGGGTCCGTCTTTCATTTAACCAGAGTACCATAAAAGTGAAAGTACGACTTTGCTCTAAATTCCTCCGATAGATGGCACCACTAGAGGAACCACTCCCTCAATTTTGACATGGATCTGAAAGGGGAGGAAATTTTCTCCAGACCATTGCCAATATGCACCATGGTAACTGCTCAACGACCGACCACAGGACTTTTGATTCCATAGAATTAACGAGCACGTATATCGCATGTACTCAGTGTGTATTTGGCGGATTAGGAATCGAACCCCACTCTTCCTGACAGAAGACCGGTGCTCTAACCATTAGGCTACGATGGCCCCTAAAATGTTTTTTATACTTGAGAAATAAATTTTCTTAATGTAATTATTCAATAGATCATAAATTTATCATTTATATTAAGCTAAGTTCTTAACACTCAAAATATTTGTTTACTGAAAAAAATTAAGTATGTATTATTTAAATATTTTTTCATTAAATAACTATTTCATAATAATAAAAATAAAACAATTTTATTAATTGTCAATCAGTGTGAATATTAAATGCAATATTAAGTCAAAGAGCTCTCATGTATAAAATAATTTTAATAACCTTAGTTTCTAATTTCTATTGCCATTGTTGCATTTGTAACAATGAGGTTTTGAATTTAAAGAAAATTTTACAATAGGACCGATATCGCATATGATATTCAGCCCAGAATCAAGAAGCATGTATCAGACATCTGTAGACGACATTCACAATTTGCCGGCAATTAGTCGCATAAGGACCAATACTTGTTTCCAATAACATTAGAGTACAAAGTTCTGAAGTCGCTTGCCAATATGGAACCGTTATCATTACGAAATCAGCTTGCCAATGCCGACTGATACCCGACACTGTTGATATCGGCCCATCAGGATGCCGATAGGCGAGCCCCGTCCTACCCACGGAAGGCCGAACCAGTAGGCTACTACTGCCCATGATGAAGTTTATATTATTAGTAAGCGTAGTGATAGGGTGATTATGACAATTAAAAAATTATGATGATTAAATTATGATATCAATAATTAGCGTCGTTGAATGCTGTTGTGATGAGAATTCTACCTAAATTATATATTCAAAGAGTATAAAATGCTTTCACTATAATTGTGGGGTAGTTTGTACATGAAGAAATCAGCTCAGATACCAACTATGCTACTTGGTTGCAGTTCAAAGTTATGGAGTGACTTCAGCGGTTTCAGATGTTTAAATGGACACACAGGTAAGAACTACAAATGGAATATAATTTTAAGATTTTTTCCCACTTCATAATAGTTATTACATGACTAGAAGATGATGGTTTCTATGCCTGATTTGGATGATGATCTGTTGCGTTATCTTATGGTGACTGGAATACCCAATGGTATGTCAAATGTTGACTGGTAACAGTGTTCTCATGTTTCTTCTCTTCTAGTGTAACGTGGAGACATGGCAGCCAACTCAGTATATATCCAGCCATTTGATGTTGATTCAGAATTACGAGGGGATTGCTCATCTGCATTTCAGTCACAGATTTAAGTCGTCAGAAATATATTGCAAACAATTAATTAAGCTTCAAGAAAGAAGTTATTTGATTGAAACCAAACGTTATGCCTTAAATTCTTTGTACAAGCTCTATTTTCTTCTATGATTTTAATTTATATATTAAATATATTTTTGTATTTTTCTGTAGATAGAGTTTTTTAATCTAAAAATAAAGACTTAAAAGAACGAAAGAAATTATCTTAATTTTTTTCCTTTAAAACTCTTCCTTAATCAATATGATCCCATCTCCACAATTTATTTTATAATTGATTAATTGCATCTAAAGAGATAGTAAAGAGTTTAATTAATTAAAATACACTTGATATTTTTATTTAATTAATGAAAAGTGTTTGTAAGATATTCATTACTAAAGTTGACGATCTTTTTGCTTTTCTATAAATTACTAGTTGTCCAAAATTGCAGCCATATACACACCTTTGTCATCAAAACCATGAGTTATTTCATGGCCAATCACAACTCCAATACCACCATAATTCAAAGATCTGAAAGTAGAATAAATCTTATCAAGAAATAGAATATATAATCAAAATTGAATTAGAAGTTATTAATTTGAATATATATATATATATATATATATATATATATATATATATATATATATATATATATATATATATATATATATCACACTCTTAAGGTACACTTTCGAAAATCCTCACAGCATTTTTATTCAATACATACACATAATTGAAACTGAAATTAATTAGCAAATATTCAATAACAAGAAATTGATTAAGATAAAACTTACGAACAAATACATACGTTTTTCATATTTGAAAAACGATCCTCAATTCGAATGATTATCGTTTATAGAGATGTTAAAAGTTTCTTTTATAGAAGTGTTTTTTACTTAAAATATTTTTAAACTTGCTAATTTGCAGATATACCCATCTTCTAATTTTATTCTGATTCAGAACTATTTAGAAAATGGCAGTGTTGAGTGCTTTAGTCCAGCAGCAGAAAAAACTACTTTGTCAAAAATTTAAAATAATATGAGATTAAAAGATAAGAGATATATTGCTGAATATATATAAGATTTTATAAATAAACATTTTCATCAAAGAATTAAAACATGAAACATGAAATCACATTTTTAAAAGCTGTAAGCCATCTTAAAATAAATTTGAACCTTAAAAAACTTTAAATATGTGTGTTAAAAGTGTTGAAGGTAAATTGAATTGAGTAATTTAAAAATTTAAATTATATCACACATAGGAAAATAATTAAAAAAAGAATGTGATCAAAACAAGTTAAGTTTTGATAAATTTCTTTTTTCAACAATTTATTTAAAGTTAAAAAGAAAATTCTAAAGCTTGTAAATATAAAAAAAGTATAAGCAATGGACTAAAATACAAAATTTTATCCTAAAAAATTTGTAGGAATTGAGCATGAAATATTAATATATTAAAATGTTAAAACTAACGCAATATTAAAATCTATTAAAAAGCTATAAAATGTTAAAATTTAAAAATTATTTAAATTTATTAGTTAAAATATTAGGAAATTCCAAAATAGGAATCTCTTTTCCTGAATTCACTAAAAATAAATAAGAATTCTTATGAAGAAAATTAATCAAAATAAAAATTCTGTGTTATTAATGAAATTTTGTTTAAACTTCTTAATAAATGGTCTTGCAAAGTGATTAATTTTTATTTCAAATGAAACAATAATTGTCTCCAAACATAATTTTAACACATTAGTATTATCACTAATAAATGAATGAATCAAAATGATAAATTCAGATACTATTTTAAAAATTTTAATGGGGTAACTTTTTGATAATTTTAATATATTAATTTGTGAATAAAATTCCAATAAAAAATCTTTGAATTGTTTTTAAGTAGAATACTTCTACTTAAAAATTTAAAATTAATAAGTAGAATACTTCTACTTAAAAATTTGAAAAAAGAGTTAATATTTCACATTTTATGTAACTAATTATAGAGAGCTGCATTTAATTATTATTAATTATTCATATACTTTTATAGTACTAAAATAAATTATTATGTTTAAATCACAGCTTATAAAGCATCCAATAAAATTACTGGATAATACTGGTACAATCTTGAGAAATATTTTTTAGGGAAGCAATGGTAAAATAACTGGTTACTATCTTCGAATTTTGAAGTAACAATTGAATCGTAAAAAATATAATGAAAAAATGGTTATAAAGACCGATCAAAAAATAGTAGCATTTGCTTTGAAATTTATAAAAAGCAGAAACTGATTTTAAAATAATTGAAATAGAAAAAAACTATATTAAAATAGAACATTTTGATTTTCCTACCTGATGTAGTTTTGATGATACAATGGAGGTTGCAAAATTCCAGCAGGAAAAGCTTTAAAACAAATATTTTAATAAGTTTTTAATATGGGGAACAATATGTTTGTATATATATATACGAGGGTTACTCTGAAATTTTTGAGATACGCGTAGACGAGAATTTACTAAATAAAAATAACGGTTTAATTTTAAAGCAAAAAGTATTTTAACGCAGAAGACGGTTTTTTGCTGACTTGCTTCAACTTGTTTAGCGTGGAATAAATTTTAAACAGAAGAGAAAATGGAGTTGACGCGAGAACATTTTCGCGTTATGATTTTCTACGATTTCAAAGCAGAACTAAATCAAGAAGAATGCGTTCAACGGTTGCAATTAGCATTGGGTGATGAATCTCCAGCTCGTGTTACTGTATTCAGATGGTTTAGAGAATTTAGAAGAGGTCACAATTTTCTTCAGGATGAAGAACACACAGGAAGGCCGCCGTCGGCAGTCATCCCGGATAATGTGTCTGCCATACGAAAAATGTTAATGGATGATAATTGCTGTACCTATCAAATGTTACAGAAGGAACTTAATATTGGATCCGCAGCCATACACAAAATCATTCATGAAGAATTACGTATGAAAAAAGTAGTTTGCCGTTGGGTTCCCCATAATACAACTGAACATCAAAAGAGGAGCGTGTCAGAATCAGTAAAGAAACTCTTAATATGCTGAGTGATGGTGGCCACCGCATGATTTCTAAAATGGTAACAGGTGATGAAACGTACATACCGTTTTTTGACGTTCCAACACGTCAAGAAAGCAAAGTATGGGTCTTTGAAGATGATCCCACGCCGACCATGATGAAAAAACAACGCGCACTGAAAAAAGTGATGCATGCCGTTTTCTTCAGAAATACGGGATTAGTCAAAGCCATCAAGTTGGAAGGACAGAAGACAGTAACAGCAAACTGGTATACCACTAAATGTCTTCCAGAAATTCTACAAGAACTGAATGTTAGGGGTCTAATGCTTCATCATGACAATGCATCTTCACATACAGCCGGATTAACAGTTGAGTTTCTTAAACAAAAACAAATTAAAGTGATCGAACATCCGCCGTATTCACCTGATCTTGCTATGTTGCGACTTTCGGTTATTCTTTAATCTAAAAAAGAACTTACGTGGACGTCGTTTTCACTCAGAAGAAGAGATTGGTGTGACTATAAATGCATTTTTTTCATCTATTCGATAGAAATGAATGGTTTGAGGCATTTAATCTGTGGAAAATTCGTCTACAAAAGTGCATTAATGCTGGAGGAGACTACTTTGAACACACCTAAAATTTTGTAAGTATAACTTTAAAAACCTAGTTGTATCTCAAAAATTTCATAGTGACCCTCGTATATATATATATATATGTATGTATATGTATACATATATATATATATATATATATATATATATATATGTATGTATATACATATATATATATATATACATATATATATATATATATATATATACATATATATATAATATATATATATATATATATATATATATATATATATATATATATATATATATATATATATATATATATATATATATATATATATATATATATATATATATATATATATATATATATATATATATATATATATATATATATATATATATATATATATATATATATATATATATATATATATATATGAGTATTATGAGATTACTTACTTATAAAGTTTTTGGATCTTGTGTAAAAAGCGTTCACCACAGCAGGAGCAGTTACCCATCTAAAAAATGAATAAAATTTTAAGAAGTTTTTTATTTAAAATATATTTTTTTCTTTTTGTCCAAAGTGAGATTTTGATATTAAAATTGTTACATGAAATTTTCTAAAAAATGACAAAAGTCGATGTTATCATACATGTTATAAATAATTTAAAATTTCACATTGAATTAAATATAAAATTATTGCACACACAGATGTTTGCTTGTTTTCAATTATAATGCATGTGATTTATTTTGTTGCAATAAATGACGGTCGTAGTGATCATTTTTTTTGTTTTGAAGAAAAGAACGCATCGCTTATATCATTTTAAAATGAAGCAATTTCGATGAGCTAGCACTAAAATACTGAGGTAACATATTTTACAGATTATCTGTTGTATAGTTACCATGGTGTAATGGTCTAGAGATAATTTCCTCTCCCTCCAAATTAATATCAAAATTGAGGGAGTGGATCCTCTGGTAGTGCCATCTATTGGAGGAGTGCTTAGTGTAAAGTCGTACTTTCACTTTCATGGTGTTCAAGTAAAAACGAAAGACTCACTCTACTGACTTAAATTCTCATAGCCAACGGAATAGCAAGCTTGACTTGTCCAAGTGTCATAAGAAACAACAACAGATTATCTAGATAATGTGTATTCAAAATGATGATCTTTTAAAATGTCGAAAGTTATTTCATTTCTCATCTTACCCAAATAGTCTGAAAAAATTATTCAAATGACCAGCACTTTATCTAATAGGGTCACGCTATAAAGTGAAAATCACACACACAAACACACATGCCACAGCTTTAACAATAATAATGTTTCTGCATACCCAAATTAACACAATATTATTTTATTTTTTGGATATCTGAAGAATCGAGATAATATAATTAAAGAATCAATAAATTAGTTGATAGAATCAGTGCTCAATCACTTAAAAAAAGGAATTACTTTGCTCTCAGACCGTCGACGCAGATTATGAGATATAAATTATGAATTGATTCAAAATATAAAATATAGATAAGGTTAAGATTACAAGACCTTAGAGAAAACAAACAAAAATGTAGAAAGGTAACTAGTAGGGACTAAAAATGAGGGAAATAAGCTCTTGAACTCTACTACTACAATCGTTACAACAATCTACACTACTGGCCATTAAAATTGCTACACCATGAAACCGGTACACCACACACGTGAAATTTGCATGACAGGTAAAACTGGCTGTGATATGCAAATGATTAGATTTTCAGCACATTCATACAAAGCAGGCGACAGTAGCGACATCTACAACGTGTATAAAACCAGAGATTTGACAGCAGTTTTCTCATATTCAATTTCCGTTTCAACGTTGTTTTCGGAAAAGAAAGTTGTTGTAATGCCTCGTGTAAGAAGAAGAAATGCCTATCAGCATGTGTCTGACTTTGATCGAGGAAGGATTATAGCCTACCGGGATTGCGGTTTATCGTACCGCAATATTGCTGCTCGCGTCGGTCGAGACCCCATGACTGTTAGCAGAATATGGAATCGATGGGTTCAGGACAATCATACGGAACGTCATGTAGGATCTCAGCGACCCCCATCACTAACAGCAGAGAAGACAGACATCTTATCCGCATGGTCACAAGGGATCGTACAAGCCACATCACGAACCCAGAGTCGAGAAATGGAGTCATTTGCAAGGCAACAAGTTTATGCTGGAACAGTTCGACGATGTTTGCAGCAGCATGGATTGTCTGCACGGTGACCATGGCTTCGACTACCATTGACGCTGCGTCACAGACAGGAGCGCCTTCAAATGGTGTGATCAGCGACGAAACTAAACCTCGGAAATGGCATCACGTCATCTTTACAGATGAATCTCGGTTCTGTATACAGGACCATGATGGCTGCATCCGTGTTTGGAGGCATCGTGGAGAACGCGCATAGCCAGCTTGCATTGGACATCGCCATACTGGCACTATCTGCTGGAGTGATGGTATGGGGTGCCATTGGATACACGTCTCGATCACCTCTTGTTCGCATTACCGGCCCTTTGAACAGCAACCTTTACATTTCCGATGTGTTAAGGCCCGTGGCTCTGCCATATCTTCGAGGCCTCCTTAATGCTTTGTTTCAACAGGATAATGCACGACCGTATGTTGCTCGTACTGTTCTGAACTTCCTTGATACAGAACAGGTTCGACTGTTACCCTGCCCACCACGTTCTCCTGATCTGTCACCAATTGTGAACGTGTGGTCAATGGTTGCCGAGCGATTGGCACGCTATCACTCACCATCCACTACTGTCGATGAACTGTGGCATAGTGTTGAAGCTGCATGGACTGAGATCCCCGTACATGCCATACAATCTCTGTTTGACTCCATGCCTAGGCGGATAAATGCTGTTATTGCAGCCAGAGGTGGCTGCCCTGGGTACTGATTTCTGAAGATCTATACATCCTAATTTCCTGTAAATCTAATCACTTGTTCTTTCCACTATAATGTATGTATCCAATAAATATCGTTCTGTTATTTGCATTCCTTCTTGGTGTAGCAATTTTAATGGCCAGTAGTGTAGTACGTCTAGTTCTATAATCGTTACTACAATCTAGTATTCTAGAACTATAATCTAGTACTATAACCGTTAATATACACATTACCACGATTTTTTTTCCAACGACGGGAACTTAAGTGACGAACCCTATGCCACAACAAGGCCAGAAACTGCTACTCATCTTTCGTTACCCAGCGGGCACCTGTGAACCAAGTCACGGAGGCGAGCAGCGTTGCCTGCGCCATAGCAACACAAACCCATTTATAGGGTGGACAACATTCATACATCATCACAGAAGAAAGGACAGAGAAAGACAGAGAGAACAGAGAAAGAAAGTAACATCCATGCCCAAACCGGTATTCGAACCCGGGACCCACAGCTCATAAGTCAGAGGCACTAACCACTCAGCCATCGGTCGGCATATTACCATGGTAAAATGCTTTAAAATTTTTGATACTACAAGTCAACGGAGGATATAATTTAAAATGCTTGTTAACTAAGTAACGTGCAAATCAGTATGTTTTCGGGTTTTTGCAATAACAAAAATCGATAAAAACAAAAGAGGACTTAAAATTTCACATAATCTTTTCTCATTCCGCGTGATGAAAAGTTTATGAAAAAAGTGTGCTAGCTTAGATATTGACCACAATTCTCAATTATGAGGTGGTTACCATTGCTTAGAGGCTTTTTCAGTATGCACAGCTGAGAAGGCGAGCATTTGACTATACTTTAAGATGAATGGATTTGGAATATCCACCTGTCACCAAGCGTTTCGAAATTTTGAACCAATTTGGTCAGAAGCAATTTGGATCGTAATGTGGTCAGAATTCTAGGTCACATCTGCGCCGGCAACTATCCACACAACAATAGCAGAAGGACTTTGGATATCGCAGATTAACCTTGACACGTCCCCAACCCACGGAACTCCAGCAACCCAAAGACGGGGAATGTGGTCCCTTTCCCAATCACTGTTGTTGTCGTGTGCCAGTTAGGCTGGCAATATGGGGTGCGCTGCTCCACTTTTTCAACTGAGCCCTATTTTGGCGTGGAGTCCGACTTCTTCAGCACACGCATGCCATAGGGACCCGTTTATAGGATAGGCAACCATTCACAACCTATTCATTCACAGAAAGGACAAAGAAAGGATAGATAGAGAGAGATAGTGTATTCATCCCCGAACTGGGATTCGAACCCAGGACCTCCCTATCCGTAGTCAGGTTCCTAATCACTGTTCACGCCAAATGATGCTTTAGTTAGCTAATCTTACGGGAAGCAGGATGAAAGGAGAGCAGGAGAAAGTGACCCGCTGTGTGGCTCGGTTTTATCAGCGGGAATAGGCAACACAATTAAAAAACATTTCAAACATGAATCACTTTAAGAAAGAAATAAGTAAGTTTATTATATACGCAATATTCAGAATCATAGTTTATTAATCCTGAATATTGCAAAAGGGCATTTTATACATTCGTTTCATTAACACATTAAAAGAAACCACACTGTATACTTTATTTGTACCACTAAATCAAATCTATGTATTTCATTTCAATTTTACACGTAAATGAATATATCTAGAAAATTAATATTTTTTTTTATAAAAATGGAATGCTTCTATAAAATATAGTATGATGTATATGCTGACAAGGGAAAAAAGACAGGAAAAATAATAAAAATTACTATAATATGTAGATAAAATATAAGAAACTGATAAAAGAGTATATATTTTTTATGTAAAGGAAACATATAAAGCTAGAAAATAAATAGGATAATGTAGAAAAATGTATTAACTTACTGTTTTCTATCCACTGGTAAGCGAAGTTTCATTTGCTCTCTGGCCGAATTGTGCTTCAAATTCAACAATACATTGTCAAAATATGTGTCTGGCTTGAAATCTATCTACAAGAAATATCAGCGTTCTATATCAAATTTTCTATATAATGAATAGGTAAAAAATAATATTTTATTGATCGCTTTTAAATGAATAACTAGTTTTAAAATGTCTGAAATTTTAGATCAGAGAATAAACGTTCGAACAGGTATTCAAAACATAAAACTGCTGAGATAATACATTTATAAACTAGCAAAAAAAACCATTCTTTTAATTTATTTAAGGTAGAAGTATTACTCACTCCTTCATATTCACTGTCTAATTCTTCAGAATCGAGAATATATTCAGGAAATCCAATCTTTTGACTCATCAAAACTGCCTATATTAATGATAAACATTAATTTATAATGAAGAAACAATAATTATTAAGTAATATTTCATGATTGCGTTTTCATAAATAGAAATCGCATATCAATAAAACCGTTTTAATTAAATATTATAGTTATATGAAGTGTCTTGAAAATACCTACACTAGCCTTTAGAGAGCCGTTTATTCTAAAATAGTTTAAATTAAAGAAATTATAATGTTTATTGAAATAAATAAATAAATATCACATAAGATTTGGGGCGCCCAACTTTTCTAGTGGTCAGCGTGCCTGACTGCGGATAAGGAGGTCCTGGGTTCGAATCCCAGTTCGGGCATGGATGTACTTTCTTCTCTCAATCTATCCTGTCTTTGTCCTTTCCTTGTATGAATGAGATGTGAATGGTTGCCTACCCTATAAACGGGTACCTATGGCATGTGTGTAAAGCAAAGTCGTACTTTCACCTTCATGGTGCTCTGATTAAAACGAAAGACGCTCCCAATTGACTTAAATTCACATAGCAAAGGCATAGCGAACTTGGATTGTCCAAGTGTCATTAGTAACAACAATAAGATTTGAAAAAAAGGTGAACATAAATTTCTATTAAATGTTCGCGAAATTTACGCAATTTATTTTACTAAATTTCTTTACATTTATTTTACTTGGATTTTTTTTATATTCATTTTGAGACATAATTTTTAAAACGTTGAGTGAGACTTCAATTTAGTTAGTCACTGACACTTTTTAATTATCTAAGGTCTACCTAATAAACTTTATTTGTTATAAAAAAGGGAATGTTGAAAAGTCAGAGATTTTAAAAAAAAACTATGGATGTTGTGATATTTTAGAAAATTTGATGATTTAGACTCGATGAATCAGAAAATGCTATCACATGAATGATCAAGCGTTTTTGATTGTCTAGGTAAATATTTCAATGAAATCTCGCTTTATCAATAAAATGTTTTGGAGAAAATCTAGGCAGAGAGTAATCAGTATACTTCAAGTAGTAAAATGTTGATTTATTTTTAAGTTTCTACGAAAGAGATTTTAAAATAATAAAACTGTAAATCAATCTCAGTTATTTTGAAATGAATGTGGATGTAGGACGTTTTATGAAAGTGTTCTCTAAGTAACTATAACTTGCGCCACCCTGCCATTGACTTGTATTGTTTCATGTGAATTGGCATCTGTGCTAATAAAAAAACAGCCTCTTTTTCAAAAAACTGTAAAAGTGATTAAATAATAGATAACCAAGTATATATAATGCCAAATGCTCTGGTGAATACAACATTAAGATGAAGTCTAGTCCTTAACTTACAATTCTCTGCCCACCTCGAATCTTCTGGAGATATCGTAAACTACTTCTTGCAAATAATAGGTTAATAAAAGCAACACATCTTCGTCAGATGATTTTCAATTTCTGCTACTAAGAACTGACAAGTTGGACTCAATGGCACATAGACATCAAGTTATGATCAAGCTATCAGTATATAATATTCTCTAATTTGCTCAGGTACCGACAGTTATGTATGTTATACTACATAACATTAATTAGACGATCTGATCAAACTGAATAATTCTTTATCTATTAATACTTATTTTCAGGAACCTGGAGATCATTTGCAATCATTCATGAACTTTAAATGCAAAAATATAAATATCATACATTCTAAGATGATAATGTTTATGTCCCCAGGCGACAACTGTTGTGTGTGTTGTTGTTACTAATCCCAAGTGGTCCAATTCCAAAACTAGATAAACTCTACAAGTCCATAAGTTACCAGGAAATCCAAAAATATCAGCAGCTTTGAAAAGCCTCTTCCAAGTTAAAATTCAATCCACTCAAGATTGTTCAGGTGATGCCTGTTCAGCTGTACATTTTGCGCACAGACTAAAAGCCTTTTGACTCTGCACATATTTGAGGCCACTTAGGTGAACCATTGAGGAAGCCTTAAATACAAATATGATGGCCTCTAGTTCACTCAAAAAGTAAAGCGCCAGCAGGGCGTTTTCTAGGATACCAATTATGAGTTGGTGTGTTACCTTTCAAACATCCATAAGCGTTTTTTTTACTCTCAGTAAAAATCTCATTAAAGGTGGATGGCAAATCAGGTTGTGAAAGTTCCAAAGAGGCAGCCTTTAAGTAACAATAACTTTAATGCCAACGTGTGACGGGATCCATTGAAAATTAAAATTAATCACAAAATTCTGAGTCCAGGTGACTACTATGATTGATTGGATGAATACACTGGACATTTTCGTTGACAATTTTAAAAAATGGTTTGTCTACATCATGGGTTCCCAAACATTTTTTTCTCGTGGACCAATTTTAAAAGTTTTACTATTTTCGGTAGACCCCCTGCTGCTACATTTCTACTGTGTATTCCCAAAACTCCTAAAAAATACCCGAAATTTTAAGTACCCGGGAGTATTAAGAAAAAAAGTAGCACATTTTCTTGTGTTTTAATTATTAAAATAATATTTGTGGTTATGCAAAATTATAATCATTTATTATTATAAACAATCAACAATTGACAAAAACTCAACAATGAACTCTGAAATGTAAATCGACAGTAAAAAATACTTTTAATGAAACGCATGTACTTGATGAATTGACAGCAAATTATCAATATTTAGCTTCAGTTTTGTAAGAAGTAATCTCAGATCTCCCCGTTCTGTGATGTTCAATCTGCTCCTTTTTTTGTTAACAGGTTGGTATAACAGCACTAAAACTTCAAAATTTTTGTTCTTTATTATGAAAACCAATTCATTTTTCTTCGACCCCTACTTACAACTTATGAACCCCTGTTTTCTTTTCACGTCAACGTGGACCACCTGGACCACTTTGGGAACCTATGGTCTACATAGATATGTGGCATGAAATTAGTCAATTAGGTTTAAGAGTTTACTGTAAAGTCAATATATATATAACACTAATAGCTTTTTAAACTTTCATGTGAAATCAACCTGAGTAAACATTTTAAAATAGTTTTATAATACTTCGATGCATTAGACCCTTCAAAAGAAATGAACCTAATATGAGAAAATATTTAATACATTTCAGTACTTCAATTTTAACATTTAATGTACTCTCATACATTTTTGATCTATGAACAATATTTAGCAGCGAATGAAAATTTAAATCTCACATTTATCATTTTAAACAACTATAACTTCTCTTGGCACTATTCATTAACAATGCAATAAATATGCTTTTGCTTGCAAAAAGGGAATAAAATGGATTTTTGTGTAACCTTTTCACGAGCTGCAGATCTTGTTTCCGCATCCATCCAATCCACTTTCTCTAATATCTCTAGGAAGGATCTCTTGATATCGGAAATCATTTCCTCAGCCTGTCAAATAAAAAAAGATTTTATACAGAACAGATATAAAAAAGAAAAATGTATTCTTAATATACACAATATATATTTATATGAGAATATCAAGCTTGTTTTGCTAGATATGAAAAATATGGGCAATTACTTCTTAATTTCCGAAATTAATTTCAAATTACTTTTCACAGAATGAAATTCACACACACACACATAAATATATATATATATATATATATATATATATATATATATATATATATATATATATATATATATATATATATATATATATATATATATATATATATATATATATATATATATATATATATATATATATATATATATATATATATATATATATATATATATATATACATATACATATATATATACATACATATATATATATATATATATACATACATATATATATATATATATATACATACATATATATATATGTTTATATATATATATATATATATATATATATATATATATATATATATATATATATACATATACATATATATATACATACATATATATATATATATATATATATACATACATATATATATATATATATATATATATATATATACATATATATATATATACATACATATATATATATATATATATATATATATATATATATATATATATATATATATATATATATATATATATATATATATATATATATATATATATATATATATATATATATATATACATATATATATATATACATATATATATATATATATATATATACATATATATATATATATATATACATATATATATATATATATACATACATATATATATATATATATATATATATATATATATATATATATATATATATATATATATATATATATATATATATATATATATATATATATATATATATATATATATATATATATATATATATATATATATATATATATAAAATATAAGATAAAAAAATATAAGCGTTCTTAAAAAATATAAGATACCTAATAAAGTTCTTGGTCTTTTTGTTTTGCTATCAAATGAAGAGAGATTAGGTATGCAAGATTATTACCAGGACTATTTCTAGACTTAGAACCCAACACTTCTAGGAAAATGACTATAAAATTAGACGTACCAGATCTTACAATTCATGCAGGAATTACTCTGAAGAGGAGCACACCCTGGAACAAAGTTTTAACTGCCCAGTCATCATAAGAAGTTTACCAGCTATTGACGAATTTCCCTTTTAGGAAGATCTCTTTAATGATAAAACTGCACACATTGCCAAGGCCGTGATTTCGACACTTGGAAAGATTTGACTATAACTTCAAATGGACATGACACCAAACCAAAAACATGTTGGTTGAGAATAGGAATAACAGTTTTTCTAAAAGCAGGTGAATTTCGCACTTTTATCAATTGTAAAGCAATCATTTGATCATTCATATATTATCATTAACTGTCCAACAAAGGGAAATGTCAGAGTTTTAGTGCTGTTTGCTTCACGGATTGAAAGTTTTATTAGAAGCTGCATCAAGTTGCTGAATACGTCAAATTTTTGGAAATAGTGTTGTGAATGAATTTTTCCATCGGGCATTGGCTAAAAAAATCATGTCGGGAGACTTTCGCCAAGCGCTCATGGATTTCTTTACGTCTGAAACCAAATGGAGATTGCACGCAGTTGTTGACGTTATTGTTGAAGACACTTTATTAAAAATTTCTATATTTCAATGCAGATTACTTCGCTGGATGACAATGGAATACATTTTCTGCAAATTATCTTCTTTTCAGCTATTAGAAACGACAAGAACTTCTTTGTTGTCTTTTATTTTAAATGAAAGTATGCAATAAAGTGCCAAAAATCAAAGATTAACTCTTACTATCATCTAAAATTAATGTAGTTCACAGCATTTTGATAATATTAAATCAATATAGATCATCAGAAATTCATTAAAGAAATATTCAAGCACATTCTCTTGACAACTCTTCATGGTAACAAAAGAAATGCAAGTGCTGAATTCCTTAAATGGACAGATCTTTCTTTTTACTGTATAAAGTTAATAGGATTTATTACCTAGTGATTTATGAAGTTAATCACTCTTTTGAATTTTCCTGAATATTTTTCCAAATCAATCAGGAAGTTTTTTAACATGAATTTCCTAGAAGTTCTTGAGTTATTTGAAAAAAGGAAGTGTTCATTAAAAATGATCAAAACATTATTAAGAATTTATAATTGGGTTGAGTGGGTGAAGTACGTCGGGAGAGTAATCTCCTGGTAGGGTCACCCAAGGTGTGAAGGCCATTCCATTATGCCCAGCTAAAGCCTGGGGCGATGGAGCAAAGTCAGACTTCTTCTGCCACTGATGCTCCAGGTGCCTTACCATAGAAGCTGCCTCTTAACCCATGATTTTCGTAGATGGTAACAAACATTTCGAGACCTGCACTAAGTGTTCTTCGGTGCAGGCCTCTCCTGACCACATTTTATCTTGTTTGGAGCTTACCACGCACGACCTGATGCGGGATCCCCTTCTGGTGCTTGACTTTTTTAGGGTGAATGGACTCATGGACCTGATCTAGCTTTGCTGATCACGGAGATTGGAAACAACAACAAACAGAATTTATAGTCAAAAATTGGTTGAGTTTAATTAGAAAACACAATTTATATTTAAAAAAATATAGTCCATGCAATCACAATTTTGCTGTAGATTCTTATTAAACTTTTGAACACTTTTTAAGCGATCAGAAAATTCCACAAGACTACCTACCTGTTTGCACACATCCTTAAAGTCTAGAATGATGCATGGCCTCATGAAATTTGCTTAGCATTAGAGAATTACCGAAAGCAATTATCAAAAAAATGAAACAGTCAATGATAATAAAACTCATTTTTTCCACACAAGTCTTGAGCCAAATCCTAATCTTTATATTTGTTAATGTTTCTGTACAATATTTTAAGGAGTGGAAAAAATCTGCTTAGTTAAAACATTTGGCTTATAATTCGTATTGTGACATGCATCACAAATAATGTTTGCTAATTTTGATTATCAGTAATTATTAACAACCAAATTAAAAGTCAATTTCATAATCTAATATCACCTTAATTTAGGTTTATACTTGGAATTATTCATCAAAATTTCTAATTACAAAATCTTTTCTCATAAATATCGATAATTTCTATAATTCCTAAACATTTATTTGTAATTTTATGTTCTTATACCGTGAACCCCAATTTAAATTTATTTAATTTGCTAATAAGTGGTCAAAATATAAAACTGTCTCATTGTTTAGAGAGATTTTTATTGTTGTCAATTATTTTATATGATTTAAAATTCTCTTTTCTTATTTCATTTCAGTTACCTGCAATCCCTTGGGGTTGTTTACAAAGGAAAAATTGCATTCCTGTTTCTGAAGTGATGAAAGCTATTATTAATTAATTATATAAGAAGAATACATCGATGTACACGTTCATATAGATTATCGGTACATGTGCTACTCAATGTACCTGTTAATACCTATATAGAGGAAGGAAATTTTTTCTTATAATACGTATTGAACAAAATGCATTTCTCTCTTGAAAAATATTTATAAACTTCTAGCTAATGCAACTAAGTATACAAATAAATTCTTTTATAATTAAAAGAAGCTACTTGCTGATTAATATTCCTCATCACGGATGTTGATAACAAATAAATTTATGTTATCAAATTCATACTTTTAATATATAAAGGGATTTATAAAATAATGGAAATTCCAGCGAAAAGAATTGTTTTGCGATTAATATGCTGTGGGAGCTACTTTGACAGTTAAAACCACTTGTTGAGTTATCTGTGCAATAGGTACATACGAGTTCTGCTGGGATGGTAAAGGAATGTTGCAGCATTCCCCCCACATGCAGAAAATGTTGCATGATCGTGCTATGCAGTGAAGCGACGCAGAAGGGGGATAATGAGATCTCTCACTTTCTTCCGAAACAAACCACCGAGGCTTTATGATGTTTAAGCTTGCTGATTGATCAGGGCAAGGAAGTTAAGCAAATGAGTTCTCTTATTGCCGAAATCCTGATTGAGCAGTTCGACTTCGGGGAATCTGGGAATTACTGTCTCGATAGGTGCAATCTCCAGATAGAAGCAATGCTTACGCCAAAGATTACAGTTGGATTGCTAGAATAGTAACATAGACAGTTCTGATAATTTGTTGATGTATGGTGACAAGGGACCTGTTTCTGAGCCAGAGATGAGTCCCAAACAATTACAGAACCACACCGTTTTCCCCTTTAGTAAGGAGATAGTCTGGGTTCATGACTGGGATGACTTCTGGGGTGGTTCACCACATATAAACCCCTGTACCTGTGATAAGCTTTAAAAGTAAATTTAGACTCATTTCCTTCCGTTAAAAACTATATTTTATATGGCACATAGGAACTGATGCCGTATAATCCAGGATACAAAATTCTGAGCTTGATGATTTTTTGGATGATTTTCTTATGTGTCTGGCAACCTAGTTTATATTACATCACAGATGTGGAGACCTATAAGAATTATACAGAAAATTCTATTTTGACAACCCGAATGTTAACGTCATCGCGAACGTCACAATACGTCACCTTGGCAAAATTTCTTTATCGCCAAAAAAATTCAGAATTTAGTGTCCCGGGACTATACGGCATCCATGCCTGCGGATTTATGCCTGTCAGCAGCTTGATGGAAAAAGGCTTCTGTTTTGTACACAATAAATAATGTATTTCCGGACTGGCACAGCCGACAATTAACCTAGTAGAAAATTGTCTAACTGAAGCAGCTTTTACTTGATGAAAGCTCTATTCGTTTCAATGTCCTTTTGTAATGTGGTGAGTTTGGCTGCAGAGGAATGAGTACCCTCCTCGACACTTGTTTTTGATTGATGGCAAAAATTATTAGTGGCTTCAGTTGTCTGAGAAATAGGTAACTTTAAACAAACTGTCATATTCAAACATTTTCTGCTTGCGATTTCAATAAAAGTTATAAATTATAATACTTGTGTAGTCTGCATAATGCTTATGTTGAAATTTTTTAAAGCAAGGGCAAAATGTAAGAAAACTCTTTTTCTAATAGGAAATCTAAAACTATATTCAAAATAAAAGTTTTATCGTTTTAAATGTAAAATCACTGACACAAAATGATTTTCGGTGAAATATTTTTTTGGAATTTATTTATTTTAATTTTTTATTAATTAATTTTATTAATTTAATATTTATTGGAATAAATATCAGTACGATACAATACTAGTAAAATTAAAATTCTTATCATAATAAATTGTATAAAATTAAAAAATTTCTTTTTCCTGTGAGGAAGTTTATCTCAAATACTAAAATTTACTATGTATTCAATTTCTGAATTATGTTAATTAAAAGTAAATTAAAGTTAGTATTAATAAGCAAAAAAAGTTTGTCATTTTTCCTTGTTACTCTACCATTTTTTTCACTTTATCCCCTTTATAATTTATTTTCATCATTATTTGCAGCAAGAGGATATTATTCAGTTTTAATAACACACTGCTGCCAAACCTGTGTAGTGGTCAGAGTGCCTGACTGTGGATATGGAGGTCCTGGGTTCGAATCCCGGTTCGGGCATGGATGTATTTCCTCTCTCTGTCTATCCTGTCTTTGTCCTTTCTTTGTATGAATGGTTGCCTACCCTATAAACGGGTTTCTCTGGAATGTGTGTACTGAGGAAGTCGGACTCCATACCAAAAATATGGTTCAGTCGGAAAAATGGAGCAGTGCACCCCATATTGTCAGCCTGGCTGGCACAAGGCAACAACGACAATAACACACTAGGCAAAAGTCAACATCCATTCATTCATTGTCGTGTGCCAGCTAGGCTGGCAACATGGGGTGCGCTGCTCAACTTTAAAAAAAAAAGTCAACATTAAAATAAAGTTATGATAATATTTATTGCCTTCAAATATTTGTAGTGATCAATGAATAATATTATTTTAGTTAATTTTACTCATAAAATCAAACACATTAGGTTTTGAGATTTAGACACACCAGATTATTTCAAACTATCGATCATTTTTACATATTTATAAAATTCACAAATAATTAGTCTTTATCTCAAACTGAATGCTATTAAATAACATAAATATATATTTAATTTTCCAAATTTTTGCAATTTATTCTAATATACAGTCTAACGCTGAGACAATGTAGTAATATTCTAGCAAGAAAAACCAACTCTAGATAATAAATTTCATTTTATTATATTCTATTAAAATTGGATATTTTTAGAAGATTACTAAAGTTGGAATAAAAAACATATACTATCTATTTATCTGCATGCCGCCCAACTTGTCTAGTGGTCAGCGTGCCTGACTACGGATAAGGAGGTCCTGGGCTCGAATCCCGGTTCGGGCATTGTTGCACTTTCTCTCTCTCTCTATCCTGTCTTTATCCTTTCCTTGTATGAATGAGGTGTGAATGGTTGCCTACCCTATAAACGGGTACCTATGGCATGTGTGCAGGGCACAGTCGTACTTTCACCTTCATGGTGCTCTGATTAAAACCAAAGACGCTCCCATTTGACTTAAATTCGGATTGCCAAGGCATAGCGAGCTTGGCTTGTCCAAGTGTCATTAGTAACAATGACAAATTTTACCTGCATAGTTGCTAACATTTAGTATTTTAGTATTTTAAAGTAAATATGAAAATTTCTAATATTAACTGATAGTTAAAAACATGTATAATTTCTTTGAAAATGAATAAAGTTTTAATTGGTGAAAAAAATTCTGAATTTGCTTTTAAAATGTCTTTATAATGTAAATGAATTGAACATTAATCAGCTTTTATTTTGTATTACACAAATTTTTTCCATTCATCAATGTTATATGCAGTAAAAGCTTATGTATGTTTTTAACAATATGTGCCTAGTTTCAATAAAATACTTATGTATGTCACACACAGATTTTGAAACTAGGAAATATAATGAATAAAAAGTTTTTTTTAATTAAAATAAATTATTATCGAAACATGGTTTTCATTTATTAAATTTAAACTTTTGTGTATATATAACAAACGAAGTCATAGAAAATATTAAGTTAAAATCTTTTATTCGAGAATCCCTAGAATAATTTTGAGAGATGAGTCAATTGCCAGAGAAATAAAAATATCCTGTGTTTTAAACATACAATATATGGAAACGTGCGGTAAAATAAAGATAAATTTATGACAATAGGATGCTTTATTAAGAAATTCTGATATTATTAAATTTTCTATTCAGTTATTTTTCATTATTGCATTTTCTAACAAAAATTAATAATAATTACAAATTTCTAAGATAAATCTTTAAAGTTTGCACAAAAAAGTGAGTTTACAAATTTGTTCATCCACAATTCATTTAAAATTCGACAAAATGCTTTAACTATATTTCATAACACTTTATACGTTATGTACATTTGCATGATTTATAGAAAGAATGTGTAATATTATTAATAATTTATACCAACGGAAATATTTCTTATAAAACATGCAAATACAAGTAATAAATAAATTACTTTATTTCACTAAAATATGTTAAACAACGGCACAGATGCCGTATAATCCAGAATTCCAAATTCTGAATTTTTTTGGCTGTATTGAAATTTTGCCAAGATGACTCATTTTGACGTGCGCAGTAACGTAAATACTAGGGTTGCCAAAATGCAATTTTCTGCATAATTTTTATAGATCTCCATATCTATGACGTAATAAAATCCAAATTGCCAGATACATAAGAAAATCTGCCAAAAATTCACCAAACTCAGAATTTTGCATCCTGGATTATACGGCATCTGTGCCCTCATTTTAAAATAAACAAAGACATAATAAGGCTAAAGTTAATTAATATTATATTACTAAATCTGGGATGTGTAATAAATTAATATGTGATAAAATATAATACCCATATTTATTACACTTCAACAATATGAAGGTATAATAGTTAATAAATAATAATAATTAAATTGGTATAAAGTTTATTCATACAACATATTGTAACAGTGCAATTGTAATATATAATGTATTGTGACAGTGTTACCGTTTCTTTGCTCTTTTCATTGAAGTGTCTTTTGACGAACAAAGCTCCAACAGCCATCCCCATGTATTTGTTGACGTAAACCGTGCACGTTTTCCATCTTGGTGATATGGACTGAGTTCCGTAGAGGGCGCTGTAGTATTCTTGTTGCTTCAATAAGAAGCGCTTGTCTAAGTTGCTGACGCGGTTGTATACGAATCTCCAGAGCACGTAGTTGGCGACAGTTCTTGTGTGTATATAAAAAAGAATAAAATTATTTTCTGACTACTTATCTTCTCATGAAATATATATAAACACAGCCGTTTATATATTATTAATTATATTAATTTATACGTTATTAATATAAAATAAATAATAAAATTCTCCAATAACTTGCATTCTCATAGAAAACAGCTCTTTAAAATAAAAATAATAAAGTAGTCTAACTATTTATTTTTAATTTAGTGTATATTCATCACATTGACAACATTTTTTTAATATAGTGGAAAAATTCTCATTTAAGAATATAATTTACTAATTGCAGATTATATCTTAAAATAAATAGAGTAATGTATCCCTATGTCAAGAAAAATTCTTGAATTGATTATAAAAACGCTTTTTCTTTTGTCCTTATTGTCATTTATTGACAAATAATTTTTAATCGCTTATAGTCAAATTTGCACACAAGATTCAGTATTATTTAAATAATTTTTACAATATTAATAATTGATATTAAATATCTGTTTTATATGAAGCTGTTTGAAAGAAGAATAAAATTTTTCTTTGAATTAAATACATTACAAATATAGCAATATCGATTAACACATGGAGTTTAGACTAAGCTAACGTACACAGCGCTAATGTAGTTTAAAGTTACTAAGTTTCATCAAAGTAGAAATATAGTAATAACATTATAATTATTTAAATTTGTAAAGTGATAAGGAGGAATAAACGTAAAAACATTTATCCACTTTTTATTTCATATTTATATTTTATAATAAACAGATATTTTAAAATAATTGTATAATATTTTATATTCATTAAAAATATTAAATCGGTAAAATCCTAGTATACGTAACGAGTTTGGCGAGGTTTTCAAAAATGTCGCAAACGGTGAAATTCTTGCAATTTATAACCATCAGAATGCGTGAGAGTTTCACAATGAAAAAACTGTGAATCTCAAAATGGCAATACATAAACATATAATTCGAATCTTAATGTCACCAAATCCATCGCGTTCTAGGATTAAACCATTAAATCCCCTGATATATTTTATAAAAATTATAAAATCCATATCAGAATCCATTACAAGACAGAGTATTTATTATACCTTTTTGGTGTGTTTTTGATCAATTCACTCATCGATAGTAAATAGGGAATAGCATATACAACAACTTCCTCTTCCTCTGTCAATTCCAAAGGCATTGCTATATCGAAATATAAAGTCCAGTTTACCTAAATATAAATAGGATTTCAATAAAAAATTGGACTAGAAAAGGTATTGAAATACATGAAAATTAATTCACTGATGTAAAAAAATCGGCTTTTGATGTACATATGAAGAACAACTAAAAAATTCCTAGCATTAGTTTTCCAATTTCTTACAACTATTAATTTAAATGCGCATAATAATGAACAGTAATGAATTACGAGAATTTAATTTTCACTACAAATTTGATATAACTTCAACAATTGCAATGATATTGCTCTTCTATATTAATACTAGTATATATCACACAAATAGATGTTGTGATGTATGCTAATATTATAATTAAAATTTAAATTTTTTTATATTTCTGTTTTAAGAATGTGTGTTATTGTGTCCATACTAGACTTTGCAATAAAATATAAATTATCATGGTTTAATATAAATAATATATTCCCAAATGCTTACGAATATATGTAGAAATACTTAAGAAAATACGTATACAGTAACTAAGTAATAAATAGAAAGTAGAGTATATACATTGATATTTATTTAAATATAACGTTGATATTTTTATTAAGTATTTACGCTCTTTATTTTTAGCAATCTATAAATAATTTTAAATCAAAAATATGATAGCTAAATCACTTATGATAAATCTATAAGTAGATAAACCGAATGATTTTACGTTTTCACTAAAATTCTAACATTATGAGAGCTTAATATTTTTTATCATTTAAAAAGCACTGATCTTAGCAAATTGAATTATTTCTAATACCTAAATTAATAATATTACAAGTATGTAAATCTATCAAAACTCCTTATGTATAAAACGTTTTTTAAATTATATTTTTTCTGAAATGTATAAAAATACATTTTTTTAGCATTTTTTTCTAAATAATTTAATTTATTTCGATTGCATAAAATGTTCATATTTTTCATAAAAATAAAAGATTTTATGAAACCTAAGCGAACTTAACATAAAAAATCACTTAAAAATTATTTTAATTTTTTTGAAAAATATTCAATTTGATATAAAGTTTTTTACGAGCGGAAATATACAGGGTGATCTTTTTTAAAATGACAGTGTTTTGAGCGTCCCGTAGAGTGATCTAATAGCCGAAATGACAGTAACTTGGTATTTAAACTAAGCAAAATATGGAATAAAATGGATTCCGTGAAAAAATATCTAGTTCCATAAACCACCGCTAGAGCATTTTGTGGCGCTGCTGTAGCTTACAATAACGAGAATTAGAACAAAACACGGGTATAAAATATACAAATGTTGTGCAATTACAGTGCCAGTTATAGGAGCTATAAAAGCAAGTAGTAGACAGCTCCGTCAAATAATCTCAGCTGCAGTAAACGAGCTCCAGTGGCCATGCCTCTCACGTTACCGGAACGTGCGTTTCTGTTGGTGGAGTATCGAAATCTGTCTATGCTAAAGGACAACATTACAAAGACAGTGCGGAATATTCCTCATGATATGTTACGCACGACTGTGGAGAACGTTGTGCACAGAATACACGGCGTTATTTCCGAGAACGGTACTCACATGGAATGTGATCTAATTCCTCACCCGGGAAGTTAATGTAACAAATGAAGCATTAATAATATAACTATACGATTGTATGTGTTAGTATTTTTCTTTTCTCACATTTTATACATTGTAAGGCACCACAAAATGCCGTATGGGGATTTTTGGACCAAAAATTATTTCACGGAATCGTTTTTTCCGTGTCTTGATTAATCTAAAAATCAAGTTTGGTGCCATTTCGGTGATATTAGATCGTGCTACAGGTCGCTCCAAGCACTGTCACTTTAAATAAGATCACCCTGTATACGGTATCGTTTCGGTAATATTGATTGTTATAAGATAATAAATTTTGTGATTCGGTGTTATAAACTTAAGACTTTATGATAGCTTATACTGGTTGTTTAACTAGTTAAAATTAAGAACTAGTCATGAGCAATCTGTTCGTAACAATTCTTAAATTCTCTTCAAATTTTTCAGAAGAAATTAATATATTTGCAAAAGAAAACATTCTTCATTTTCTAACAGAGCTTTGTTCATGAATTGTGAGGAATATAAAAATATTCACATAAAATTAGACATAAAAGTTTATATATTTTTAGAAAAAAAAGGTGATACATTTAAATATATTACTAGAAACATTTCTATTTAAAAATAATTTCGAAAGTTTTTAAGTTTTACATATAAAAAAAAACTTAAGGCAATGTTTCCTAGGAAAAGATAAATAGACATACCAAAGGTATTTTTTCTTGAAGTTCAGCTAAGGTCGTTTTATAATAAATTGCAGTATAATTTCTCCTCTCTTCACTTGGTATTGTATACTGTAAAATGTATGAAAATTTATTAATATTTAACAGGTAGTATAAATCAATAATGCCAGAAATCGTAAATAGATGTATATCAAATTTTAGAAATGAATAATTTCTGAATTTAAAAAATGACTTAAAACTTCGAAACATAGTCCGGTACCATTATACTGCCAAAGGTATTATCAAATATTTGTTGTTGTGTGTGCAAACCTGTTTTTTTCACATGATCACAATAAAAGAAAATCAGATGACAAATTTTAGAAAAACAATGATTTTTCTTGGCACCTTAGATTTTTTTGTTCGTATTGCATTTTCTATGAGTAAAATCCTTAAAATAGAAAATTATTTGATAAACTAATTACAGTGTTAACACTTCTGATAAATGTTCTGTTCAATAATGTTTTGGTAAGTGTATTTAGGTACTGTTTGATCGAAGAAAGTGTCTTTAAATCTGAAAATGTGTTAGATAATGGAGCGCCATAGTTGAATTTTTTTCAACATAATGGAAAAAATAAACATTTCGATTTATAGATTCTTTGCGTTTTTTTTTTTCGAATATTTGACCAAAAAAAAAACTTTTAAAATTGATTTATATGAAGTTATTCGTTTTCTGTCGTTTGATACATGCATTTACTTTTTCATCGAAGATAGAAAGAATCTTATAGCATGTAGAGTTAATATGGAATGCAGCAGCTAACGTTCGCAAGTATGACGACAAACATTTGATCGAATAGATTTTTAAATTATTATTGTTTTGTTCAGTTAAATTTTTGAATTATTTCATGTTATGTTGCTTATTTTCCGCCATTTGGTTTCAATAATGAAACCATATTTGATGTTTAATAATGAAATAGGTTACATTACTGGAAATCATAAGACGATGTCCCAATAGCACATTTTTTTGAAAATATAATAATTTTTTATAAATTAACAAGTTTAAATGACTAAAGTTTTAGATATTTTCAATTGTTTTTATATTAATATAACTTTAACAGCCATTTTATATAATTTTATTTCTCGTACTGTAAACAGTAGTTTTTTTTTTAAAAAAAGTAGACAAAATATGTCAACATGTTCTTGAAACGTGTAATGTATTCCTTAATTGATTTTGTCCATAAATTGTTGCAATTAGAATGACACAATGAGTCACACAATTAATTTTTTAAGAGAAGACAATTTATAAATAAGGGAAATAAGGCATTAACAGACAAAAAGAATTATATACATTATATTGATAATCTTTGAATTGTTGGAATACAGACAAGACAGGATTAATCACGGATGGTAAAAAAAAGTAAGGACGTCTTAGAAGACTCAAAGCAGCAAAAGAAGACTCTAGCAGATCGAAACAGATTTTATGTTTCTTTGGAATTATATTAAAAATGTTAGCTAATGTTCCAATAAAATGAACGCGCTAACAAAACTAACGTTCTACATTTAATTCAAATTAATACTATTATAAATATATTTAAGCAAAGAAATAAGAATTTACATTTTGACAATAATAAGGTAATTATAATACATTTATATTATTAGCGTCTGAATGTAATAAACGGCTATCATATGATCACCAATCAATTAATAATCTGACTTAATCAATTAAATTCTACCTAATAAGCAAATAAAAATTCTCTTTGCACCATTTTTATATACAGTACACTCATTTTTATATGCAGTACACACAGAACAGCTTGGATAGTATGACTAAAATTAAAGGTGTAACAAATGAAATGTTAAAAAAAGTCCAGACTGATATGAATATATATTCCAAATATACAACTCTTTTACATTTGCTAATGTCATTTCCAGCTCTAAGGCATCCTTCATATCCGCTTCAGCTTGTTCCATAGGAGCCCCCAGTAAGTGAGCAATGTCCACCATAAAGCGATAGTAGGCCTCCAACTGTTGAGTTCCTTGCACGTAATATTCTCTACTGGGCAATCCCATATCTGCTTGATCTATCTGTATAGAGATGAAAATTATTAAAATATAGTCCAAATTTACAAAAAATTTTAATGTACAGACATTAATTATTACTTATAAAAGAGCCAACTTTCACAGACTAATGATTTAGTGGTATAAGTATGATATCACCCCCCCTCCCAGGGATTTCTTGACAAATCTAGTTTCCTTTGTTTTGATTATAGTGTTGCCAATTTGAGTTTTTGTTACTTTTCGGACTTTTTTGTTGCCAGACTTGTCTTATCTCGTGTTTTGCATTATTTTTACGTCATATATATGGTTTTTTTCAGTGGCAACAGCATTTGAAGATTTTGTTCTACGTTTCAATTCGAAGTTTTCATACATACTTCTTAATTAAATTGTATTTTTTTAAAAATCAGTCAACTATCATGTATATTCTTTTTTTTAAATCATTGGAGTAAAAAGTATTAAAGCCTAGTAACATCAAACATTTTTTTTCTTTTTTTATTTGCAGTTTTACATTTGATAATAAGACAACCGTTGCAAATTCTTTTACGTTTAACTAAACTGAATATTTACCGATTGTTTTGGAGTGAAGATAAACCCAACATAATACATTTTTTTCATTTTCCATTTAATATTTTTTAGATTTTTTATGCTATTATGTAATTTAAAAGTTACTAAGATGCGCATTTTTGGGAAACTTAGAGAAATTTCCCGTTCTAAAAACATATATTTAACTTGGCGATGAAGAAAAGCCGCAATAGTCGCAAATGGGGGGGGGGAGATATCCTACTACTTCCATCAGGGCATGTAAATTATACTTGATTTGCATATAAAAATCAAAAGTTTTTTTCATATATTTATATAATGTGGGCCTAATTTTCATCTCTAGAAGACCCAATTGGCATATTACATCAAAATTAGTTATTTATGTAAATTTAGGTCTAATACTTATATAAATTAGTCGTAATTTATACATAAATTAATAACATATATAAATTAATAATTTCTTCATTAAATTATGTCTGTTGAAAATTCATAAATGTAAATATGATTTTTTGTTATTTTTATATAACAACATCTGTTTAATCTAACGATAACTATTCCTATTGTTATATGCACTTCTTTCACTTATGATTAATTGACTTTTACGATAAAATCTAAACAATAAAAGTACCTGATTTTATGTTAGTTATTCAAATATGCTCACTCATATGTTTTAAATTATATTTTGCAAGCAACAACCATATGAATGGAAAGAAGTCAATGGGTTATAACTTTTTCACTTATGAATCAATGCTGAAGCATAATAAATCATATAATTTTGGTTTATTTTTAAGTTATGATGTTCCATTTTTTATAATACAGAAATTATCAGCACATTTATAATAATTAATGCAAAAATATAATAGCAATAATAAACAAAGCATCAAGCAATTAAGTACCCAATACAGAAAATATTTCACTTGTTTTCCAAATTATGTGTTGCAACTCTGAAGTGACTGACATACTAAAAATTGCGGGATTAAAAGTATGATCAAAAGTATGAAACTTTGTTTTGAATATTTTGTCGCAAACTTAATGGAATAATACAAACCAGCATAAAAAAGCAGAAAACTGTTATGTTTTTTTTTTATTATTACATTTTGTCTCCAATAAAATCTTTATTGTTATGACTATAGATAAGGAAAACTTTTCAGCCATTGTATTGTTCCTTTAAAACCGGTCACTTATTTATTTGAACATGCCTATTACTTAATTCAGTTTTGAGTAGGACAAGGTAAAGAAAATTGTATATAATAATAACTTATTATGTTATTAATTAAGATTAAGCAATCACTATTTTCATAATGTTTTAAAATAATTACATAGCTTCGTTTTCCACCTAATGTATTGCGAATAAGGTAATAAAAGTGCAAAAGATAATATTTTAGTTTTATTTATGGTATTTAAATAAATTTCACAAAATTCCTTAAAATTTAGTCCAAAATATGTCCGCCAAAGTTCCTTTTTCTTACCTGGATGATGTTTAAAGATGAGTTTTTACCATCGGGACCAACCCATTGTGCGATCAGAATGTCATTGTTATACTGCCGTAACTTTGCTATTTCATAAACCCAATCAAAACTTTCTTCAGACCAGTTCGAACGTATGACAGGCCATCCGCCTAGTTCTTCCAACAAGTTAATTAAAGGTTCTTCTTTCAATTTTTCTATGGCTCCTACAAGAAACAAATTAAATGAACTTTTTTTCGGATTAGGTATTCATTTAATGCAAATAATTGTATTTCCTACAATTTTTTTCGAGCTCTGATTGCAATTTATTTTTTTAAAAAAAATAAGCAGTATATTTTATTTTATGACTCATAACAGTATCCGGAAAATTGGGGGTCAAGTCAAATTTTACAGAAGCTTAAGGACAACTGGAAATATACCTACCTGTGTTATTCCTAGGAATTAATTTTATAATGATTTCGGTTTTTGATTGCACTAATTATTGATCGAATTCCTTTGTAGTAGTTATTGTCATGTGCCAAATATTAAAAAGTTAAATGGTTTGAATTAATATATCATTCAATAGCATTAACTTGAATGAGAAACCAAATAACATAAAAATGAAATTTTGTTTTAAGACATCAGGGTGTCTAAACTTCCAAATTTTTCGAATTTAAAGTATTTCTAGCTCTTTGCTTTAGAGTTTATCCAAATCTTTCTCAAACAACGAGTTTCCTAGAAAATGAATATAAGAAACATAAAACATATAGACGATATTTGTGCTGCATATAAAATAAAGAGCTTCAAATTGAAAATTCCTAAAAATAAAAGGTATTTTAAGACGAAACTTCTATTTCAGCTTACTGATTCTATCAATTTAAAATTTCCATTGTAATGACTCTAGTAAATCTTTTTTGATGTATTGATGAATGAGTCCTTTTAGTGATTTCGATACCCCAAAAGAATGACTTTTACATCCGCATTCAACTGTGTCTCTCCCTCGATACGACCACTAGACACTCACTCAATCTATCACGAGATAGTTAATAACCATTCTATCATTCACCAAGAAGTGCTTTATGTGTGGGCACTTCCGGAAGAAATTACCCAAGTTGCCATTAAGAGTATCAACAATATCGTTAAATCTCATTTATCATCGCACTGCACAGAATTTTTAGTTCAAAAATAAGAGTTGGTATGCAAATCTGCTGCTTAGTGAAGTATGCTAACTAATGGTAAATCAAGATGAAAAATTTTGATACGTTTTACGTCCTTATTGATAGAAAATGAAGCATTTTCTTATTCAAAACTAACAATGAGCAGAGGAAATTAAATTTTTATTTCATAGTTGATGTTACATTTCAACTAAATTTTCTTACAGGAAAATTGAGGAAAAAGAAACGCAATTTTTCAAATGTTGAAGTTATATTTCACTTGAAAACAAATTATATGTATGTATACAGTGTCTCACTAAAGTGATGGGACACTTGTGCTTTAAAAAAGGAAACTGTAATAAAATTAATTAAAAATACATACAAATATTTTTTGTGGGTGTGTTTCATATTTAAAGTTAGTAACAATTATTATGTAACATACATTTTATCAAAATATTAAAATATTTATTAAATAAAAATACAGTTGCTTAGAACGGAGCAAAAAAAAGCTCCCATAAGTGATGGAACACTTACATTTCCATCAAATATTTATCCAAAAATTTTACTTTTTAAAAGGTTTTAATATTTCGTTGGATTTTTCTCTTTTTACTTTTAAAACATGATTTAATCTACTTGGGAGGGATTTGACTAAATTTTTGTGATTTCTGTAGTGATTTTACCCTATTCTTCTTTACCAATCTAGAGAGAAATACTGCAGACGATTATATAAATTATTGCCAATTGCTTTTGAGTAAAAATAAAACACCCAAAAAATATTTTTATTGCTTATTTCAGATGATTTTTGTTGCATATCTAATGGTGTCTCATCACTTATGTTAGCTATTTTTTGCTCCGTTCTAAACAAATATGTTTTTATTAAATTAACATTTTAATATTTTGACAAAATGTATGTTATGTAATAATTGTTACTAAATATAAGTATGAAACACACAAAAAACTTGTACATGTATTTTTAATTTATTTTATTACACAGTGTCCTTTTGAAAAGCACAAGCGTCCCATCACTTTTGTGAAATATGTATATATATATATATATATATATATATATATATATATATGTATATATATATATATATATATATATATATATATATATGTGTGTGTGTGTGTGTGTGTGTGTGTGTGCGTGCGTGTATGTATGTATATCTATATATTTATATATATATATATATATATATATATATATATATATATATATATATATATATATATATATATATATATATACATTCATATATATGTATATATATTTGCTCAAAAATTTACGAGAGAAAATTTAAATTACTTCCCAAGGTTTTTGAAAGATTGCCAATAAAATAATTGTTATATCGGCATTTGCTTTTTAAAAATAGCAGTTTTATATATGAAAGAAGTTTTTTCAACAGATTTCAGAAATTATAAAGCTACGTTTGCCTTTTGAAAATATTTCAACAACTGTAATAAAATTAAATATTTCACCTTTTTATATTAACATTGAAAACTTTGAAATCTAATTGTTCAATTTAAAATGAAAATATTATGTAGCTCAAAATTTGAACATCTTAGCACCGTTGGGAGCTTACTTCACACCTTAATTCTCCTTTAAAAAACCTGGAAGATTTGTGATTTTTAACACATAGAATAGTATTTCTGAATAATAAGAAAGTCAATGTTTGCTGTTCATTCGTAATTCAGATTTACACATTCATATGAATATTCTTGTACATCAGCCTAATCAAGTGTAAAGTTGGAAATTGTCTCATTGATGAGAGCTTGGAATCATGGTTAGAATTAAAGACAGCAGCTTGCAAACCTGAGTTATAAATATATTCCTTGCAGATTCATGAACATTACTCATATTAGTGTTTGCTCGTCGGTATCAAAATTTAAGTTTTTTATACCTTACAAATTTTTTTTTACGAACAGCATCGTGAGTTAAGTGTCATATCAAGTTTTCGATGTACCTATTATAGTCAAAAATAATATACCTACCAACATAATTTAAGTTTACATATTTTGGCTGTCAAATGAGACTTCAGTCACTGATTTGTGAATAATTGACTGCTTTGACTAATGAGTTGGCCATCTACTTTTTTAATACAATAATAAATAAATAAGGCTCAAGAAACTCTCGATAATTCAGTCCTATCGTTATACCTTCAATGATATCGAACCAACTATTGGACGAAGATCACTTCCCTAGAAGTCCTTTTTTCCAAACTCTAAACGACATGCTTGTCTGACAGTGACATTAAGTAGGTTATTTACGTAAAATCTTTTCAAAAAATATATCTTTTTAAAAATAAAAATCTTCTTACAAAAAAAGTGATTCCATATTGCTTATGATTTATTTCTGATAATCAACCATTCACAAGAAATTACAATATAGAATAATTATACTTATATCATACATTTGATATCATAAATTTAAAGTTGTAACAGATCTATATTAACTCTACTGACAAGAGATGGCGTTACTGGCCAATAGTGCGAACTTGCAAAATATTCAATATCCAATAAGACAATAGAGATAGATGATATAGAAGAGAGATTTGAAAAATGTGGAAGTCGAACCATCCGGTTCATAAATAACTTTGTTTATTATTTGTAATGTACTCGTAATATAACCTTGTTTGTTATTATTATATATTTTCTTTTGTAACTGTTTTAATCATTTGTAATGTTATAATAAATGTTTTGTTTTGTAATATTCTAACTACCTTTTTCTTACGTCCCTTGAAAGATCTTTTTAACATGTTTTTGGGATAACCTTATGATATGCGAATATTATTCACCGTAAAATATGAACATAACTAAAAGCTTTTATAAGTATCTCATCGAACAATAATTTCTATCATGAAAGAGAAAAACAAACAGGGATAAGCCGAAAAACATTATTGGAAAACAACAAGCTAGAATGTAGAAATGAATATTATTGTTTCCAATCTAAATAAAACGAGAATATCAAAAATCAGGCAAGGAACTGTAAATCATTATTGTTAAATTAAATTAAACAAAACAATAAAGCCAGTGTATAGTTAAATAATTATTATCTAAACAGTTTATGGGAAAATCAAAATCTAAAATTAAGGAATTTCAGGCACAGGTGCCGCATAATCCATGATTCCAAATTCTGAATTTTTTTGGCGATGAAGAAATGTTGCTAAGATGACGTATCGTGACATGCACAATGACGTAAATACTAGGGTTACCAAAATAGAACTTTCTGCATAATTCTTATAAGTCTCCATATGTATAACGTAGTAAAAACGAAGTAGCCAGATACATAAAAAATCCGCCAAAAAATCGCCAATCTCAGAATTTGGCATCCAGGATTATACGGCACCTGTGCCGAATTTCATCATCATAATCCACAGTACATTATTTCATGATAGAAATATTAAGATGTTGAATAAATTTTGATAATAAATAAAATATTACGTGTATTATAAATTTAACATATAACACGAGGGATATAGCACAATATATTAAATACTGTAATTATTTATTTTTCACGTGTATAGAAAAAAGTCAAAATAAACTTTTGTATTGGAAAACAAATAAAAAAAATTATTCTGGTATTAAGAAAAGTACATTTTAAAACCTAATTATATTAATAAATTGTATTTTTTCGCTTTTTTATTAGTAATAAAAATGAAGAAGCTTAATCATAAAAATTGTTACTTATATATTAACTTTATTAAACTATTTTCATAATAATTTTTTAAACAGCAATGTATTTTATTAAATTGTAGTAAAATGTTATAAAATACTTGTTACTCATACCATCGCATATTATTGCGCAAGTTATATTCTTAATATGCCGTAAAACATTCATATATACTTCATAAGAAAATAACTTAAGCTAAAATAGTACTTCTCCTTTCGGTAATATATTAGAAAAACTAAACTTACCGAATTATATGAATAGTTATCTATTTATTAAATATTATCTATCATAACACTGTAGGCAGAACTCATAACAGTTATTAGTAGAATTGGTACTTTTCCGTTTCGCCGGCGCAGGCGATAAAGTCGCCAAAAATGATACAACCGGCGCTAGAGGGAATATCTCCGCTGGTAACCTTTTACTGCTACGTTTCCAAAACATGTGACGGCCTTTTACTATCAACAATTTAATTTCGACTCTTCTTTTTTTGTATTTCATAATTTTATGCTATGTTGCTATATATACAAATTTAATAATTTCATAAAATCTCTCTAGAAAAAATCGGATTTTAAAAATATATCTTAAAAAATAATAATCGTATCAAATTCACATAAAAAATATTTAAAAAAATAATAATAAGATTTTGAAATATGCATCACCCGATAAATTGTAATCTAATATAATAAGGAAATAAATTGAGGCTCTGGCACCCATCATTCCACGCATAATGTGAACACGAGAACAACAATTAAATAAATAAATTTAAAAATTTTATGTGAAACAGCATTATTTAAAAATGTTTATGTGTATACTGTGTGTTGTCGCCAATTGGCGACTTCATTTTCGCTTGGCGAGATTTGCGCCGGCGAAACTGAAAAGTTCCGATATTTTATTTATTTATTTTCAGCACACCATTACTTTTTGAAGAAAATAATATTTAGTATTAAATTTATCAAGTACATTTTTTTTAACTAATAGGAACTACAAACACGAGCAAGCAAACTGAAATCATGAATTTTTAAAAAAATATGTTAATAATTTTAAAATAAGAGAGAATATTAGAATTGCATCGTAAATATCGTTTCATATTATATAATATAAGAAAATTCAGATTTCATTTTAAAGTAAAAAATATAAGCAAAGTTCCTTTAGAATAAAAAATGATTTTGATATTCCTCTATTTATACTTAAATAAAATAGTTACGAATTTTTCTACTTTTTTTTATTATAGAGATGACAAAAAGGTGTCTCAGATATAAAAATCAAATTTCATTACTTAGAATTTCTTTAAAATTATATTAATATAATAATTATATTCATTTTTATGGCCTAAAACTTTAATTTGAAACCCTATCAACTTTTTAAAACTGATTGTAAATTATTTGAAAAATGAGAATATAAAATTTAAACTCAAATGACTTTTTTGTGGATACAAAAATCATATAATTATATTCGTTAAGCATAGCAGTCACAAAATTATTGATTATTCGGATTATGTGGTGTGTCCTAAAAAAAATCTAATAAAAAGAAAGAAATGTTTGTATATATATTTTTTAACTATACTTATAATACATTTTGATAGAAATTTTAAATTTTGTTTCAATTTCCGATTCACAATACGTGCAACCGCATTCAAAAATATTTGAATATTTTTATTTTCGGTTATATTTATCAAGTAGTACGGTTTTTGTTTTATAAATAACGTATTGGATATATTTAACGCACATAAAAAATATTTATTTAAAAATAAAAAAATCGTAACTTTGTGCTATAATTAATATCCCTAATATTCCAATTAGGAACAGATTTTGAATTTTTTCTTGCTTTTTTTTTAAGTCAAAAATCCCTTTCTTTAGTTAAATAGGGAAGAATATTTTAATTTTCCATGTGTAATTCCATTTATTGTTACAAGATGTCGCTACGGTTCCTACATTGATGAATACGATAAAATAATAATTATGTAAAAAAAAAAAATGCTAATATTTGTAGCTATTTTTATTTTTGAAAACTAATATTTTTATAAATTGTTTCGTCACATATTTATTCCTCAATCTATTGAAATATTTGTCCTTAATAAAATAAAAATGCTGCAAGCATAATATGCTTCTACCATAATTATGGAAGAAATAATCTTACTTTCATTCATACAAGATGAGTAAAGATGTTTTGCACTTTTGGTGGCATTATTATCTTCTTCAGATATAGGTTCTTCTAATAACTCTGAAAATAGAATTTCAGCATAAATATTTATGTTTGAAATCAATCTTTCACATAATAATTTGATAATAAGTTATTTTTATACAGAATTGTAATCTTTGTAATTTTCAATTCAACCAAATTTCATTTTCACATCAAAAATAAAATAAAAATTTAAGAAATTTTCATACGAAGAACATATTAAAACTAGAATTATCCGAGTATAAATTGAAATTCAACATTTGTACAAATGATATTGAACAATTTTATGAAAGTGTAACTCAAATCAAAATTTTAAAAAAATTCTTAATACTATTTATTTTAATACCAAAAAATTGGTTTTTAATAAACTTTAGTATTATCTTAAGCAAAGGTTTGAGTCAAATAAATCTTTAAATTCTAAAATCATTTGGTAGCAAAAGATTTTTTTATGTTTCAGAATGAAGAGAAATGAAGGTAAGCATTTTCTCAAAAATCATTAAAGAAGCTATAAGAAATAAATATTATGCGATCCTTTAACACCTTTGGATACAGAAACTACAAATATATTTGATTTTAAAAAGGAGACTAAATCAAAGAAAGAAAGATTAAAAATTACATTCTGTGACAAAAAATTTTTTTCAAAGTATCACTTTAGGCATTGCCTAAAGTAAAATTTACCAGTTTTTATCATATTTCATTTGCATATCAAGAAATTCATTAAGCCAATACGTAAAAGATTTTAATCATTAATATTTTTTTCATTTTAATTACAATTATATTTAAGTCTGCTTAAGCTACGCAAATTTTTTTTAATCTGATCTTTACTTAATATGTTTTATAAGAAAAAGTTAATTTTCTTGTAAAGACTTAACTTAGAAAAAGAAAATGGATTTTATTACTGACGTAATCTTCATGTTCAACAAAAGATTACTATAAGTTCTCTCTTTTTTTCTTTAATAATAAATAAATCATGTTCATGCATCGCCAATCTTTTAGAAATAATGCTTATTATTTTTTTAAAAAAAATAGTTTCTATATTTCGAAAAAAATCTGTTTGATACAAATATCAAAAATTATACGTGGAATCATATACTCCATTAAATACTAAATGTATTAAACTCTCATAACCGAAAATTAGATAATTGACTTAACCAAAAAATGTTGTGTTGAAGAGAAGTATACTTATTAAAAGTTCTACAGTATACAATAGGAGAGTGCCAGCTCGGATATCGATCTCGTCATTTGATAGTATTTTAAAACTACTTGATTGGCTATATTTATCAGTTTCATTGCCAGAAATAGGCAGTTGAAAATATATTACAATAAACTACCTATCTATGTTAACAAAACAATTAATAAAATCGAACAAAAATTCAGCATCTTTTATCAGGAGGAAAAAAAATTCAACAAAGAAACATGAGAAACTAAACTATATTCCTTTAAAAATAAAATTAAGTGACAATTGCATATTATGACAATACTGTTATTGTAGCTTCCTGACCATTCAATGACTCTAAATGGAATATCAATTATTTTCAAAATTATTTCGAATATTATTTGAAAAGAAGTAGTTATCAAACCATCAGTCACTAAAAATTTTTTTCACATTTTTAATAAGAGTATGCAAATTTTGCTGTGAGGAATCCATCTTTTTAAAAACTTGATAAATGAATTTCCAAAGTTTGAATTACCGTAAAATTTCATTCATTATGTTTTAATTATAAAATTTATTTAAATTCTTAAATAAATTTTTAATTTAAATTAAAAATTTATTTAAATATAATAATACGTAATAAAAATTCATTTAAATATAAATTATAAAATATTAAAAATAATTTAATGAAAAACAAATTAATGTAAATAAATAATTAGAATTTAAAAAAATGCTGAATATGCAAATGAGAGAAAAAAATTCTGTAAGCGAAACTTTTATTTTCATGTCAATTAACAATAAATTAAAATATTAAAAAACCAAACAAAAATGTAATTATAGATTAATAGAATCTTTTATTTTTGGTAAAAGAATCATGCACAAAAAAATTTTTTTTTTTTTTTGTTTTAAATTTACCTTTCTGTTTCCATTGATCAGTTTTTATTAGAAATTCTATTCTATTTGATGTTACCAAATAAGAAGAAAAAGATTTAAATCTTAGTACTCACATATGAAAGTTAACCTCGTTTTGAAATTCTTAATTCAAAATTCACTTATAGTTCACCAGTTTAATGAGACACCAAATAAGAAAAATGAGATCCTAATATTTCTTATTGCAGTTGTTTGGCTCTAAGTTTGAGTAAAATGTAATGCAAAGTAGTTAATTCATTTTTAATTTTTACTGTTAGAGACAAGAATTAAAATTTATTTTAATTAGAACTCCGAAGTATTGTGGTGGCTTGTCCTCCAAATGTCTGACGAAGTCAGACAAGGTCCATCAGATCATTTACCCTGAGAAAATCGAGGACCAGATGATGAGTAAACGTCCTCTCTGGAGAGTCCCAAACAGTCCAGGATGTGTTGACGAGAAGCCTGCTCCGTTTTACATTTAGAGCAGACCTTAAAGATTTTCTGGCCTTTGAAATGCGATAGACCCCTGATGTGGCCGGTCGCTAATCTTGAAATAACAGTATAAGAGGCTCTCTCACAACTGAGGGCTTTTATAGAGCCAGGCTCTTTGCTTGCGTACCAGCGATAGCATTGAGGAATCATTCACCTCTTCAAAATTTCAGAATTAACAATAGACTGATGTTCTAAGAATCTGAGTATTGAAAAGGATGCTTTATCATGGCAACAGCTCTTCCTGGCCAGTAGAAGCTGCATCTGACCTCCTCCCTATGACGTCATTGACCAAGAGCTCTGAAGTTAAATATTTGAGAAGACATATTCATTCTCAGGGCCAATTAAATAATATCATAACGTCTATAAATTTATTTTCCCCCAAAGAATTTATTCATTCATCGACAAAACAATACGCCAGAACAAGCTTTTGAACAAGATGGTTATGCATCATCTCCAACTCACCTCTGATCTTGGACTTGAGCTCATCTTTCATGAGCGAGAAAGTGTCGTAGTAGGACCTATCGCTGGGCAGTTCGTGATGCTGAGGCCATTTCCCACAAGCGTACTGGTAGAAATCGTCACAGGGAGAGACACTAGGGTCCATGTTTTTCAGTAATTCGGCAGCTGAAACAGAAAATGAATTGATGAGACGGTGCTTGACATCTGCTTTCTGGAGAGAAGTAATATCTTCACCAGAAACAGATGATTATTTCTTTACTACAAATTCCCTATCTTCTTTTTTAGTGGTCCATTCTTTTTTTAGATGGAACTACAAGGATTTTCACATAACTTCTTATACGAATAAATTGAACTAATGAGTCTGATCTGTAAGTAAAAGCACAAAACAAAATTTTGGAGAAAGTACTGCTAATGTAATTTGAAAAAATTATTTAAAGAAATTAGTGCTATTTCTCTTCTTTTTTCGAGTCTTGTATTTTCAGAATGAAATATGTAAGATTTTCTAGTGCCATTTTGTGAATAAATTAGATTAAGTTGGCAAATTTAATAATAACTGTCTAAAAAATACTTGATATAAGTTTTGATGAAAGCATAAATTAAAATATTTTGTGGTGAAATATTTCAATTAATGCTCTTACGAAAATAATGTCTCAATAAAATATGTTTACCAAAAGATACATGAATTGTAATATGCAGTTATATATAATAAAATGGATTGTAATTATCACAAATTTAAAATTTACTGTTCTAATTTCTCCAAGAAAGGGTAAATTAAAGTGCATACAGAATTTGAACTGTGACAGTTTTTACATTTTTTATGTACTTGAAAGGATGCAAAAAAGACCATAGGGGATTTTAAAACTGTATAAAAACGTGTACGCGGGGATTAAACAAGATTAATTTATTTTAATAGTTAATAAAAAAAAGAGTACTTTTCATATTAAGTGAGAATCTTCAAAATATTAGGAATTATGAATGAAAATGCTTTTTTTTACATTTTCTTCAAATGTAATTTGACAGATTTTAAATTATACACATTGTATAATTAAGTTGCTTAAAATGTGCTTTTAAATACAAATTATGGATAATGTGGCAATAGATAATAAAATGTGTTTTCTTTCTAAAGAATAATGCTGTTATTTAATTTGATTTTGAGTGATACATATGGAAAAGGAAGTTATATAACTATCTGTGTGTACAACAAAGCCCTCAATTAATCATATTTGTAATTTAGATTTACAATTTTATATGTGTTAATGTGAACACAAACACTTTTATAGTATAAAGATTATGAGAGGTTTCTTAAACTGTGCTTACCTGCTGTAACACATGTTTCCGTGAGACACACGTGAGAACATGAAGTATTTCGACAGCTCTCTGTGTCTTTTATGCATTCAAACACTGAAAAAGTAAATAAAAAAATAAGTTATTTTGATTTTAAAACAATTTTAGCATTTGAATATATTTTATGGCATTGCCCACTCATGAGGATATCTTTCAAACCCAATTAATTTGATGGCAAATTTAATTACCAGCTTCAATTGTCATTCCATATAAAATTGTTATGAGGATTTATAAGACAAGCACGCAAAATTTGCAAACGAATTTTAGAAACATTCACTGCAACTTCAACTTTTAAATCTTATTTCAATGCAAAATCATTTTAGGCAAACGATTATGAAATTTTTGCATAATAACAATAAACCATTATAACAATTATAACATATATTATAATAAACCATTATAACAATTTTATATGCATTTTGCATATAAAATTATTATAATGGTTTATAAGACAAGCGCGCAAAATTTGCAAACGATTTTTAGAGACATTCACTACAACTTCAACTTTTAAATCTTATTTCAATGCAAAATCATTTTAGGCAAACGATTATGGAATTTTTTATTAATTTTACACCTAATGATATTCTAAATCTATGGAACAATATACCTATATAATTTTCACTCATTATTAATTTGAATTTAACTGTGATTTATAAAGTATTCTGTATTTCGTAGAATGGGTCAAATAAAATTAATTATGGGGCAAAATTAAGATTATTTTATTCTCATTTATAGGAAACAAATTATGAAACAAAATAGGAAATAATTCAAAAATTCATCAGTATTCAGGAATACATCCTTAATGCTTATATCGTGTTCTTAATTTTCAAGCTGCCATTTCACACGATGTGTATATTTTTCTTATACAAAACAGATTTATTCATTCTATCTTGCATTTATTTCACACAGCTTTCGTTCAGTTATCGATTATATTTTCTATTTATTTCATTATTCTTTCTTTTAGCACAAATGGAAAATATTCGGACAAAGTGGCTAGAATGGCTGTTTTTATACACTTCTGTATAAAATTTTAATGATTATGTGAAGCAATAGCTTCGTTTTTATTAGATAAAAGTCGCAGGAAACATTTGGGAAAGCAATTTAAAATCTCAAATGTGCTCAACAGGCTTCAAATAGCTATTTTATGCACTCTGATACTATTCAATCAGTCATCCATATAGACAAACCTACGTAGAAAATTCTATGTTATGACGTAATGTATCCTAAAAATATTTATTCTTATTAATCCTTCATGCTTATATCTTGTTCTTATTGAGAAATATTTGCTAAGTCATTGTAATAAATATCAAACCAAATAATATGTACCAAAACCAAATAAACCCCTCCAGATCATTGTCAAAACTGAAGGAATGGATCTTCTGGTGGTGCCATCTATCGGAGGAATTTAGAGGAAAGTCGTACTTACTTTCCCCTTTGTGGTGCTCTTGGTAAATGAAAGATGCATCCTACCTAAATTCTCATATACAAAAGCATAGCGAGCTTGGCTTGTCCAAGTGTCGTAAGTAATAACAACAACAACATGTGTATCATTTCGAAAACTTTACGAACACAAATCCAAGAAAATTTGGTATATTATATTTCTAATATATATTCTTTTTTACAAGAAAACTGTCTAAATAAATGCTTTTACAGCCTATGTTTCAAAATTTGGCATAAAAGTATGAAGCACTATCATTAAAGGAATTTGCAAGTCTCATAGTTATTGCCGTCTCTCGATGATGCCTTTCAATATAAGATGTAACATTTTTCTATGCATTAAGTACCTCACTGAAAGATTATATTCCATTCCCCTTTAATCTCTATTATCTTCCTTCTTTATGGAATATCTTTCACAGCTTTTTGCCGCAACTCATTTTAACTTTTCAGTTGTCTAAATCTTTTATACGTTCTTTCACTTGTGGACAATTATTTTATAAGGTGATCCTTTATTGAGAGATTTCATATATATATATATATATATATATATATATATATATATATATATATATATATATATATATATATATATATATATATATATATATATATATATATATATATATATATATATATATATATATATAACAATAATCAAATTTATTTACTAGAAAATAATTGGATATTCTTTTGTTATTCTATTACTTATGACACTTGGACAAACCTAGCTTGCTATGCCTTGGTTATGTGAATTTAAGTCAATAGGGTGCGTCTTTCGTTTAATCAGAGCACCACGAAGGGGAAAGTACGACAAATCCTCCGATAGATGGCACCACCAGAGAACACATTGCCTCACTTTCAACATGGATGTTAAGGGGTAGGAATTTCCTCCAAACTATAGCACCTATGGCAACTGCTCAATGACCACCCACATTGACTTTCGATTTTACATGTATAACGAGCACGTTTATCGCATGTAATCGGTGGGTTTTTGGCGGTATAGGAAAATCGAACCCCACCCTTACGGATGGAAAACCGATGCTCTAACCACTAGGCTACCATGGCCTTTTTTTGTACAATTTTTCAATAAATTCGTCATTAAAACTCATGTATAACATATTTTCTGGCTAAATTTAAAGTAAGGAACTTAATTTTTGTGTAGAAATAACTATTTAATTTCACTCTCAGAAAAAAGGTTATTTAACCAATCATAATTTAATTTTTGTTAATTATGGTTATAATTTTTAAATAAAGAAAGTCTTATCTAAAATCCTTTAACATATATGTATACATTTATACATGTGCGTATATGCATATATATATTTATATGCAACACACATTCAATACTTTGGCATCATTGACTGAATATTTCGTGTATTGCTGAGCATTCTAAATAATATAAAGTTATTATGTGTATTGAATCATTTATTTTCAGATCAGTGGTCATTATACCTTATTTTACTTAGCTCCAGTGTAGTATAAAAAAGTTAATAGATCCATGACGTCAGTCTTACATAATACGTTGCATTCGAGCAGAGTGGACGAGAAAATTCTGACTGACACCCAATATTATCTTTGAACTTAGTAAATCATATCATCTCTTATCAGGATTACTGAAAAGGTTAAATTTTTGATTGTTTTAGCCTTGATAAAGATACAAAAGTAGGATTTCTCAACGTTATTATGCGGATACATAATCTTTCATTTTCTTTTATTTCCACAAATATCTTTTCTCTTTATAGCTTCCTTGATTTTGGTAGCGTCTCCAATTTTTGGGGAAAAAAAACAGTTTTATTACAAATTAATTTTTAAATCTTTTCCTATTTATTAAAAAAACTTTTGTTGTATCAATTTAAAATTTTCCTTCATTAATGGATGAGAGATTCATTCAGACTATTACAATTCATATTTTTAGAATTATTTTAGTTATTTATGTACTACTTTGTATTGGGAAATTTCCATATGAAACGAAAAGTAAAAATTTCTGAAGAAATTATTAATGTTTCTATTTGCGATTTACTAGTAATAAACATTTATCATTAAACATGAATCATTACACTGATATTGATATCATTTGCTTTCCTTAATAGATACAAGCGCACACGAATTAGTATCACTTACCATACTTTTAAAACATTGAAAATTAGTTTCACTTATAACTTCTGCTTTTAAGTTTCTACTCAAATATTTAAATTCGAATGCAATTAAAAAGAGTTATATCAATTTTTTATATTAAAATTAATAGAGCTAAAATAGTAAAGTTGTCCAAAATAACTTGAAGGTTTTTGTATACAGAACTATATTACGAAAACAGGGGATTCTTAAATTTTATCCAGATAAAAAGAAAGTGAAAAATGTAATTATCTTTTTTTAAACCAAGGCTTCAATGTACATTAGTGCACTGCTAGCCACCCCATTTGCAACGCAAAGAAAGACAAGAGATATCACAACAAAATTTATTTTGTAGATAACATGTTGGCCAAATATCAAATGATCAAATTTATTTACATGTGTGAAGTGTGGTTCTTGCCAAAATCAGTGGTCAGAATAGCCGCCAATGTTGGAGATAACCGTTGCCACACATCTCGACATAGATTCAAAGAGATTTTGGATGTGTTCTTATGATACAGCAAACCAAACAGCTTCTACACGTTTCCAAAGTTGATCTGGGTGGCAGTTGGGGATGCAATCTGGATCAATCGTTGAGCAACCATTTACCATAGGTTTTCTATCTGCTAAAGATCCGGAGATCGAGCTGAGCTGGGAAGCAATTCAATCTAGCGAATGACGAAGAACTCTTGGACAATGCGTTCGTTAATCGTGTGGTCACGCATGTTGAAATATAGCTGTGGGAAGGTAAGTGGTGTTGCAGACAAAAGCAGGACTCATCAGTAAAGACAATTTCATTCCATTCTGCCGTCCACATCCTTTTCTCATCGCACCATTGGCAGGGGAGACGTCTGTGGTTCTGCATCAAGGGTAGACAAAGCAATGGATGTCTTGCGGACAGATTACTCTGCTGTAAGCGGCTTTGAATGGTACGCGCAGACACTGGATGATGTGTTACAGACTAAATGTGCTGTGCTATTGTTCGTAATGTGTCTGAACGATCCGTCACTGTCATGCACACAATTTCCCTGTCATCATGTGAATTAGTGCACTGAGGTGGAAGCGATTGAACATGTCGATAAATCGTACTTTCCTGCATCCAACGATCACATATTCACATTAACTTTTGTTTGATTTCATCCAACACGACTACCGATTTCCCTAAAAGATAATCCACAACCTCTGTAAGCCACTGTCTTTCCTCTGTCGAATTCGGATACTTAATAAAAAAAATAATCCCTGTTTTCTACGAGGCATAATTGATCATTTTTTTAAAAAAAGCCACAAGAAAAACACAATTGCCAAACTTGAAATCGTTGAAATCTCTAAGCCTTAAAATAGGTCTTTGAAGTGGCGCCACAGGCTCGCGTGATGTGCGTCTGTCCTGAGATCCTGATCACTTTCATGTCTCATCACCGCTAATGCATGTTGTAAATTTCATGTTATTAGCATGCTTCCTTCAGGGTATATCTTTTACAGTGTCCAGTAGTGAACTGCTCATAATTGATCGTTTGTACTTATGAGTACTCGGGTACTCACCAACATAAAAGAATAATAAAATGATAGAATTTAAATCTAATAAAGTAACAAGTATTTATATGATACCGTACCGTTCCGCCTACCTCGCAGAAGTGGCGGACTGTTCTGCCTGCATAAGAGAGTTGTCAGGATGGCACACAGTGTGGAAACAGCTAGAAGTAAGAACAGTAACAACTTCTCTGGCACAGAACGAGGTCTCCAACCAGAAGATCTATTTTTTTTTTAAATGGGAAAGAAAAACATAGATTAAAAGCAATTCACTTAGGAAAACAAACATATAATAATTGCTTTAAATGATTGTTTCACAGCATGTGTACTTTCTTTCCTAACCAATGGAATGATAATTCATAAAATATCGTTCGATTACACATAGTCATTTTATTGTCCTTTAAATCTATGTGTATAAAATCAACAGTATTTAGTACAAATCTATCTAGAAAATCTAGAAAACTAGTACAATCTAGAAAACTCTACTTTTGAGTAGTTGTTATGATCAGTATGTACATATATTTTCCTTTATCTATAAAGACTGATTCATTCTAGTAACAACAAACTAGTTTCACAGCATGTGTACTTTCTTTTCTAACCAACGGAATGGTACTTCATAAAATATCGTTCAATTACAATTAGTCATTTTATTGTCCTTTAAATCTATGTGTATAAAATCAATAGTATTTAGTACAAATCTATCTAGAAAATCTAGAAAACTAGTACAATCTAGAAAACTCTACTTTTGAGTAGTTGTTATGATCAGTATGTACATATGTTTTCCTTTATCTATAAAGACTGATTCATTCTAGTAACAACAAACTAGTTTCACAGCATGTGTACTTTCTTTCCTAACCAACGGAATGGTACTTCATAAAATATCGTTCAATTACAATTAGTCATTTTATTGTCCTTTAAATCTATGTGTATAAAATCAATAGTATTTAGTACAAATCTATCTAGAAAATCTAGAAAACTAGTACAATCTAGAAAACTCTACTTTTGAGTAGTTGTTATGATCAGCATGTACATATCTTTTCCTTTATTTATAAAGACTGATATATTCTAGTAACAATAAACAAAATATTTAGTTAAGCTAAGGATGAAAACTTCTTGGAAATTTTGAATCATGGCAATTTACTCAGGAATTTTGGGAAAAAAACGGTGAATTTTGGAAATTTTGAGAACATAAACTCAACCAATTATATCTCTTGAAGCCTGATGGCTTAGTGGTAGCATTTCACGCTCCCAAGGCAAAGGTTCGAGGTTAGATCCTTGGGCAAGGCAACTTCGACTCAGCCTTTCTCTCGACTCAGTAGGTCGATGATGTGAGTATCAAGCATACTTAGGAACTAAACAACGGGGGTTTCTCATGAAGCTGACTACCTAAGTGGGACATAAGTCTCGACCCCAGGGTCTCTCAGTCAGGAAAACAGAGTAGGGCACTTGGCCCATATGGTCTGTGCTGTCACAGAGTTTAGTTTAGTTTTGTTATGTTTCTTGGAAATATGAAGCGAAGTGAAATAACTTCTATGAAACTACTTATAATTTATCTAACTAAACTATATATAATTGTGATGTACAAAAATATCTATTTTATGTTGTAGTAAGAAAGTTAATTGATAATGCTTGATGTTTTTTTTCCAACGGCGGGCACTTGAGGGTTGAACCCTATGCCACAAGAAGGCCATAAACTGCTACTCATGTGTCGTTACCCAGCGGGCACCTGTGAACCAAGTCACGGAGGCCAGTAGCGTTACCTGCGCCATACCACCACAAACCCGTTCATAGGGTGGGCCACATTCATACAACATTACAGAAGAAAGGATAGAGAAACATAAAGAGAACAGAGAAAGAAAGTAACATCCATGCCCGGACCGGGATTCAAACCCAGGACCCACAGCAAGGAGTCAGGAGCGCTAACCACTCAGCCATCGGTCGGCATAATGTTTGATGTTTGGAGAAAGAAAATCTTCTTATCCCAATCATAAAACTTATAACTTTAAAATACTATAACTTTACTCTATTCTTTAATACTATGGTTTACTTTAAAACTTATAACTTAAATAATTTTAAAAAATAATGTTTAAAAAAAATTACAATTGACAGTTTTGTATTTAATAAAAAACTATAAATAATTATTTTAAATACAAGACTGTGGGAATAAATGTTCATATTTATTATCATTTCATTATGAATTCATATTTAGAAAGATAGAAAAAAGTAATTTTTAAAGTTATTCTAAACTGCTCATCAACGCTAAGCTGTTTTCAGTTTTGGAAATAAATTTTTTTAATTAATGAGGAGAAAGTATATTGTACACCCTAACAAAACAAATAACTAAAATATACTTAAATAAAAATTATAATGCTTTTTCTTAAAATTTAGAAAAACATTCGATTTTTTTTCAATAGGTTTTTATGTATTTAAATATAACAATTTAATATGATGTTTAACTAAAAAAATTATAAAAAATTTCATATTTTCATGAAGCATTTTAGAAAACTTTGAAAATTCCCAATTGTGTTCAAATATTTCGGGAATTTTAAAAATTTATGTGGGAATAAGTCGAGTCCGTTTCTGAGAAAAATCCCAATTTTTTTCCTACCTTCAAAACAATAATTAAAACATTTTACGAGGTTCCACTGCCAATGTTTTCTATTTTATCAACTTTCATTTTTCGGGTAATATTTCACATATTTTTTTATATATTTTTAAGTAGTTTAATTGTACTCAACACATCGATTATTACGAGTATTTTTGTTTTACTTTTATGAATTATATAAAAAGCAATAACCATAAATACTGAATAAAATGCAGAATGTTTTTAAAATGTTCCCAAAAAATATACTAAGCGTCTTAAAAATTCCTAATGTTAGTTTAAAGTGTGTGGATATGGAAATAAACCACATTTACATTCAGAATATGATCAGATTTTAAGAAGGTGATGCCAACACTTGATTGTCGTCCGAAATTTCTTCATTAAAATTGATTAATATGACACCATGTATCATATAATACGATTAATCAATAATAACCATACTGCTGTATTAAGGTATTTTAGTTCTTTTTTTTTTATTTGAAGCTATTTTTAGTTATTGTTTAGATATAAAGACTTTTATTTGAAGCTATTTTTTATTTTTCTATTTAGAATTTTTTTTATTTTGTTTGATTTGAAACTATTGTGGCAAAATGCAAATAACAATAAGTCTGAAACATATCATTGTGCATGATGTTACGATTAATATACATTAGTCGCATTGCTTGATTAAGAAACTTGGTTCTATCTGAAATTGGAATTGATGCCAAAATCCAAATAACATAAGCGTAAATCATTGATGGTGTTATTACGATTAATGAATAATAGCCGTGCAGTTAGAATAAGGTTCATTTTCCAGGAAGATAAGGTCTTGTTTTTATTTGAACTTGGTTTATGAAAGATATGCCAAAATAACAAATAACATAAAATGAAGAACGCCATGTCTTAGAAAATCTCTTTGTTTAAATAAAACCATAATTCATCATCAGCATTGGCACGACAGCCCTTCGTGGGCCTTGGCCATCTTCTGAAGTCTCTGCCATTCCGCTCCTTTTCTAGAAATCAACCTCCAGTTCTTGACTTTAAGTATGTTGAAGTCTTCTTCCAGGCAGTCCTTCCATATCTTTTGGGTCTTTCTCTTGGTCTACTACAGCAAGGGGTGTTGTTGAAGACCTTTATTGGTGTTCTCTCTGTAGAGTACGTATATTCCAGAATCCAAATCTCATGTCCTGTTTTCTTTTCCTGGTCGAATTCCGAAGAGACAGTCCGGCATTTATTTCTTTAGATTTCGGAACAAGATTTTTTCCGGGGAGGGGTTGTTTGTTCACCGCCCGAACCCCAACCTGGAAGACCAGGGTGCCCCTTTGATCTCTTCCCTCCCCTCCAACTTGTCCGGCATGGGTGAACCTACCAATAGCTACGCTACCGCCGGCATAGCCCTCGGGATCATCAACACACGCAAGCCACCGCACTACGACAAAGCAAAACACCATTCACGGTGGAAATCCATAATTTATTGTCTCATTTATTGAATATTATACACCCAAAAACTACCAGGTCTATAAATATTACATCGTTGATGAGAAAGGTATAACTGACACACGTCACACACACAATATATATAATTGTGTGTGTAACAAGAAATAATAAATGTGTAACAAGAAATATAATAATAAAAATACCCGTTTTATTTATAATTAACACTTCTTCTAGCGTGAGTGGCAGCGGAGTATGCACTGAACTCCCCAACCATTCCATCGAGCATGAAAAAAGAACTGCTGACCACACGTCCATCTTCAGAACGGAACTCATCGCCATCATGAGTGGACTTTCTTTGTTAGATAACAATACACAAAATGGTTTCTCGAAGCTATGGATCCTTACAGACAGTCGATCCTCGACTGTCTTTTCAGCAATTTTTTCAATTGGCTAACCATCGGTGACAGTACTAGTAGAAGTATTCTACTCATGTTGAAATTTCAGTTCAACACCCAATCCACCTCCAGTGGGTCCCCTCGCTTGTTGGTCTGCCTGGGAATGAAGTAGCCGACGACCTTGCAAAGGCTGTCGCCAGTAATCCTTTGAACCCGGAAGATCGCATGGCACTAACACCATCAGAGATCTCTTCCATTACTAAACAACTTACTTCTAAAACCTGGTCTGACCCTCCTGCTCACCCTTGGTACTTCCAAAGACATCCTGCTGCCGCCACAACATTTAAGGACCTCAGAATATATCAGACGACACTGTCTCGACTTTCTACTAGCCACTTGAAGTTTATGATCATTGAGGACGGTGAAAGAAAATACCCAACATGCCCCAAATGCGACAATGCTCCGTTTTGCCTGCAACACATCTTGAAGTGCTTGGAGTTTTCTCGTGAGGAGGCTGTGAAAAGTCCACATCTGCTTTTGAACTTTTTGGCTATCTATGATCTTATGAATTTGGTCTAGTTCCACAAGACCAGATGGGAATTAGTCCCACCACCCACTACCACTTCTCCTAAGAAATAAATGAACACATGAAAAATTGTTATGTTTAAAACTATTAAATTTATTACTGTGGATTTTAAGGTCATCAAAATAAATAAATTGTCTAATTTTGATGAAGTTAAAAAATTTCTACAAACATTTGTAATGCAAAAGGCAGAAATTTTTTAATAAACTTGAAATATCTAAGAGTCTTTTGGTAATATATCATTGGTACGATCAGAAAAGTCAGGATTGATTCCAGTAATTGGACGAAAGAAGCTTAGATTCACACAATGGTTAACAGTAAGAATCCTCGTTTAGAAGCTTGCATTAAGCATGTATTGAAGTGGCCAAACCTTTATTATTATAGGAATCAATGTTGTCGTTGTTGTTGTCGTGGCCAGCTAGGCTGGCAACTTGGGCTGCGCTGCTCCACTTTTTCAACTGAACCCTATTTTGGTGTGGAGTCCGACTTCCTCAGTTTACACATGCCATAGGGACCCATTTATAGGGTAAGCAACCATTCACACCTCATTCACACAAGGAAAGGGCAAGGACAGGATAGATAGAGAGAGAAAGTACATCCATGCCCAAACCGGGATTCGAACCCAGGATCTCCTTATCCGCAGTCAGGCACGCTGACCACTAGACAAGTTGGTCAGCTATAGGAATCATTTTAGAGTATAATTAAAACGAAACAATGAAAAATGAGTCAAACGATGAATTCTATTGCGTTCAAGGTCTATTCCTATGCATATTAGCATATATTAAACTCCAGTGGAATTTTTATTGCCATTTTCTAGTTTTAAACATTTTTACACTGAAGTCATAATAGATGTATCATAACTATTTATTGCTGAAGGTATAAGTATACCAATCCGTAAAGGGATTACACAAGTTATTTGATGAAACATCTCATTTTTTAATGCTTATAATTTTTTATTTGGATAGAGAAATATATTTTTCTTTCGAATAAGAAAAAGATATTTTTAAGATATTTAATGGAATTTTTTCTGAATAGTTCCTGATTTAATGTTAGTATGTATTCTTTAAGGATAAATTATTTTAGTTGGGTAAATTTTAAAATGTTTAGTATCCTTGGGGATTTATAAAGCGTTTATTTTCTAGATATAGCAATTAAATAACTCAAATTTATTTTTGCTTGCTTACTTTTGCAGTAATAAATATATGAAGCTACTCCAGAAATGGTACAGAAGATTTAAATTTTGATTAATGCAGTTATTGATACCATAAATTAAATCTGTAAGAATGATTATATCTTTAGTTTTTTCTGTGGTGGTGACTAAAACAAAATTTATGTATCCTCATAAATTCAGTGCCCATTTTTTTATTATCTTTATTAATTTGCATGTTAGACATTCGGCTATTGTTTAATTTTTAATTGGTAGAAAGAAACACACACAAAACTATAATTCCTTTTTACTGAGCCAATTCCAATTTGTTAGAATAATAAGAGAAAAATTAAAAGATAATGAGAATAGGAAAATATTTCCTGTTCCGAATTACTTCTTTTTTTTAGTCATTTCTTTTGAATTTGATCATGAGTAACCATATAAAAAGATATTAGGATAACTATTCAGCATAAAATTTGGTGCATTTAATATTTTTTAATGTCCAAATCACTTTTTCAGCTGTTTGACCTGCAAAAAGAAAATGATTATTATTTAAGTCTTCACTTATGCTTTCAACATTCCTTTTTTTAGATGATGAGTTGATTTTAGAACTGGCTTAAGATATTCATTACCGTTCTAACGAAAAATGCCTCCTCAATTTATAATCACCCAAAGAGTTTCATTTGATTATTACAATTTCAAACTCATGCATTGAAAAATCTTTTTTTACTTCAGAGTTGTAAAGATTTTTTTTTAAATTTTCTATAGTCCAATTTTTGTTCATTAGTTAAGGGGAGAAGAATAAAGTTTTCTCGAATTTTCATATGATACTGAATGAAAAAGAGTAGTTAAAGTTAATATATTGAGTTCTTTTGACACATAAAGAACAGTCTCTGCGCAAATCTTCAAACAGAAGTTTCCAAATCCACTTTGCTTAAAAAAGTTTATCACTTTATTTTTGCTCGATATCTTTTCTCTTAAGAATGCAATCCAGGTAGACATAATGTGTACACTTATTGTACTTTAACTAAATTCATTGAACATTTTTCACTTGTTTTTAATATAATTATATCTTAGGTTATTTCTATGAAGTATCATTACTTGTAAATAAATCCACCCTATTCATCATATTACTAAAAGCTTAAAAGTTTAATTAAAATATATTTTACTTTAAATTTAATTGAATATAGTGTCCTTTTCGTTTTGGTATAACATTTGTTTGAAATGTGATTAAAGATGCAGTTCTCAGGACAGGGAGTATGTGGCGTGTCACCAAGAACCAGCCTATCTGTAAGCCTTGGGCGATACGCTACGGTCTTCCAGGCAGAAGTTTTGGCCTTTATCCACTGTCTGCGGAAATATGAGGAAGGGCTACCACGGTAAGTGGATTCTCATTTTTAGTGACAGTCAAGCCACTTTAAAAGCGCCCCGTTCTTTCGAAATCAAATCTAAAATGATTTTGGAGTGTAAAAATCTTCTTACAGAACTGGCAGCTAGAAACAAGGTGATCCTTGTATGGGTGCCAGGGCACAAAGGTATCGAAGGTAACGAAAGGGCTGATGAACTTGCTAAACAAGGATCGTCTTTTGCTCCCATCGGTGCAGAACCTTTTTGTGGGATCAATTTGAAGACCGCAAAAACCAATGTTCTTAGATGGGAAAAACAGAAGATGTATGAAGCTTGGCTCAACACTCCTGGTCAAACCCACGCTAAAAGCATGATCTGTGGATCATCAGCGAGGATTGCCTCTGGAATTCTAAGATGTTATAGGCAGAAGATACGTTTAATCGTAGGCTTCCTAACTGGGCACTACTATTTCAGAAAACACCTCCATAAAATGGGACTGTTTTAGCAAGACCCTATCTGAAGGAAATGTCATATGCAAGAGGAAACGGCAAAGCATATCATTTAAGAATGCGAGGCTCTTGCCCTCCCTAGATTAACTTCTTTAGGCATCATCCATACTAGAGAATTACACCTAGACTCCATTAAAGGGTTATCGGACTTTATTATAAAGTGGGTGACCCGAGCAACTGGAACTAGGAAACATTGGGTTTGGAGTTAATAGTACAAAATGCTGATAAAAGCAGAGGTACCCAATGACATACAAACCCAACTCTAAGAAGAAGAAGAAAGAGAAATATGTAGTTTCAAAATAAATATGTTTCTATGACAATAGAAATTACCTAGTATAATGCTGCGAAATATCCAGTAGTCTTCTTGTAAACTTTAATTTTTCACAACACTCAGCGTTACGAAAGAAATTAAGATCATCACCGTTTATTTTGATAACATTCGCTTAAAAGAGTGTAAGAAGGGCAAAGTAACTAGATTTATTCTAAAGACATCGATTTTGGGTGACAAAATGGTGACAAAATTACTGCTTTAATGATAATGTTTCGAGAAGCTACTCTGTGATTATCTTAACATTTTTCTGGAGATTCTTCTTCGAAGTATCTTTGGAAGTTGGTCAAATTTAAATATTTTATATAAAATATTTTGTTGTGAAATTATCCTAATTGTTGTTACATATATACTTATAACTGCTAAATATTTCAGTTTATCAGTTTAATTTTCGGATGTGTGTAAAAGTGTTTTGGAGTTTCTCTTCATATTTTCAAATTATTGGCGAATAATTTTTCTAGCCATTTTTTTAGCCATTGTGAATTTTTTTTCCAAATCTATTAATCATATAAAACAAAATGTTATTTTCCGATTATCTATATCAAGAATATTTAATTGCACAATCTAGGAGTAATCAGAACAAATAACAATCAGTTTAACTCCAGCTATTAACCAACAGTTTTTGAAAATCAATTTATTATTTTTAAGCTATTTCTTTTAATTCCTTTTCTATAATAATCTCCATTTTTACTATTCAGGTTCCTAGAATATAGTATTATATAACTAGTATTAAAAGAGCAATCTGTTTTAAGTTATTTGCATGCTGAATATTTTGAATTGCATTCTATTTCAATTTTTTTATTTACTTCGGCTTGTATTTTTAGAATTCTCAATTTATAAATAAATCAAAAATTGTTATATGTTTTTAAATTAAAATAGCAAATGTATCATAAAACCCCTTCATAACAGTTAACGTCGATTATTATATCTCTTGCAAAAGCGTAATATTATTCAATCTTGCTTTATAGAATACATAATTTATAATGTCAGCATATTACTAAGAATTTAAAATGAACATGCATTAATTACTCTATATGCTCTATATATTTTACATTCATCAATTATAGGTTCTTTTTGAAAGAGACTAACCCACCTAAATTTTTATCTAGGGGACCACCGATTGAATAGCAGTCACCATGGGCCCATCCATTCAAGAAGATTCTTTAAACAACATCATTAATAACACTGCCCTCTCGCTTATGAGTTTTGCACTATCTCGTCTTTTGAAGTTCATTGTCAGAGAGTTCCTTATGGATCCGGGAGAAGTCATTAATTTGTTCGGCCTTATCTGCAGGAGCCCAGTAAAACGAAGCGCTACCTAATTAAGCAAGGAATATTAATTTTTCGAAGGATTTTTATAAGCAACCGTAAATGGATGGAGGAGACACTGCCGCAAAATCTAGTGACTTTTGGAGGCAGGAATGGATAATGAAATAATGTAAGCCCTAATAAATTGTATCATGTTTAAGAGAATTTATTATAAAATGCTTTATAATTATTTTAATTATGTTTTTTTACTATACATTTTTATCTTTCATGATATCAAGAAGATTGAAGATATAACAAAGTTCTTAAATAATCTTAATTAGAAAAAATTCTATCAATTTTAAATATTCATTCTGAAAAATCTTCATCAAATTGACTTTAATATCGTTAAAAAACAAATCATTTAAATATATATATATATATATATATATATATATATATATATATATATATATATATACATATATATATATATATATATATATATATATATATATATATATATATATATATATATATATATATATTTATATACTTTGCATTAAACTTTAATATAAAACTTACGTCAAAATACACACACCTTTATCAGGTAAAATAAAGTCTTATTTTTCGTAACGGTTGCTGTTATATATATAGAAATATAACAGCAATTTAACTGAAATTAACTGAAAAATTAATATATATATATATATATATATATATATATATATATATATTAATTTTTCAGGTCGTCAAAAGAGGCCTGCACAGTATAAAAAACTTAAAATTATATTTTCGCTGTTTGACATAAACATTACACTAATCAATAAATTACTCTAGTGCTTACTACATTTTGTATTATTAATTAAAATAGTGTATTTTGTGGAATATAAAAATTAGTGTTTTCCCAAAATATTTCTTTCTAATACATTAAGTTTAACACATCAAAATTTCCTTCTAACACGTTAAGTTTTTTGAACAATTTTGAACAAAACTTTATTTAATGAATGTTTCATACTCAAATCCTCACAAATTTGATATGCTGTTAAATTTTTGTACAATTTTCCACTTGAGAATTTTAATTGTAATTTGACAAAAAAAATTGAAATATTCTTATAAAGAATACAGTTTTCTTCAAGGATATATGAAACCGCAAATGCAGTATGGACAATTAAATTAAGGACCTCTTAAAATTTTAATACTATATATTTAAATTTTTAATATTTCTTATAATTATTTATTCAATTGTACTCTGTAATTTTAAAGATGGAACATAGAAAATGATGACTCACTTAAGAGAAGGAAGTGTTCAGATGATATGTGATGTCTTAAAATAAAATAATTATGTAATAAGTTTCACTAAAATTATAAGTTTCGGAAATGGTAGTTAAAGTTTAAAAAACTAAGAATATTTTACAATTTTGTTATTAAAAACCATTTTATTTCGTTTAAATCTGATTTTAAATTTTAACAAGTGGTTTTTAATGACTAGCGAGAAGTACAATCAAATTGACTGTAAAATATATATTACAATTTTATCCTTTCAAACATGTTTATATATCGAAAAAAGATATAATTTAGTAAAATTACTATTGATTATTTCTATCTCGAAGAAAATATAAATTTGTAAGCAAGAACTACCTATAATACGCAAATTTATAATGCTCAGATCACTTTAATATTTTGTTAGAATTCACCTATATTGTCAAAATATATACTTATTAAAGATCATTATATTGATGTTTTAATTATTTTATACCAAATAAGAAGTAAAAAAGCTGATTGGTTACACTTTATTATTTTTTAATTTGCAACAAGAATTCTAGAGACATATTTTTAATATAACTCCTACTCGGGAATTTTTTGTAATTTGTACCCCATTATTTAAATCAAATTTTTATTGCCCTTAAAATATCCAATTTTTATGTTTCTGGATTGCAAATTAGCAATAAAATTTCTACTGCTTGTTTTATCGTAGTAACATTTATACATGAATGTTAACATAAGGTAATAATTTTGGTAGTATTAGAAATTTGTATTTTTTTCTAAATTGATCCTTAAAATTTTAGATATAAATAATTTCATCGATTTGTATTTTATTATTGTAAGATAAAATTCTTTCACTTGTTAATCGAAAAGATCTTAAAAATTTTCTAATGGATTCAACTGGATAAGTTCAAAATTGTCAATGATTATGAAAGTTTGTCAAGTTACGAAAATTTTAACTCTTAATATGAATTGCATTTATACTGGTAAACAAAACTAGCTATTTGCTTTAACTACTCTGTTGATATAAGACTTTAAAATGATTGTCCAATAAGTCTCTAATTTTTCACTAAGTTAATTATCACATTTTTGTTCCAGTGAAAGTATTGCATTTAATGTTAAGCAAACCTAAGTAGAAATGTTCTATTTCGTCTGAACTTAAGATCGGAAAAAATAACACATCCCCCCATTTTGTGCATATTGTTGGCAAACAATGTAATATTGTAAAACCTTTAAATTTAAAACTATTTCTAACCCTTGAAAAAATTTTAAAAATGAACGTTAATAAGAAGTAAATTGTTTTCAAAAATAAAAGCAGAATTTGTGAAAAACGTAAGAAACGTCATAAATTTCGCTTTAGTTTTAATACAGTTTTCTAGAGACCTAAAACAATATGTATTTTTATTCCAAATTAAAAATACATAAAAATAATTACTTCATAATTTTATCACTTTTAGTTACACAAAAATGCTTTCTTTTCTCATACTTGTATGTGAATAAATTTCTATTAAATGGAAAAATGGAACTTCTAATACCGAGTGATTTCTTAAATTTTTTCAATTTAGTAATTTTTTTCACAGAAAACTATTTAAATAATTTTTTAAGACAAGGATTATAATTTTCTAAACTTTACTCTCTTATTTTAAAAGGTGGTGTTTTAACATTTTTCTTTACATCTGAATTCAGTGACTGTTATTACAATTTTGATTAACCATCACATGTTGATATAATAAATTGTAAAAAATTATTATTTTCTAAGAACATGCCTTCAAAAAAACCATTTATAATGTGACGCTTGTTAAATTTTGCTGACACTCTATTTGTTGCCGAAATATAATTTGATATAAATTTTAAAGCAAAAAATACTATAATTTGCGGTTGTAAATTTTTGTATTCTTAAATTTAAAGCAATACTTTTCATTTATCTTATGCCTAGTACTCACTATAAATATTTATTTAAATGTGTAATATCAGATTTAAAATGCTAATGTCTCGCAATATTTACCTGTAAATAAGAAAATATATAAATTTAATTTAAAAATTGTATCTTAATGTTGCAAAAAAAAGTAATTGAAAATATTTCTCATCCTGTAAAAATTTTAAAACGCGCAATTTTCTACAAGATTTTTACTTCAAGAAGTTGTCTGTAGCATGGATATACATAATTTACTTATCCAGTAATATTTTCTTCAATTTATGCCACAAGATTAGGAATTTACTTTTCCATAAATTAAACCCTCTCTGCACGTATGTAGAATATATGCAGATTTCCAAGATTTAGAGACTTTATTAAACTATTTTATTAAAAACGCTTGAAGACACTGCTTAAAGTAGCTACCACATAAATTTAAGAGCACAGTCTCGGATGCCATCACCTGTTTTCCATTAACACGGTGCTCGCCGTTCGAAAACGACCTTCATAATATTATCTCACCCCTTGCAGCGTAAATCACGGTGGTTACCTCTCATATCTCCCGCTCGTCCCACCACCCTTTAATGCCCTCAAGTGCTAAAACTCAGCGGCTCTCGGAAAATTGAATTTCACCAAAACATTTTAGGTGCTCACCTGGGTATGTTCTGTTCACTGCGCATGGCAACACTTACAACATCTGTCGCTGTCTTAGTTGTCATGGCAACCTGTAAAAGACAGGTGAGAATATGTTACACATATATGAGGATAAACTCTAAGAGATCTTTGCATTTATAAGCACTCCAACAGATGTATATTTATAAATATATGTTAATAAGATAAAGAGAATAAAAGTTTCATAGTATAGCTTTTGCATTTAATAAAATAGTGCTGATGTGGGTATCAGTTTAAGCTTAACGGTACAAAAAAATGTGGTCTGCCATCATTCAAGTTTGCTTTATTTTTCACACATACGTTGCAACGTTTACACATATGTAGACCCATAGAGTGCATAACTTTAGATGTACCCGCAATTTTTAATCTAGAAAGTTAGTATTATTGAACTAAGAACTGAGAAAATTTGTTGTGGGTGTACAAAGTAAATAAAAATATATACAAGTATATTGAAGCATACATAGTTGAGTAATGGTTGACTATATACATTACAACAACACCCCACAAATGTACATGCATTGCGAAAATGCATGATTAAATCAATTTCTGTAATTACTTGGACTCTGAAGGTGAATTCATTAAGTTGACCCCACAGAAACATAAATGTGTTTGATCGCAATAGCTATAAAAACGTGTCCATCTAACAACTTAGGTATTCCACATAAAACTAAGCATACACAAGAAAGAAAAATCTGCCAGAACTTCATCGTTTTGGAGGAATAAGGAAACAAATCCATGTCATTTAGGAAATCAATTAATATATAATGGCGAAACACTAGTATGAATATCACGAGAACTGCTCAGACAACAGATATGACCCATTATGCTATCACATACATATGCCAGCCCATACATTTTTAAGCCAATGGTACTAATATCTCTCCGGGAAATAGTATGAGATTCGGAGCCTAACTATATTTGGTTGTGACTAGTTAAGTCATCATGCGAGATTTGTAATTCATTCGTCCAGAAGGCATGTGCAATGAAGACATTATCAGTTTCACGTTGTTCCAACAGCCATTTAAAAAAGAGTAGCTGGAATTAATTTGGATGAAACACAGAATTTTTTTGTCTTTGTTTGGCTTCAGACTTATGTTCCATAATAACAGAGACACAATATTGTTACATCTCTCTTGTTACACGCTATTTACTTACCTTCCCGACTAATACACTTGCATCAACTTCAGTAATTCTTCTGCGCATGTAACTTTCAGTTGTATTTCAATCTTTTCACTTTCTTTCCAAGTATTTTACACTTAATTGATTTCTGTAGATTATATTTTTTAATAATTTTTCCCTCTTGTAACTTTAATTATTCCAGCGGCTTCCAATCAAGTTGGTTGAACTATATTGGAGTTAGGTGCAAGGAAATTTGATGGTGTATACATCCACACCAAAGTACTACATCTCTATTTTCTTGTCGTAAGCCCAACTAGCATTAGCCTTACTATTATCCAAAACGAACTGGTATCGACGTGATGGATAATGACGAGGTTACTGCCCAACGGCATCATCATCACATTTGAAATAAGATAAAGAATATGCTTAAGCACTCACAGGAACTGCATGTATTATGACTACGTGAAGATTGCTGACAGATGCAGCCTTTTTGAATGCGTTTTAAATGGTATCTTGACACCATTTCAAGATAAGAGCATACATTTTTAAACTTATATGATTTTGTATATTTTCCTGAATAACTTATGAAAATCTATTGTTCATTTTAAATTAAAGATTTTTTTATACACTAGGTATGTTGTCATGCATTTTATACCAAAAGCTATTGTTTGTAACAGTCTAATTTTTTTGGGAATATTTTTTTCCAAATGAAAAATGCTAATTTAATAGCTGTTCGGATGATACGGCCTCTTCTAAGCTACGAAATCACTGTATATATGGATTACCTGTGCAATTATTTTAATATAAACAATGTTGTTGTTGTTTACTAATGACACTTGGACAAGCCAAGCTCGCTGTGCTATGCGAATTTAAGTCAATTAAGAGCGTCTTTCGTTTTTAATCAGAGCACCATAAAGGTGACAGTACGACTTAGCTCTTCACACATGCCATAGGGACCCGTTTACAGGGTAAGCAACCATTCACACCTCATTCATACAAGGAAAGGCAAAGACAGGATAGATAGAGAGAGAAAGTACATCCATGGCTGAACCGGAATTCGAACCCAGGACCTCCTTATCCGCAGTCAGGCATGCTGACCACTAGACAAGTTGGTCGGCATAAGCAATGTAAATTACATATGCAGTATGTATGATATATATTTCTTATTGTACAGTAATTTGCGAATTTGTATACTATGAGAATAACACACTTGAGTATAACAATGGAAAATTATTAAATGAATTCATATAACATTTACCAGTGTGTGAGTGAAAATGCATATTATATATTCTCATGCAGAATGATGTTAAGTTATTTATATGGCGTCTATCTGATCATTTTTTAGAAGAAAGAAAAAATATTAAATGGAATTTGTGTTTTAAATGTTTAAAATCTATTTTAATCTTCCTTTTTTACTAAAAATAATAACAGTATTCTAATAAAATTTCTTTTAAAGATATGATGCACATTTTTTTAAATTCTTTTTAGTTTCCTAAAAGGAAATTCAAACAAAATTTTTATAAGATATTAATCTCTCATTTATGCTTACAAGTTTCTAATTCATCCTTTTTTATAGAAATGATAAAAAAAAATTTCCCGTTAATCAACGCATTTATTAAATATTTGAGATTAAAATTTTAAAAAAATACGAATGTTTTAAAATATCATCAAGAATTAATTAATTCTGCTTGATTTAACTGCGACTTATTTCAATTTTGCTTTATATGAGACTTAAAAATATATCTTGTAAATCTATTTTTAAGCATTTTTTCAAATAATTTGAAAATTCCTTTGAAATTTTTATTTTATTATGAAATGCTGTTGTTGTTGTCGTTTCCATAAAAGCGCAATGTGCAAATGAATTTTAAATTCCTCCAAAAGTCATTGAACTATTCATAGAAGAGGGGGTGTCATTTTTAATTGAAATGTCTTGTTGATATAAAATTATTACTTGACATAATTTATTTTTATTTTAAAAAAAATTATCGAACTTCTAATGATTAAAAAATTGATCATACATTAAATTTTTCCAACAAAACACAATACTTCATTACAGAATCAAAATCTCATGCCACTGGCTTCATGAAAGCACTCGCCGAGCTGCCAGCCGACTGGTCAGCACTCTTGCCTTCGGTTCAACATTTCATGAGTTCGAGTCCAACCTTGGGCATGGATGTTTGCAGTAGTTCGGAATCCACTTTAAACCGTAAGTCACGGTTAATATGTGGTTTGGTTACCCTTTTTTTGCCAAATGGGCGATAGACGCGCCAAGCGTGGTAACCCTGGCCATTTCATACTAAATGCACTCCTTGTGGCGCATGCTCATTAACAACTCTTTTGTTTCAGCATTCCTATTGGTCGCTAATTACTTTGATTTTGAAATAACAGTAGAATTTAAAATTTGATGCATGACATTTTATTACCGTTGAATTTGCCCTGGAGGTATAGTACGTGAGTTATTTATTTGATTCTGCGTATTTTTATTTATTAATTTTTAAAAATATGTTAATTTTTCTCCATATTGTAGTGTATTTTTTGTTATAGAATTCGTAAAAAAACCATTGTTTTTGTTTTCGTTGCCATACCAACGTTAAAAACACGGATTTCGGTTCGTCGACTTAGAAACGATGTTTTTGCGTTGTGTCTCTCGGAGCATTCAAATCTGCGAGACAACACGCAAAAACGCGCCAGTTGGCGACTTTTTGAAAATGATCCATGCAGGGGACCCAAAGCATATTTTCACCTAAGTCCCAGTCTAATTAGCCCTCGTGTGCAAAAAATGACCGTTGAGCGACAAACAAACCAAATCATGAAAACACTCTTAAGCTGAATTTTACAGAGTATGCGATTTAATATTACTTATTTGTATGATAAGAGAAACAATATTGAAGACAAAAATAAGAAAACATTTATTTAAATATATTAGAGAGGCTCTGCAAATAAGACTATATGTATCTTACGATAGCCATCGAATGCTTAGGAATATTTTTACACCTAATAATTATGTTATTGTATTTTTAAAGAGATGATTATTTCTTTATTTTTTCAGCTATTTGCAATCCTGTAACGGTAAAAATTATATTTTTGAATGCTTCTCTAAATAATAATTCTGAATTAGTTCTTATTTCTCTGTTCTTCCGCAATAAAACAACGAATAAAATTCTTAGATAGGTAAACCTATAAAAGCACTTGACCGAATAAAAAAGGACTATCAAACTAACTGTAAAAGTCACTTTTACTGAAGTATATCAGAAATGTTGCATCGTAAACATGCTTTCAAACTTCTCAGATATTCTTTTTTATATACGAAATTCGTTTTATGTCCAGAATTTTCTCTTTTTTTTTTGTTATAATAATATATATATTTAATTCTCAGACAGTTCCCTTTAAATAAGAAAATTTTTTAATATTTTCTTAACTTTAAGATCTTTTTAACCAATAAGAATGTAGAAAAAATAAAATCAAACAGGTGATTTTAATAATGATATAGTTCTTATGTCAAATATGTAATAAAGAGAGGTAACTACATTTAATTACTAAAAAATTGTAAAAAGGATAATAAAAGTCCATATCACAGAACATCACGCAAATATAATTTCTTATTCACAACAATAATATATATGAGAATATTCTTCGTCTTCAGCACTTTAAAGTCTTCCTCTACACAATCAATCCATCTAAGTTTGGGCCGAACTTTAGGTCTGTATATGAGAATATTATGTAACTATATATATATGTATATATATATATATATATAATTATACATCTTTTCTACCACATCGTATACAGAGGAAAAATAAAAGTCTAAAAAATTCGCTGCTGACTGAAGTTTAGATTTAAACGTGAATAAATAGATTTTCCAGTTTAACACATAAAAATGGTCAATTTAGAAAACATAGTTTAATTTACTTACGAATTGAAAAGATAAGAAATTAATGCGCTGAAAAAAGAAGCACATTTTGCCTTAGTACTTTTTCTGTGTAGTACTTCGAAGAAAGCAAAAACCAGAAAAGTTAAAATCCACTTTGAGTCGAGTTTCTGTTTGAGCATGAAGTTCCACACTTTAACATATACAAAATAATATTTATTACAAAATAATTTAACTAACCCAATTTCGCAGCCGTGTTTTACACCTCAAAGAAGTTCTCACACACAGTTCTGCAAAAAAAATTTGAATGAATACTTGACATCTCCTTACGAAATTATCAAATATTGAATATGGGATCAATGTATTTCTCCTATTGGCGACATATTGAGAAAGGTGAAATCACGTTCACTGCAGGTGTAAAACACAATGCCTACAAAACTAAAAACCTTTGTGAAAGATAGTTATTTTTGAGGGAACAATTACACTGTTTGAATGTAGAAAAAAGAGTTCATCGGATGCCATGAATATTTTGTCTTTGTTCCCAATGATTACGTATAGATGACAATTATAAAAAAAGAAAAAGAGTTATATGCATCTTTCTTGAAACAAGAAGAGTTCGGGCATGGTATTCATGTTTTTTAAATTAATTACGCCTATAACCGACTTTACAGAAAGTTCAAATCAGTGTTAATTCTGTTTTAAATTATTTACAAATGAGGTAGTCAAAATTTATAAATGAAACATTTATGTTCATGAGCTAGGTAGAAACCTGTTACAATTTCGCATACCAGTTTTCATTTCGAATCTGGACAAAAAAGATGTGGTGATAAAAATATATATATATATATATATATATATATATATATATATATATATATATATATATATATATATATATATATATATATAAAGATAGAAGATATGTGCAGATTCACTACCTCTCATTGTTTAAATCAACCACGAGTAGCATAATGTTATCTTGAAAATGGATGCCATGTAAACTCCGCTTCTCCACCTGGTGAAACAAAATGCAACTTTTCCCCATAAGTGAGAATTGAAAGCATTTTTATTATGATATCGTTTTTAAAATATTCTAATTTAAGTATTAGTAAAACCAATTTTATTGTAATTATAGTTCAGTAACCTCCGTGATAAATAAGCTGGGCTATTTATAATTTGTTCTTGTTGTTACTAGTGACACTTGGACAAGCCAAGCTCGCTATGCCTTGGCTATGCGAATTTAAGTCAATGGGAGCGTCTTTCGTTTTTAATCAGAGCACCATGAAGGTGAAAGTACGACTTTGCTCCTACACACATGCCATAGGTACTCGTTTATAGGGTAGGCAACCATTCACACCTCATTCCTACAAGGAAAGGACAAAAACAGAATAGATAGAGAGAGAAAGTACATCCATGCCCGAACCGGGATTCGAACCCAGGACCGCAGTCAGGCACGCTGACCACTAGACAGTTTGGGTGGTTTTCTAATTTGTAACTAACTCAATGAATCCTATAGTGTATGGGTCTCAGAAGAATTTACATGTAGGGATATTAACAGGTGGTGAGATAATAATATTAGTCTGCATATTGTAAGCACACAATTAACTCTTAATATGAAAAATCCTGTTCATTTATGCCTCCTGAAAAACGCTACGAGCATATATAGAGTAATTTATTTCGTCGCGTCAATATAAAATTTTGATCTCTGCTAAATTTTCCCCAAATGTAGACAGGATATCTTAAATTCTCATTAGCACATACACATTGCTTTGTTTCTTTCAAATTCCGCTTAGATAATTTCTTTATGTCTCAAATATAGCATGACTTTGCAGAGTTAAAGAGCAATAAATAAACGTTCATTTGCTTAACGTGGGCTCGAGTCTCACCATAAGAATAGATTTTTGAACAACTGTTTGGAATCCACGTTAAACTGTTTCTTCTGATCCGATTAACCCTCATGTTTAACAAAAAGAACGTAGAATAATAAATAAACCAAGCCACGTATGACATCTTACTATTAGGTTATATTGTTACGAAGTTCGTAAATATTTCTTGCTTTCATCTTGAGATATCTTAAAAAGATCAGAAGTACTCAGATATTGAGGGAAAAAATCGAGCGATGTTTGGCAGCATGGCGACCACTTGGCAAAATCCTTGGCGATTTGGAGTAATCCTTGGTGGCCACTTGACGAGATTTGGCGAGAAATAGATAGTTTTGGAAACTTCCGCCACCTAAACTCTAGGGCCATTACTAAGCGAGATGGTTCAAAATCCTCCAGAGCCTTCGAGAAAGACCTAGGCTTTCATGTCAAGTAAGTTATAGATACCACCCTTCCATGGACCGAGTTAGTCAGTTTTCAGTTACCAGCGGTAGTACAAGACTAGTGGATACGAGTTCTGTATGAGGTTTTTGATGATCTCTGTTTTTTTTTTAGGGGAGCTGTTTATTGTTGAATCAGTTGAATTGATACTATATAATTGTGATTCGTAAAAAGCTGCAACTACTGGGTTTTTCAAGCATCTTTTAGAAAGTTCTACAAATCCTGTGATTGTTAATAGTTTATTTAATCGATTCTCAATCAACGCGAAACCCCGAAGCTAGTACAATATGGTCATAATTACTTCACACGTATAATACTCCATTAAAAATCTCAAAATTAAAATTTATTATTTGTCAAAGTATTTCTAATAATTTTATGCGAATAATTATTATGTTGTTGTTGTTTACTAATGACACTTGGACAAGCCAAGCTCGCTATGCTATGCGAATTAAGTGGATTGGGAGCGTTTTTTCGTTTTAATCAGAGCACTATGAAGGTGAAAGTACGACTTTGCTCTACACACATGCCATAGGTACCCGTTTATAGGGTAGGCAACCATTCACAACCCCATTCACACAAGGAAAGGAGAAAGACAGGATAGATAGAGAGAGAAAGTACATCCATGCCCGAACCGGAATTCTAAACCGGGACCTCCTTATCCGTAATCATTCATGCTGACCACTAGACAAGTTGGTCAGCTTAAAAATATTGTTGTTGTTACTAATGACACTATCCCTTGGCTATGCGAATTTAAGTCTATTGGGAGCGTCTTACGTTTAATCAGAGCACCATGAAAGAGAAACTACGACTTAGCTCTATTTAAATCCTCCGATAGATGGCAGCACCAGATGATCTACTCCCTCAATTTTGGCATTGATCTGAAGAGGGAATAAATTTCTCCAGACCATTGCACTTATGGTAACTGCTCAACAACCAACCACAGGACTTTCGATACCACAGATTTAACGAGCACGTATATCGGATGTACTCGGTGGGTCTTTGGCGGCATTGGGAATCGAACAATTATTATGTAAATTTGAGAAACATTTTTGTATTTCGGGCATGTTATCTAATCTGTGTTATAATTTATTTAATAAAACGAGATTTATTCGCGTTTCATTGCACTTTGTTCTCAGTTTCTTAAGTCAAAGCTTTTAAACACATCTGAATTCTTCTCAATATTTAAAGTGAGATGAGGTCAATACCTGAGTTTGCAGAGTCCTTCCCAAACTTTAACACTAAATAAGTTGAATGTCTTTAGCATTTATGAGTTTTAATATGTGTGTGTGTGTGTGAATAGTCTCTCTCACGGTACAATGATTTTCACACAAATTAGATATAGAATTTTCTGTTTTCGGTACTTGATTTTGCTGTTGTACAATGCCCGGTTACGTGGATTTTCCTCTTTCAGTACTACAGAGAGCAAAAGTGATGGGACCTTAGATACTGGGGCAACCAGCGGGTGTACCACTGTAGCCCTGATAGTGGGTCTTCGTAATTTAAATTCAGGGACCAAGTTGAAGACTCCCAGTCATACCTGCCACCCCCAGAGGTATCATTTCACATAAAGGACATTGCGACCATGTTATATTTAACGTGCCTCAGCCCCTATCAGTAAACACGACAGATCTAAAATTGTATTGGGATTCTAACTCGCAACCTTCCGACAAGAAAAACGAATGTCCTAACTAACCAGCCGCACAAACTAAACACCGAGGCCACAATAAAATATTCTCGGGATATAAAAATGTTGTTTTTGCCTATCACCAAAGTGATAGATTTTTTTTTCCAATGGTGGGCACAAGAGGGTTGAACCCTATGCCACAACAAGGCCAGAGACTGCTACTCATTTGTCGTTACCCAGCGGGCACCTGTGAACCAAGTAATGGAGGCGAGTAGCGTTACCCGCGCGATACCACCACAAGCCCGTTTATAGGGCGGGCCACATTCATACATCATCACAGAAGAAACGACAGATAAACACAGAGAGAACAGAGAAGGAAAGAAACACCAATGCCAGAACCGGGATTCGAACCCGGGACCCACAGCTCAAGAGTCAGGAACGTTAACCACTCAGCCAATCGGTCGGCTTATCTATAATGCTTAGAAAGTATAATTAAGAGAGAGACGAGTAAAAATATATTTGAGATTTCGATAGATTCAGAGAAGAAAGGACAGAGAAACACAGAAGGAAAGAAACATCCATGTCCGAACCTGGATTCGAACCCATTACCTCCTTATCCGCAGTCAGGCACTCTGACCACTAGACAAGTTGGGCGGCAAGTGTTAGATTGTAAGAGTACGCATTTTTTAATATTCTAAAATGAGGAATATAATGTTAATTTCTTAAGATAATACAATCATTATTACACACTACAATGAATTAAGACAGTAAATATCAGGATTTTTTTAAAATAGAAATTTATATTTATTTGGAAAAAATTATTAAATAAGCAGTGATGTATAACTCCTCCATCAGTCTTTAAAATATAACCACTACATTGTCCTTTCACAGCGTTTTTGAGTTGTTAGAAAATGTGTCTTCAAAATAAAATCAAGATGTTATGGGGGTCACAAATCCCCGTTCGGCAAAAGAGTAATATGATGTTTTTGGAAAGAGTATTACCAAAATAAATTGCAGGAGAATAAATCAGGGTAAATATTATGCTGCATACTTTTGAGACTAAGAAAAACTCCAGCTTCTATTAAGATCTGGGTGCTTATATATTGAGGCAATAACTTTGTCCAGTTTCTGGTGATTCGCTGAGAAGGAAGTTATTGCATCAGTTTTTATGGAGAATCGATACCACCCCACCATCAATCTTTAAAACAATTTCACAGTGTTTTTCATAGGAAACTTTAGACAATTTTGGCATTTTGATGCAGGGTGTAAATGTTTTTTAAAAAAAGACATAGTTGTGCTTTATTAGTGATGGCAACCTACATAGAATTTTATGACAATAAGAATGGCTAGTTTTTTACGCTTAAATACATTATAATTAAAGAAAGTTGCAATTTTCAAAATATAAAAATAAAAATGGAATACGAGAAAATTTAAGTTTAGTAATTTTAAAAGTAAAATAATTTTTTTATTTATTTGAAGGTGTAGTAAACATAATACCAAAGAAAGCCCAACTTAAATTTTCTTAAGGCTCAAAATAATTTGTTGTTGTTACTAATGACACTTGGACAAGCCAAGCTTGCTATGCCTTGGCTATGCGAATTTAAGTTAATTGGTAGCGTCCTTCGTTTTAATCAGAGCACCATGAAGGTGAAAGTACGACTTCGCTCTATACACAAGCCATAGGGACCCGTTTATAGGGTAGGCAACTATTCACACATCATTCGTACAAGGAAAGGACAAAGACAGGATTGATAGAGAGAGAAAGTACATCCATGCCCGAACCGGGATTCGAACCCAGGACCTCCTTATCCACAGTCAGTCACGCTGACCACTAGACAAGTTGGGCGGCTTAAAATAATTTGTATTTTGTGTCACTGAATAAGCTACTTGAATTAGTATAGGACACTGAAGCATTCGTCTTCCTGATAACTTTTGTCGTAGATTCTTATTGATATAGTGGTGTGTAAATTTATAACAGATCACCAATGGATTAAACAGGACAAACATTGATTAACATAAAACATAACACAAAGTGAATAAACACAGACATAGGAGTAACTTAACGTATTGATTACTCTCTCCTCTTTATCATCCTTCCTATATCTAACTCGTTCCCAGCGCTACGTGTGGCCAAAATTAAAAGTTTTAATCAGAGATTTTTTTTCTCTATAATTCTGACAGGCACATTTTTGCAATACAAAATGTGTCACTTTTTTAATCTCAGGAAAGTGATTTATTTGACACATGTTAAATTTTTTACATTAAAAAACGAATAGTAAAATGTGAAAGTTTTCAACTGGGTTTAGAACGGTTTTCAAATTTAATTAGTTTGCTCAGATTTCTAGGAGGAGAAAAACCTTTTTCCCCAATTAATTATTTTGAAAAAAAAACATATTCGATCATAAAAAATTTATGGCTTAGGTGGAAAAATAAACTAGTTGTTTTGAAAAGGCTGAGAGGTGGTTTCAGAAACAGCATTATGTTGCAAAAATACCAAAGCCGCAATTCATATTTCGAGTACTTGTGCGGAAAATTTCTGTTAAATTCTAATAATACTGACAAGGCATATAGGATTTGGAAAGTGGGAATTAACAATTCCTATTTATTTATGAGGTTTTATTTTTATCAAGATGGGGAGAATAAGTCCAAAGTATTTTTACTCCCATTCCAATTTTCTTCATTATGCAACAGTAGAATAGATTAGCCAATTCGTATGAAGCAACTTCTCGGAAGACTGAAGACACATTGTTTCCTTAAAAGTTAAATTTTGCTCTGAATATACTGCAAAAACTCCAAAAAATAAATGACACAACCAAATAACTGGACTATAGAGATACTAGCAAAAACTCACAAAATAGCTTACAGTAACCAGAATTCATTTTATCCAGCTTTTAAAGGCTTCCTGTTTGTTTAATCCATGGATAAACCATAAGGAAAGTGCTTTACTTCACTCCGCTAAATGCTTTACTTCACTCCATGTTGTTAGTGTAAACTGGAACTTAATGTGATGGTAACATTTAAAAAATAAGTTGTGAAAGCTAATATAAACCACATCGTATTAATGTAAGAGTGCGTGACGTGATCAACATGCTGAAATTGAATAAACAATGTATCTAATAAGCTAGTGGATTATATTTGTTTCTTAGACAGAAATTCTGCTATGTCTGGAGTTTCCTAACTCTTACAGTTGGTTATATTAGCTGTTGATCACAATAATGAATGTTTTTGTTGTGTTGCTGTTACTTATGACACTTTTGTACAAGTCAAGCTTGCTATACCTTGGCTATGCGAATTTAAGTTAATAGGGTTCGTCTTTCGTTTAATCAGAGCACTTAGAAGTGGAAAGCATGACTTTTCTCCTTAAATCCTCCAATAGGTGGCACCACCAGAGGATCTGCTTCCTCTATTTTGGCATTGATCTGAAGGGGGAGTAAATTTTCTCCAGACTATAGTACTCATGGTAACTTCTCAACGACCGACCACAGGACTTTCGATTCCACAGATTTAACGAGCCCGTATATCGCATGTACTCGGTGGGTCTTTGGCGCATTGGGAATCGAACCCCACCCTTCCGGATGGAAGGCCAATGCCTTAACCACTATGACTACCACGGCCCTATAATGGTTATTGATTGTGTTAACTGAAACAAATATATATGACTTAAAATGATCTTATAAAAATTAGAATTTACTTTTATGCATGATAACATATTCAAAAATATGTAAGAAAACAAAAAATATCAAAAATAATTTGTGTCATTAACAAAACAGAATTCTCAAAAAATGATTTTATATCTTGTTAATTGCATAATTTAATCTGTCTCTAAATATCTTCGAATCAATATAATTAATGCTTAATAACATGTTATTTGATAAACAAAAGGCAAATTATAGAGAAAAAAATGGATGGAAATAAAGATTTTCGAAAAGAAAAAGAATCAACCGTATATATATCTATGATTTTCAATTTATAAAATTAAAAAGTGTTCAATTGTAAATCATTTTTCGATGAGAGCAATCTATAAATTATGGCTCTAAATTTATAGGTATTTCAGCCAATAAACTTGTGATACTTGTGGCACCTTCATTTTTGTCAACTAAGAACTCACTTAATGCAGATAATCACTGCATGTTTTTGAATCATGTTCATTTGATGGGATAGATGTCTAGATCTGCACACTCTTTTCCCCAAAATGGACGCCGATTCTAATATCATTGATTGTATTTACTTTGTCCTATTGCTGAGCAAATATATTTACTTTAAAGGCATAATTATGTCAAATCAAATAACCATATCAAGAAATCTAATTTCAAAAGTAGCTCTTCGACACAGCGTAATAAATAGTTTACCAACTAATTTTATTCATCAGTTCCTAAAGATAGGGATATGTCACAGGCTTGTTTGACATATATAATATATGGAAACACATTGTCTAAAGCTTTGACAGGAATTTCATATTCAACGCATATTTATAAAAATAATAATAGTTATGTCAATGTCTATGCTTGTATTGACATGCGAGGGAAAAGTATTCACGTGACCAGATGTTAGTGGGTTTTATACTTGACACAGTCAAAGAAAACCTTGCTGTGAGCTTATACGCATATGAAAATTTCTATAGGGTACAATAACTCTCTACTTGTGTGATGTGGAGAAGAGGACCATAAATTTGCTGTCACTTTACCAAAATTCAAAATTAAGCAGTGGTTAGTTGTTTTCATGTCCTTCCGTCGGCAGATATAAATAATTGGATACTTAAGGCAATAACCTAATATCGACCGCTCAACTTGTCTAGTGGTCAGCGTGCCTGACTGCGGAAAAGGAGGTCCTGGGTTCGAATCCCGGTTCGGACATGGATGTACTTTCTCTCTCTATCTATCTATGTACTTTCTCTCTCTATCTATAAATTTGCTGTCACTTTATTTTTAATTTTGTCACTCTATCCTTTCCTTGTATGAATGAGGTGTGAATAATTGCCGACCCTATAAACGGGTACCTATGGCATGCGTGTAGAGTAAAGTCGTACTTTCACCTTCATGATGCTCTGATTTAAACGAAAGACGCTCCCAATTGACTTAAATTCATATAGCCAAGGCATAGCGAACTTGGCTTGTCCAAGTGTCATTAGTAACAACAATTACTTAATATCAGTATGTTAAAATATAAACATTATTTTTTTCTTTGAATATAATATATTAAAAAATTAAAATTAACTTTATAAACTTCTTTAAGATAATTAACTTTTTGAGATAAATAAAAATATTATGTTCATTTTCATTAAATGAAATTTATAATTATTAATTTGTCTAGCAAGTTTTCAATCTTCCCATAAATTTAAAAGTCAAGAAAATAAGTTCCAGTATTGAAAATGATATTTGTGTTGGCTGTTTTCTCTTAGGTAAGTATAACTGTAATACAATGTATCTTAAAATTTAAATTGTAACAGTAATTACTCATATTTTAAGTTCATATAATTACTTACTGTTTTATTAAACTTGTTCCAAGAATCATTATAATCATACTTACTGCTTCAAATATGTCAGAATAAATTTATTAATTGATTGTGTAAATTATGATAATTCATCTAATGATGAAATACTTATTCCTTCATAATTTTCATTGAAATCACATTTGCTTGTCGAAAGATATTCATTAATCAATGCAGATTTATTTCAAATATCTGAAGATTAGTGTTTGGTCTTAATGACAGTATTAAACAGAAGGATAATACATAAGTGATTATTATTGAAAATTGGCTTAGAACTAATTTTCCCCACATTTTCCGACACTCGTTTATAGATTGCATTTAATGAAATATCTTACGGGTACTTAGGCTCTTAATTTTTTTCAAATTCAATAACGTCATCATTATTTGAAATGACCAGTTATTTTCCAAGAAACAAGTGTGTTTTATTTTAACAATCAATCAACATTATCTTATCAAGATAAATTTAACAAGGAAGAAAACATTAAATTATTAATTATGTTAAATGAAATTTTATAGCGAATGTTAGGAAGAAAATTTAACGATAAAATGAGTTTTAAATTATTTTTATGTAAATAAAAATTGAAAACCAAATATCCATAAACGAAATGGTAAACTCAATCTATTCTCTTATTTACTTAAAATAATAAGTTGTATTTAAATTAGCATGGCCCGTGGTAGCCTCGTGGTTAGAGCATCGGCCTTCCGTCCGAAGGGTGGGTTCGATTCCCAATGCCGTCAAAGATCTACAGAGCGTATGCGATATTCGAGCTTATTAAATCTGTGAAATCGAAAGTCTTTAGGAATATTTCCTCTCCCTCTAGTTCAATGTTAAAATTGAAAGAGTATTTCTGTGGTGGTGCCATCTATCGGAGGAGTTTAGAGCACAGTCGTACTTTCACCTCCGTAGTGCTCTGGTTAAACGAAAGATGCACCCTACTGAGTCAAATTCGCATAGCCAATGACATAGCGAGCTTAGTTCATCTAATTGTCATAAGTAACAACAACATTTAAATTAGTCCAACTAAAACTTGAATACTTTATTTTTAATATAAACAAATGATATATTTTTTAAATATTTGATCAACATAGTATTTATATTATATATCTATGCCCATTTATTACTACTGGTATTATGCTCAATCATCACGAAAAAGAAATTTTCTAATATTCTTGCTTATCTTGACAATGAATAACAAATGTTTAGTTATATTACTAACTCGGTGTCATATGGATATACATAATGGGTGATCAATACATCTCTGAACTGTAAGGGAGCCCATGGGTTTACTATACTTTCAATTCAAGCCATCAATTATATTCCAACAGGATAATGTGCAGTCATACGTGTTATGCAATTTTCAAGAGTTCTTCTTTACTTTTCAGATTGTATTGCTTCCTAGGCCTATTTGTTCTCGCAAGTGGCACTGTTGCACAACAACATGCATTAAATATATCATCCACTACTACACCAGATCAACTTTGGCAATATGTGAAAGCCGCACGAATTGATACATTCCAAATATATATCCAAAGCCTCTTTGATTCTATACCTAGGTATATATATATGCTAGGTATGCAGAATTCATAACCAACAATAGCGGCCATTCTAGGCTCTGGTTTTGTAATCATCCGCACTTCACTAGAGGCTGCAATTTCAATCATTTGATCTTTGTTTAACATGTTATTTTCGAAATAAAGTTTGTTGTTCTATCTCTATCTATATCTTTCTTGTTATTGCATTTTGTGCTCCCAGCTAGGTATTAATGAGAGTGAGAAAATTCTCAAACTTCATATACTCACTAATACACTAAAGTGAAAATTTTCAAGCATTTAAGCTTCAAATTTAAAATGTTTATGAGTTTGATTCCTACCTCGAATGTGGATATTTATAATGACTTCGGAGTCAACATTAAAGTGTAGCTCTTTAGTAATCATTGTTGTTTCATGATTACATTTTTGCAATAATTAATCATAGAGCAACGATCAACATAAGAAAATTTAAGCATTTTCTAAACCTTTGAAAAAATATCAGTGTGTGTGTGTGTGTGTGTGTGTGTGTGTGTGTGTGTGTGTGTGTGTGTGTGTGTGTGTGTGTGTGTGTGTGTGTGTGTGTGTGTGTGTGTGTGTGTGTGTGATGTGTGATACATAATACTTAATTATCTGATATAATTTTGATTCATTTGTAACTATATTCGATGTTGGACTATATTTTGTAAATTACGTATGTTATTAAATTTATTTGATAACTATCTTCGTAAGGGATTTTACATTTTATTTGGCAGATTTGTACCAATTGAATGGATTAAAAGTAGAATATATTAAACAACATATAAAAAATTTTCCATGCAAATAATTATTGGAAAATTATTATTTGCTTCTTTCTTTAGAAGAAGAAAAATCTTCGTCTAAAATTTTTCTTTTAGACGAAGAGCCGTATAGTTTAAATATTCATGAAAGTTCATCATTACATCTGCGTTTCTCAGACAAAATATTATCAACAACAGTTGCAAAAAATTATATGCGAAAAATATCATTCAGAATTATGCAAATAAATTATTTCAAAACCCTTATCAGCAAAAAAAGAAGCCATGATAAATTTAAATCATTGTAAAAATATCTCAATTTCTATTTCGTTGAGTAATGTTTGTTACTTAATGCTTTTCCAATCAACTGCGCGTTTGTCAGTACTGTGCTGACAATGATCATTCGAACTTTACAAGTTTTTTTAAAACATTTCAAAACAGAATTTACCATGTTGGATTGAGTGGAAATGAAATTTCAAAACAGAATTTCCCATGTTGGATTGAGTGGAAATGAAATTTCAAAACAGAATTTCCCATGTTGGATTGAGTGGAAATGAAATTTCAAAACAGAATTTCCCATGTTGGATTGAGTGGAAATGAAATTTCAAAACAGAATTTACCATGTTGGATTGAGTGGAAATGAAATTTCAAAACAGAATTTACCATGTTGGATTGAGTGGAAATGAAATTTCAAAACAGAATTTCCCATGTTGGATTGAGTGGAAATGAAATTTCAAAACAGAATTTACCATGTTGGATTGAGTGGAAATGAAATTTCAAAACAGAATTTACCATGTTGGATTGAGTGGAAATGAAATTTCAAAACAGAATTTACCATGTTGGATTGAGTGGAAATGAAATTTCAAAACAGAATTTACCATGTTGGATTGAGTGGAAATGAAATTTCAAAACAGAATTTACCATGTTGGATTGAGTGGAAATGAAATTTCAAAACAGAATTTACCATGTTGGATTGAGTGGAAATGAAATTTCAAAACAGAATTTCCCATGTTGGATTGAGTGGAAATGAAATTTCAAAACAGAATTTACCATGTTGGATTGAGTGGAAATGAAATTTCAAAACAGAATTTACCATGTTGGATTGAGTGGAAATGAAATTTCAAAACAGAATTTACCATGTTGGATTGAGTGGAAATGAAATTTCAAAACAGAATTTCCCATGTTGGATTGAGTGGAAATGAAATTTCAAAACAGAATTTCCCATGTTGGATTGAGTGGAAATGAAATTTCAAAACAGAATTTCCCATGTTGGATTGAGTGGAAATGAAATTTCAAAACAGAATTTCCCATGTTGGATTGAGTGGAAATGAAATTTCAAAACAGAATTTCCCATGTTGGATTGAGTGGAAATGAAATTTCAAAACAGAATTTCCCATGTTGGATTGAGTGGAAATGAAATTTCAAAACAGAATTTACCATGTTGGATTGAGTGGAAATGAAATTTCAAAACAGAATTTCCCATGTTGGATTGAGTGGAAATGAAATTTCAAAACAGAATTTACCATGTTGGATTGAGTGGAAATGAAATTTCAAAACAGAATTTCCCATGTTGGATTGAGTGGAAATGAAATTTCAAAACAGAATTTACCATGTTGGATTGAGTGGAAATGAAATTTCAAAACAGAATTTCCCATGTTGGATTGAGTGGAAATGAAATTTCAAAACAGAATTTCCCATGTTGGATTGAGTGGAAATGAAATTTCAAAACAGAATTTCCCATGTTGGATTGAGTGGAAATGAAATTTCAAAACAGAATTTACCATGTTGGATTGAGTGGAAATGAAATTTCAAAACAGAATTTCCCATGTTGGATTGAGTGGAAATGAAATTTCAAAACAGAATTTACCATGTTGGATTGAGTGGAAATGAAATTTCAAAACAGAATTTCCCATGTTGGATTGAGTGGAAATGAAATTTCAAAACAGAATTTACCATGTTGGATTGAGTGGAAATGAAATTTCAAAACAGAATTTACCATGTTGGATTGAGTGGAAATGAAATTTCAAAACAGAATTTCCCATGTTGGATTGAGTGGAAATGAAATTTCAAAACAGAATTTACCATGTTGGATTGAGTGGAAATGAAATTTCAAAACAGAATTTACCATGTTGGATTGAGTGGAAATGAAATTTCAAAACAGAATTTACCATGTTGGATTGAGTGGAAATGAAATTTCAAAACAGAATTTCCCATGTTGGATTGAGTGGAAATGAAATTTCAAAACAGAATTTCCCATGTTGGATTGAGTGGAAATGAAATTTCAAAACAGAATTTACCATGTTGGATTGAGTGGAAATGAAATTTCAAAACAGAATTTCCCATGTTGGATTGAGTGGAAATGAAATTTCAAAACAGAATTTCCCATGTTGGATTGAGTGGAAATGAAATTTCAAAACAGAATTTCCCATGTTGGATTGAGTGGAAATGAAATTTCAAAACAGAATTTACCATGTTGGATTGAGTGGAAATGAAATTTCAAAACAGAATTTCCCATGTTGGATTGAGTGGAAATGAAATTTCAAAACAGAATTTACCATGTTGGATTGAGTGGAAATGAAATTTCAAAACAGAATTTCCCATGTTGGATTGAGTGGAAATGAAATTTCAAAACAGAATTTACCATGTTGGATTGAGTGGAAATGAAATTTCAAAACAGAATTTACCATGTTGGATTGAGTGGAAATGAAATTTCAAAACAGAATTTCCCATGTTGGATTGAGTGGAAATGAAATTTCAAAACAGAATTTACCATGTTGGATTGAGTGGAAATGAAATTTCAAAACAGAATTTACCATGTTGGATTGAGTGGAAATGAAATTTCAAAACAGAATTTCCCATGTTGGATTGAGTGGAAATGAAATTTCAAAACAGAATTTCCCATGTTGGATTGAGTGGAAATGAAATTTCAAAACAGAATTTACCATGTTGGATTGAGTGGAAATGAAATTTCAAAACAGAATTTCCCATGTTGGATTGAGTGGAAATGAAATTTCAAAACAGAATTTACCATGTTGGATTGAGTGGAAATGAAATTTCAGATAGCTTGGCCAAATCTGCCATTGCTGACACCTTGAAGGCAACGCTATTCTAACGTTTTCGGAAATCTCCACTCTCGTACAACCTCGTTAGTGGCACCAGATCAGTATCCCTAGGATACAGCAGACTGTTTTTTCACGATTTTTGAGTGGCCACATGAGGTTCCTTTCTTTTCAACAGGGCCAGAAAGTCTTTCTGGAGTGTCACTGGTGCAAGGTTGATCAGGCCTACCCGAGACATATTCTTGACTGTCTGAATTTCACTGTGAACGAGGTTTTGGAGAATCCTATTATATTTTTAGACATTTTAATGATTTTTGATTTTATGGAGATGATTTAGCTTAGTTACACCCTCTGGGATTAGGAACAATAACAACATGCAGCTTATAGTAAAAATTTTATACTTGTAATCAAAATTATGAATTTTTTAACATATTTGCTAATACAGATAAAGATAATAAAGAGACAAATTGAGATTATATACATTATTTTACAGTTATCATGTTATTATTAATTTTTAATAACTGTTCTTCAATTTATATTTAAATGATACATTTTTGTTGACAGTTCATTTTTTCATTGATAAGCAATAATACTGTTATACTCCTCACTAAACTAAACTCCGTGGCACGACATCCCATATGGGCCAAGGCCTACAGTGCCCATAACTGTTTTCATGATGGAGGGCCCTGGGTTGTGAAGCATGTGTCCCAGTTAGGTGGTCAGCCTAACATGAAACCAACAGTGCTTAGTTCTCAAGTATGCTTGGAACTCAGTTTATCGACCCATTGAAGGGATGAAGGGCTGAGACACTCCTCGCTAGCCTTTCTAGCAACTGAAATATGCTACAGAATCAACAAAGATATACTTTACAAAGTTGATTTTCTTACATGGGGGATGTAGTTTCTAGGGACGAAGTGGGAATAAATTACTGACCAGACACAAATAAAACAAAAACGCACAACCAGTTAGCATGGTTAGAAGTGGTTATGACACAACGGTGAACATCCACTCCAACGAACGTACTTCCAACAAGGGGATATCTAAATAATAATACTTTAACATTAGGAAACAAAATAACAGAAAAAAGTATTTTAAGACCTTTTTTAACCCTCACAACATTTTGCTTTCTGGGAAGACTTTTCAAATATCGTGTTCATGCATCATGAAGAAAGTATTTCAGAAAACTCCAAAGCAGCCACTCCAATAAATCTGTATACAAAAAGCAAAATAGTACCATGTCTCTGTTATTGCTCATGGTGGTTCATAATTAGCCTGGAATTGTCCACGCCAAAGAGTGTACTCTTATAATTAAGCTTTGAGAATTAATAATGAAAAGAGATCACTGAATGAGATAATCATGAGACCACACATTAGATGGCCTAATAATTGGAAACTTGTTGCATGCTCCCTCTGACCAGCAGCGCTAGACCAGATCATTAATGTTGAACACCCTCAAAAAACCAAGCACCATCAAAGGATCGTTGTATAAATCATACTTGGATAGCCTCAAGCACTGAAGGATGGGTTCTGGCGTAACTTGTTTTCACGAAACAATTGGTAAAATTCTCGAAAATTTTGGTGCCTTTAGAAAATTTTAATTATCTCAGGTAGCCACTTCGAAAGTGAATGAGAGCAGTTTATTTCTGTCTTTTAAAGCAGTGAGCCTATGAGCTTCCCGGACGAGAACACTGATACCACTGGTGCCATGGAGGGACAATTCATGTGGTCTTAATCCTGATTTTTACTTTTGAAAAGATTTCTAAAAAGGTGAGATGTAACTTTATTGGAAACTTTCTCTCGTTTTATTCTTCTTGTACATAAATCAAATGCGATAATATTTTTTTGACTCAGCTACGGTGACAGCTTATAAGTCGAATTCTGTTATAAAAATTTTAAGCTTCTACCACGTATTATTTGCCTTCGGAGAGAATTTTTGATAGATAATGCCGTATTCCCGTATAGTAAGAGAGAAGTCTTTTAAACACCCAATCAGACATACATATGTAGTAAAAACAGAAATGCTCCATTTATTTCCCGTTATTCAACAGTGCTAGAACAAGTCCTAACTTGTAATTTTAGATGTGATGAAATAGGTTAATTATACGAATATGCAATATTTCTAAATAGAAAAATGTGACCATGTTTGGTATAAATTTATAATAATTGACTAGAAACGCTAAATAAAAATATTAAATACTTAAATTTTTTTAACAACCTCAACCAATTTTTATACAGTTTTTCATTTAATCTTTAACATCTTATTTTGAATCAATTTCTCACCCTTCATTTTTTAATGCATGTCTTATATTATGTTATATTGTGCTTTTCGAAAATATCAAATGCTTTTTCAGAAATATAAAAACATCTTTAATATGAAATCAATACTTTTTCTCTGTGATTTATAATCCTTTAGTTCAATTGCAGTTATATGTTAGTTAAAAATGCATGATAACTTTAATTAATTATTGATATTCATTTACATTTTAAATTACAATCTATGGTAGTCAGCAAAGCTCAGGCATTGTATTCACGGCTGGAAGGTTGCTGGTTTGACACCTGTATAAACCAAAGACAATCTTGATCACTAATGGTGACTGGAGCACGTAACATAAGACATGGTCCTAATAACCTCCAAATGAAATAATATCCTAAATTATATGCCTATTTTCAGTCTAGAAATTCTCCCCTTTTCCATGAGCGTGCATGTTTGTCAAATACCTTTTAGTTAATTTATGTTACGTTAATTTCTTTGTATTTAAATATTATTTAGCATCGAAATATAAAAATTTAATTACTTAATTTTGATTTTTTTCTTGCAAATAGCTTAAAAATATTTTAAATTGTAAAATATATTGTGTAGAAAACAATTGGGTTATAATCAGTATTTTCTTTTTACTGCATGCCTATCGCTTAGGAACTGAAAATCTAAATTATCTTTTCTATAGTTCTTTCTTTTTATGGAAGAAGCTTAGATCCTGTCTTAAGCACACAAGACAATTTTGTTCATAACATTATACAGTTAACTAATCATGGCTTCATGTTTGTCTATTGCAGAGGTTAGGAAAGTGAAAAAAATGTTGACAGCTCGGGTGCTGTTGTAGCATCAGCACGCTTCCCTGTACCTAACCCTCAGTTAGATTTCTATCAGTTAGAAACATCCAAATGGGAATTTTCTTAATTAAGAAGCAGAGACCAAGCAGAAGACTGCAACACTTGGCTTACCAACTCCATAGGTATCAATTCACATGGAAGATATTGCAACCACGACCTGTTTAAAGAGTGTTCTAACCCACATAAGCGAAAGCAAACGAATCTTTGGTTGAGTCAATGCTGGAACTCACTATCTTCAGCTAATGATAACGAACGCTCTAGCTGACCAGACCACCGTGGCCTACATGGACACAGCTTAGGGTAATTATCAAGTTTCATTAACATTACTTTTCAAAATTGAAAAGTACTGCCCTTGTAAAACTTAAATTAGAAAACAGCCTTATTCCTGGTATGGTATATTTTTAAAAAGGATAGGAATACATAATCACACAAATAAGATTTACCATACATTGATTTCACTTGATACGCATTTGACTGCATGTTGCGTTGAATCTAAGTTTTAGACTAAGTTACATAACATACTATTTTCCAGAGCGATTTGTCATAAAATGCAGGATTAATTCCATTTTTACAAAGGGAAAACTGAAATAAACTCCAGAGAAGTCATTCCAAAAAATATTAAGTGGACAACAGATAATCAATATTTAATTCTCATTATTCATACTAGGATTGAGTCTTCAATCTTCATCCTCGATGAACAAGATCTTATTTCTCTTGCGCGATTGTGTAAGACAAAATCACATGGATTAATAATCAATAACATATTTATTTATTGTTAAACGTAAACAATTCTGAAAATAATTTGTGTAATTTAAGAATTTAAGGTAAAAAAACGACAAAAACTGAAGGAAAAAAATTCATTTGTGTGTTTTTTATTTATTTTTTTATAACCGGGGAAGATTTAATTTATCAAGAATTTTTGCCGATAAGGAACTTCACTTTTTGACTTTATTATTTTTCTATGCAGACTTATATAAATATTTGTTTTCAACATTGATTTCTAATTAATGGATCATATTACACATATTGCTGAGGCACTGATGACTGTTTGTCATACGCATCATACTATACTTTCTTACTGCCATTTATTAAAATATTCCCAACAATTGCTACATATCTATCCAAAATAAAATGAATGTTTATTCTAACACCCCAATGAAGTTTAATGGAAATATAAGCATACTCGATTATTCTGTATAAAAAATTGGAAAAATGATCGAATATTTAGAATATGAATGCAGTAACAATTGGTAAAAAGCCATTATTTGGAAGAATTAAATGATAATTTCGGTGAAAGAGTAATAAAAATATCATTCAAATTTTCTCTGATATGAAAGTTTATGTAAATGTCTGAATTATGCGTACATGGTATGCTTAAAAATTATATATTCATTTAAATTATATGCATATTTGTATAATTTATATGTATTTCATTTTATAATAAGATATTAAATACTTTTCATAACACTTGTGATTTAATAGACATATTTAAATCATAAATGATGTTTATAAAGATACTGAAAATCGAAGAAAACTTCATGGAAAATTCATTTGAATAATAATTTACTCAGCAATGCATATAAGCGTACCGAACTAAAAAGATAATTAGGAATTAAAATTTGATAAGAGGGAAATTTCATACCTTTTATTTAATAAGTGATCTCCAGACGCACTTTTAAAAATAATCGGTTGCCGAGAATTGATTCAAAACTTAAGAAAATTTCTACCCTAAAAACAATTTCATCAAGAATGGCATTTTAATTTAAATTCTATGGCTTTTGAAACTTGCTTATTTCTTGCTTGGTTGGAATAAAATGATATTTAAGTTCTTTAAAATAAAAGATTTCTTTTTTGTATGCAAATATTTTGAAGAACTTTCATTACAGCCAGTAATGTTTCAGAGTGCATTGTTGTGTTAAAAGTTAGGAGCGAAACTTTAAATTAAGTGTAAAACAGTGTGGAGTTTCAAAACTATTGCCTAACGATTGTACCAATAACCTGTAAAAGACAGTTGCAGGACAGTCTAACCATTGTAGTAATCATAAGATCAGTGTTTGCAATGAATAATACAACAGTATAGGAATTAGGCATTACATTTCTGTTCTGCATGCACATTTGCAAAATATAACAATTCTCCTGTGAGTTCCTCCTTAGAACACGTGAACAGACGTGAATTCTACCGAAAATATTTGAAATTCAAAAATACTCTAGTGATAAACCATCTGTATTACGCGATAATAATTTATCTTACCCTGTAAAAGACCTATCTAAAAAGCATTGAAGTTCAGCAAAAAGAAAACTAAACTAAACTCCATGGCACGACAGCCCATGTGGGCCAAGGCCTACAGTGCCCATAACTGTTTTCATGACCGAGGGCCCTGAAGTGCGAAGCATATGTCCCAGTTAGGTGGTCAGCCTAACGTAAGACCCCCAGTGTTTAGTTCCCAAGCATGCTTGGTACTCAGTTAATCGACCCACTGAAGGGATGAAAGGCTGAGTCAACCTTGCCCAGCCCGAGGATCGAACCTCGGACATGTGTCATGGGGAGCGTGAAACGCTGCCATTAAGCCACCGAGATTCTGAAATTCAGCAAAACTGAATATAATTATTTATATTGTAAATTATACATCTAAAGCAACTCATTGACCGTTAAAAGAAATATAGAAAAATATTACAAAACTAAACTCACTAAATGTTGTTGTTGTCGTGGGACAAGTGCAAAGAGAAAAAAGGCACGTCATATGGGACCAAAGGTCCCATATGACGTGTCTTTTTGATATCCATTTTGATTTTTTTGCCATATCGTCTGATTCTTGAGACTGCTCATTGGAGAGCTCGGTACCATTTCTGCAAAGCATCAGGGGAAGCATGTGATATTTCTGCTTTTCATGCAGTTATCTTCCCATATGGTTTCTCAATGAGCTAGTAGTAGGAATGCAGTTTTCAGAAGGAGAAGTCCCAGGTTCAACAACAAAAAATTGTTGAACAAAGAAAAATTACAACTACGTTTATATTTTCTATATGCACATCTCATAACCAGAGAGTTTTCTGGGTATTCTCTTTTGTAATAAAAGATACGACTCACTAACAAAGGATTAAAAAAGGAAAGTCTTTCCAGTGCCTATTAATCTTCTGAGAATGTTAAAAAGTCTTACAATATATGCTTTAAGCTTTCGGATTATGCAGTAAATAGAATGAATGAGATCTTCCTAAAGAAGACTTCTGAGTTTTCCAAATTTTGCTCAATCGACTCTTGTCAAAGGCCTGCTATTTTTAAAAATTAGAATGCTTTGGAGATTCTCAAAACTTGAAATAGTCCTTTAAAGCTACAAAGCCAACAAAGTGGCTTTAAAATCTCTTTTAAGTGTTGGAGCCAGATGACAAGCGTATAAGGATATGGCGTGAACAAGGAACACGCAATCAGCCCCAAAACATCACCGAACATCACCCATCCTTAGGCGGAAACATTATGGGGTGGACAGGGATTTAATTAGGATGCCGCACCGACCTGCACATCTTTAAACGGGGCTCTGTGACGGCTGTCCGGTATCGAGATTGAGTCCTAGTACCCATTGTGAGATTGTACGCTGCAGTAGTTGGCCCTGCTTTTGTTTTCATGGACGATAACGCACGTCCCCATAGAATTGACTTCGTCGATGACTACCTACAGAGTGAAATTTTTGCGCATATGGCGGGGCCAGAACATTCGCCCGGCCTTAATCCCATTGAAAATCTTTGGGATGCTCTCAACCGTGCTGCATCTTCACGTTTCCCACTTCCAGGCACTCTTATTGAGCTGGAAACTGCTCTACAAGAAGAATGGCTATTGCTTAATTCAGCATTGGTTGACCATCTAATTGAAAGCATGGTCACAAGGTGTAAACACTGTATACAGATGAGGGGGATCACATACCCTAATAATGTCTTTTTTTCATTTTATGCTGTTTATTTTCACTTTATACATAATTCTGTTTAAATCTACAGTATGTCATTATCTAATAACTTACAATAATTTAATATTGTTTCCATTTCTGTATATAATTATTGATTTTATTTTATGCATAAATATATATGCTACTTTCCTGCCGAATTTTGTGTCAATCAAAGCAGTATTTGTTGATTTTTTTGCATTTTACATCGTGCTTAATTTTTGGAAGTGAGTGTATTTTGTGACATTACTTATTCCTTAAAAATACTCACAGTTTTCTGAACATGTGAAAAATTATATGGCAGTGTATATTTTGCATCTTTATCTAATGTAACAACAATTAAAGATAATCGTATTCAATGAAGCGAGAAAAGAGTTGCACTAATCTATATAAGAGGATTTGCATATTTCCTGAAGAATTTTTTTCATATTAAAGAAAATATTTGGAACAGTCTCTTTCAGTACAAGTAAGAAGCATTCAGTACTAAATACAAATATGCAGCTTTGGTGAATGAGGTTCAAAGCTAATTTTGGCATTATATTTTATTTTTTAATAAGGAATAAGTTGTAAAATTGATAAAGGAATTTAAGATAGTTGATCTTAATAAACCAATTTTGGTTGCTTGATGTAAGACCTTCATGCTATTTTTAAAATGGTGATATCTCTAAAGAAAAAAAATGTTTGAATTATATCAAATAAAAATTATATTTGCTACATCATTTAATATTTTGTAAGAATTTATTTATGTTTAACTATCGGATATGATCGGATGATATTATTTATTAGCAAAAAATTCATGTTTATAAATGCTGTGAAAATTTATTCTGAGTTTAATGGCGAATTTTCTGTTTAATTTTTTCACCGAAGCTTTCAGAGCGCTGAAAAATGTTTTGTTCGGAAAAACTACTGTAAAGACAAAAATTAGAAGATTTTTCTTGCAAAAAATGTTATATGTAAGCTAGAATCATATTTTAATGATGTTTATTTGCTGATGAAAATTAATTCAATGGTGCTTTGGTTAAAACACAATAATTAATTGCTACAAACACAATTAACAATTATAATAGAATTTGGAGGGGGTTGTTGTTGTCGTGTGCCAGCCAGGCTGGCAATATGGGGTGCGCTGCTCCACTTTTCCAACTGAACCCTATTTTGGTGTGGATTCCGACTTCCTTAGTACACACATGCCATAGGTACCCGTTTATGGGGTAGGCAACCAATCACTCCACATTCATACAAGGAAAGGATAAAGACAGGATAAATAGAGAGAGAAAAAAAAGTACATTCATGCCCGAACCGGGATTCGAACCCAGGACCTCCTTATCCGCAGTCAGACACGCTGACCACTAGACAAGTTGGGTGGCTTTTTGGAGGGGGTAAATAAGGAATTTAATGTAAAAATTTTAATTAGAGAGAGTAAGACATGGTCATAGGGGGTCCTTGTTGGAGGGTATGCGGTTGTGTCAAAGTTATTTAATTTTGTGTATATTCATGACACAGTGAAAAATGCTCTTTATATAAATAGAATATGGGGATAAAATAGAATATGAAATAGAACTAAGAGCCTTGGCTCAAAATTGAGGTTTCGGAAATAGTTTTTTTCTTTATCGCGGCAAAGATACTAAAATTGCTGACTTTAATGTCACCCGAGATTTTCTTAATATTTAAACGCCCCCTTAAATTGTCATTTAAACTGATTAGAGTGCAAAAAGAGAAAGAACTATCGGCAATAATTCAAAATTATGAAAGGAAAACAAAGCATGACCTAAAAATTATATAAATTATAGAATAGAAGAACATTTACGATAAAGCTGGTAAATTTTATGCAAGGACGGAGTTTACCTAAAATATTATATTATTAATTAATAATTATTTTATAACCACTGCCATTTCTAATGTTCAATTAACTTTAGTTGCGCATTTTTTACTATTTTTTATTTAATAATTATTTCAAAAACAAATTTCACATTTGATCTTAAACTATTAAATTATTTAATTTTTATTAAATAATATAATTTTTATTAAGTGTTTCTGAATAATTATTAATAAGAAATATTTATTTTTGTTTGACACATTTTGATCGGGATATTATGAACTCCATTGTGATTCATAAGGTACTTTCACTTTCGAGGGCCAAATTCTATACATATATGTATACATATTTATGTATGTGTATTCATACATATCATGCATATCTGAGCATTTAAGCATTCATTAACTGCTTATGAATAATTTTTATCAATATCAAAATATTTTAATTTCTTTTGTTTCTAAAAAAATTTGAAAAAAAATTCTTTTTTAATTTTTAATAAGCTAAATTAAATTTTATCTAGAGTCAGCAAAATTGAATAAGTTATGGAAATAAGATTTTTAATTATTACAATGAAAAATCTTCAGTATTTTTTTAAAAAAAAGAAAGTAATTCTGAGTTAATATCATTTTTTCCTCATTTTGAATCGTAAAATGTTTGCAATTTTAATCGAAATTACATGAATGTTCTTTTTTTTAAAAAAAAAACGCTTATGATTAATAATAAAATAACTAATTTCGTTAGAAAAGTATTCTTTCAGGGATTATTCAAATTTATTCAGACGAAAAAGTAAAATATGTTTCTATGTGAAAGTAATTTCATTTAGTCATAAACCTGGAAATAATCGCTTTAATACTTCAATGAATCTGATTTTATATCTTTAATTTTGTGAATATTAATCATGAAGCAAAAAAACTCTTATCTTGATACTTAAAATCTGGATTAAATATTACAATTTTATTCAATATTGATTGATAATACCTTGCGAAAGAAAAACTAATGACAAATCAGAGGTTTATATTCTTTTTATTCCATGAAATTATTACAGGTTTTGATTAATTTCGATTGCACAGTTAAGCTGATACAGTGTATTTTAATAGTTTTATTCATATTTTAAAAACTCTATGGAATTTTTTTATCGTTTTAGGAAATATCACTTGCTAACAATTTTATTGATTGCTAAAACTGCTTTAATAAAGTTTTATGTGAGAAAGTTTAAAGTAGGAGTGATGTTCTTATTACTGATGAATCTAAATAATATTTTATATTGTTCTTTAAGAATTTTACTTAAAATTTCATGAATAATTCGTTTAATTATTTTTAGAACATCCCATATGCTATTTCTGTTTTGGAAAAAACGTGATTTATCTTAAATTCAAATTGAATTTTTTTTTCATTTTTCTTTTATCCTAATGTGTATTTCAAAGTTACAAAAACACATTGAATAATCCGTATAAAGTAAAATATTAATTTAAATAAATAATATAATTTATTGAAATAACAATTCAAAAAACTAATTATCAACTGACAAAGTACTTAAATAATACATTTAATAAATAAATAAAAATCTACCTCTATAAAATAGAGAATTTTTGACATTACATTCACTCCTGAAAACTTTAAAAGAAAATAAAAAGAAGTTGAAATATTACATTGAAAAGGATTTATTTTATTTCAAGTATAGGCATCATAAGGATAAATTGACAGTAAAATTGTGGAAACTGTTATATTATAGAATCATATTTTCTTATCATTCAAAAAACTGTTAAGTCCTTTCAATCATTTTATGGTGACTAAATCATTTATTTTAGAATTAATACTGTAAATATTTATGAATTAGTAGCACTTTTATATTTGAATAACTGTTAAATTGTCACAAAAAAAATTAAAATAACTCCTTTTGACGTCGACTGGTAAGTGATTGTTTCATAAATTAGCAGTTCATTTTAGAACATATATATATAGTTGTTGTTGTTGTTTTCCTATGACACTTGGAAAAGCCAAGCTCGCTTTTGCCTTTGGCAGTGCGAATTAAGTCAATAGAGAGCGTCTTTCGTTTGGATCAGAGCACCACGAAGTACGACTTTGCTCTTTTTAAGGTGTCTCGTCATTTTGAACCACGGTCAGGTGACGAGGACACACCTGAGCTGGCATCACTCCTCTTCACATCCACGCCACACCAGCGGAAGGACTTTGGACGTCACAGATTAACGTGGACACGTACCCAACCCACGGAGTTCCAGCAACCCAGGGAAGGAGAGTACACCGTGGTCACCCTCCCAACCACTGCCCGCAGCAAATGATGCTTCACTTTGCTGAGCTTACGGGAAGCGGACCTATATTAGAGATTACTTTGCTCTATTCAAATTAATTTACAATTGTTAATGAAATTAAATAATTAAATTTAACGCCTTTTACTTGTCCCTATTGTCATAGTCATTAATGGCATTTTTTTTATAGAAGTCATTAATATATATCATTTTCATGGACTTTTAGGAAAGAAAAATAAGGCATCTGAGAATGAATCAGAGACACGAAATTAGATGAGAATACAACGAAAGATGAACTCGTATATTAAATACAGAATATATTTCTTTCGATTTAAAACTTCATACACAGTTTATTCTAAGCAAAATAGGACGACTTTTTTCCACTATCTTCCCAAACTCATTTTAAGAACTCTTGAATTTTTCTTTGAGTAAATGACATCTCTTCTTTGATAAATGTAAATGTATTTTTGTATCCCTCTGTGTTTCAGTTTTATATAAACTTCTTAATGGTACCCATATTAATGATTTGAGTCCGTATTATTGGTTACAAATGCAATTCGTTCCTGCGCTTTTTGAAATCTTTAATCGTTTAACTATGCCTAAAACTTTTTTGCTTCTGTTACTAGCTCAAAAATTTGTAATGTGCATAATTTGTTTGAATGCACTTAATGTGTTTTTAATTATTTATTCTTTTGAATGTTGGATCTTATGCTTTGCATCACATTTGGTTATTTGTAATGTAAATTGGGTAATGTACATATCATTAATTATTATTCTTTTGAATGTCGTATATGTTCTATAAGTTGGTCATTTTTAAAATATATTATTTTGTTCAGGCTTAATCTTATTTTCTTCTTTTCATTACTATGTGACAAAATAGGAGCAAGAGTTAATCAGCGAACTTTTTAAATTAACCTAATGTGAAAACCTGTCTGATTACTTGAATGAACAATATCTAAAGACGTCTTGCTCGATTTCAACAGAGCTGCTTTTTTATACCTTTTGAAGTTAATTTTCAAATAGTCTAATAAGTAAAAGTCGCAATAAAACTTTTGTACTACATCAGGTATTACTTTCTAGAAAGGAATATTATAAATGGTGAGTCACATTCGCTTGTACGTAAAGAAGAAAACTATAATAACTGCCAAGAACCCTAATCGAAAGTTATGCATTCACTTATTTTGGAGGCACAAAAAATCATTTGCGTATTAGACGTTAATACACGTACAAGAGAAACTCAAACTAGATTGTAGTTCCTGTGGTAGACATCACGCATTTAAGCGATATATAAGAAAGCGTCATACAATCTATAGCCATGCTTTAGCTGAGAGCTTTTTAGTGATCTTCGCAGCAACAATCTCGATTATCTAAACATATTTGCATTCACCTCCAAATTCTCGCTGACAAACAGATGTTATTTGTCCTTTTCATTTCACTATAGGCCACATTTTATAAATATTTTTTGGGTTCTCAACAATTAATGATTGTGATATCATGTTCGAGGGAATTTTTTTCCTTCTGGATGAAAAACCCTGCCGAAATCATTCCTAATATGATATGCCAAAAGAACATCCTATCTATCTATCTATCTATATATGTATATATATATATATATATATATATATATATATATATATATATATATATATATATATATATACATTATATATATATATATATATTTATATATATATATATATATATATATATATATATATATATATATATATATATATATATATATATATATATATATATATATATATATATATATATATGTCTTGAGATTAGACTCTAAGCCTTTTTGTGATGTATTATTGTACTTTTTGATGCCTCTATCTACCAAATTCTGTGTGACAAAAGATGATTGTGGATTCAGATAATTTTTTGTCTCCCCTAGAAGATCAAATATAGATTATATATCTTAAAAGAAAGCAATTTAGCAGAAACACTTCTTCTCTCGGTGCTAAGAAGTTTTGTTTCCCAGTTACGAAGTTATTGAAATTTAATGTTACCTCTCCTATAACAAGAATTTTTTTTTTCAAAAAATCTTATTTTCGTTTCGGATTGGACTTTTTTGTGCTTATCGTTTCTTAAGAAATCCAAAGAATATCTATAATTTAGCTGTGTATAATAGTTCGCCTTCTCATTAATTTTTCGATTTCATTTTAACTTCTGTTTTTTTAGTTCACAATATTTTTTTATTTTTCAAATATCTTGAATCAAATATCCTTCTTAGTTTTCATAAAAACTCGAATTTTCATTGCTTTTCTTTACATATTTCAAGATGTTCATGATGTTAGCAGGAGCTTGTTTCATTAAAAGTCGATTCTCTTCTAAAACCATTCGACTAATATATTGATTTCTCATAACATTTCATTCTTATTAGTGAAGACATTTAGAAATTTCTATTTTTGGCTATACAAGCAAAGATTTGCAATTTATGAATTTGTATTATAAACGATAATGATACACAAAGTGCAATACAAGAAATACAATACCTTAAATAAAAAATTAATGCATAAAAATACATATTAATACTTTTTATGTACATTAATAATCATTTTTTGAAAAATACACTACGTAAGTATTTTAGGATGTATATCCTAGAATACATAATGTCAAAAATAAATTAATTAACAAAATGTAAATATATAAATTTAAAAGCAACATCTTTTAAAATGAATGACAAAATTTCAGTATTAAATATTAATTTTTGCTGTATATTTTTTTAAAATAAATGCATTTGTTAAAGTAAAGCAAAATATAATATCTTATTTACCTTTTTCTTCTCTATGCATATTTGAATTTATATAAACATTCTAATTATTATGCTTTGCATGCTAGAAGATTTTTGTAAATAGTATCAAACACCTTCCAAGAAAATGATCATTTGTACCTGAATGTGTTAAAAAGTAGCGCGTTTCTTGTCAATATGTAAAACCGTAAAATAATTAATAATTTAAATGATTTTAACATGATTTTCATTTCATTTTATCCTATGCTCAGATGTTAAATTGAGAAACCCGAAAGTCATAAAAGAAACTTTTAAGTAGAAACAACGTAAAATGATTACTTATAAACTGTAATATTATTTGAATTAGTCAAGTTCAATTAAAATTATTCAAATAGTTAAAATATTTTGTTAAAAAAAATTACATAAATTTGGATATATTTTTAGACTCTATAATTAAAGTTTTATAATAGAAGTTGCTGTGCTTATAGGTTACAAACTTTATTAAACATTAATAGATGTTTAATTCTTACTTTTAATATACTAATATTCACAAAGTATTTATTTTTGAATAAAGAATTGAATCTCTTTTTAATCATTCAAATTAAACATTACGCAATGTAAAAATTTATATAAAAAATATTAAATATAACAGCACAAAAGAATGTTGAAATTAAGTATTTCCGGATAATAAATTTCCCATGTGGCTCATAGTTTTGTTAAGACAAATATCTAGCATTCAAAATGTAGTCCATTAACTACTTACGCAAATTCTCTACAAATATCTATTAGTTGCACAAAGATTAATGTCTAAAATCTGTCTCTAACTTTAATCGACTGTTAAATTGTAAATTATTTACGTTTATAATCTGTGCTTATAAATTTATTATATAGAATGCATTTAATTGAAGAAAGCAATAACGAATAAAATATTTTAACAAGGATGATTTCAGAATTTATTGTCAAATGAAATTTTAAGGTTACAATAATGGTTTAAATCCTTAAATATAACATAACATAGTATGTTGATGTAATAACTGTTTGTACTACTACATACAATGCTTTTACTAAAAATTATTTCCTAAATAAAACATATATATATATATATATATATATATTATATACGATTATATACGATTTCTGTTGATTATTTGTTATAATAATATTGTTAAAAATATTCTATAGAAATACAAGAATCAGAAGAAATAAACGTAAAACATAGGGAGAGTGCATTCAACAGGTTTGAATACGCGATTTTGATCAGTAAAATCATTTATTTTTAAAGGACTATGTTATTTGCTATACACATGTGGGTTTGCTTATAAATAAATTACTAGAAATATTATTATTTTTTAAATCATTATATATGTATATTCGAATGAGTATATTATTTAAAGATATATGCGCGTTAAGCCAACTATTGCAACAACACAAAGCTATTAAATTTTAACCAGGCACTTAACAGCCTGCATAAGCAATGGTAATTGAAATTTTAGAATTTTAATTAAATTCCATGATTATCAGAATAATCAAAGAAGTAATTGATCACATGTGTTTTTTAAGAGCCCAACGTACAAGCGCGGTAATACCGGAAACAGGAAAGCACATGACTTTAACGTGAACCACTTACCTATCAGTTCTCGTTTTCGCTCTCGTTCTCAAAGTTGACAAGCTCTCATTTCTCCGCGAAAAAGGATAAAAACTGGATACGGGAGAGCCTGTAAAAAGGAGAACCTGGATTTCTGGGCATTGGAAGCTCAACTGGTGGACTTAGTTGCAGCAGGGGAGGGTACAACTTTCTCCTATAAGCAGCGAATTGGGCAGTGCTGTTTTCGGGCACTAGAGAGCGCGCTAGTCGTCTATTTCTCTCCCCCCCCTAACCCTATACACTCAATTTCTTTTTCTTATTTGCACTTATTAACAATTTTCTTCAGGGCGCGTTAGAAAAAGCCCTGGAGTTCTGAGGGAAAACGTTAATTGAAAAGAGCTGAAAAGTAGTTTTCGTAATTAAAACGCTCTCTGGTAAAAATGGTTTACAACGTAGAACCTCATGAATATAAGAAGATTAGAAGAGAGAAGATTATAAAAGAATCTATTTTGCCGCAATGAAAAGAAAAATTAAATTGAAATTTGAGAATATGAGCATGTGTTGAGAAATATATTCCTATTTTCTCCCAGAGGATTTCGGGAAAATTCTACATTAATATAATCTGATAATTTTTGAAATTTAAATGAGGTTTTCCATTGTGTAAGAATTTTTAAAATATGAATAATTTATTTTGAGACTACAAACCAAGGATAAATAATTTTCGACAGACTAGATGCTTTAAATTTTTCGTAAAAGAAGAAAAATATATTAATATCATTTTTCTTTAGGATGTTATTAACAGAATGAATAGAAGACACTTAAACGGTAAAACGTAGAACGATCTATTTATGTTGTATATATATATATATATATATATATATATATATATATATATATAATATATATATATATATATATATATATATATATATATATATATATATATATATATAGTATGTATAGTATGTATATATATATATATATATGTATGATGTACATATATATATATATATATGTATATGTGATATATATATATATATATATATATATATATATATATATATATATATATATATATATATATATATATATATATATATATATATATATATATATATATATATATATATATATATATATATATATATATATATATATATATATATAATATTCTCATACACATTTATTACATATCATCTTATATGTGTATAAAAATTAACATGAAAAAAATTTACCACTAATTTAAATTTTATTGTTATAAGAATTTAAAATTTGACCAATGAAAGTAATTTAACTTTCGCTTACAAAATCGCAAAAACTTAATTATTTTATCTTTTACCTGTAAAAAGACTAAAGTATTCAAAAATATTTCGTACGAAAAATGTACAAAATTGTAACTTTGTAAATGATGGTAAGTTATATAATCAGACAAATTTGAGTTAAAATGCTCATAAATTGCCAAGAATTAATTTACATTAGGAAAAATTAATATAAAAAGATTTAATAATATTATGATAAATATATATAAAAATAAAATCGTGAATATATCGGGGATCCAACTAATACGCAAGGCTCTAAATGCTTATGGGTCGGACTACGACTTTTGAAGAGAAATCGGTAGATTGGTCTCAGTAACTTCTGACGAACTGGAAAATAATTACTGCATTTATTTTCCGCATGATTTTCTTCTAGCGTGGGAGGAGTGGGTGCCTGAGAGTTTTCCGGGCTCATTCCTTCGTGATACTTGAATGACTACTTGATAGCATATATATTAAAATTAAATATTTCCCACTTAAAACTATGATCAAGTTTAATCTGTGTATAGAAATTAGTTTATGATATAGTTTTTTTTACAGTTTCCCTATCAAGAGGTTCACAGACAAATTGATATGTATAAAACTTACTTCTCTTAATTTTGGAATTTAAAACAGTAAAGATTTTAAAAAAACAGGATAGTTAAAGTAAAAATTTATATCTCAGAATATTTTTTTTTTTTTTTTTTTTTTTACTATTATAAGACGTCCACATTCATGCAACTAAAAAATTTGTTTAAGAAATGCATAAAATTATTTGATTATAGAATTCCTCAGCAAAAAATAACTGTAATAATAAATTATAAAAATAACACATTGGGGATATTTTGTAGTTGAATATTATGTACAGATAATTCTTTATATAGTGATAAAACTTGAATTATTCTAACTACATTTTATTAAAATATGTAGTAGTCTGTTTTTATGAATATAACAATTAAAATTCATTACAAATAGTATTATATATGAAATGATAAAAGGTAATAAATTCAAACGAATTATCTTTACTAAGTTGAAGATAATACGTATAATATACACCGATTTTTTAGCTAAATGTTATAATCTTTGCAATTTTGATTTCCTGATAACTATAATGGATAAGAGTTCAAATAACATTCTACCTTGTTGTTGTACTAATTTCTGGAACAAAATGTTTCGAAGACATTTCGTTTTTAATTAATACATTGAAATGTAATACATTTTGATACTCATGCCTTATCATGAAATATAGGTCTCGTGTAGAACTGCAAATTATTTCGTTTTCACTTCTCGCCAACACGATGAACAAATGTTTTTGTCAGTCAAAAATGCATTAGAACGAATACTAAATAAACACCAAAAAGTATGACAGTAAAATGTTATAGATATAAAGTAAAAGAACTATGCATTATAAGATGAGAAGGCGTACATTGACCTAACAGAAAAATCTGATCGGCACAGATGCTGTATAATCCAGGATGCCAAATTCTGAGATTGGCGATATTTTGGCGGATTCTCTTATGTATCTAGCAACCTCACTTTTATTACGTCATACATATGGAGACCTACAAGAATTATGCAGAAAAATCTATTTTGGTAACCCTAGTATTTACGTCATCGCGCACGTCACGATACGTCATCTTGGCAACATTTCTTTATCGCCAAAAAAATTCAGAATTTGGAATCATGGATTATACGACATCTGTGCCATCTGATCCTATTTCGAAAACTAAACGAGATGTAGATAAAACCCTAATGCAAAGTTGAAGAGAAACAATTTGATTTAATATCAAATGTTACCTTGTACAAAGACATTTTAAAAAGACGCAAATTGGGTGCAATGGTTTGTATGCAAATTCTAACCCAATTTCAAGAAATACTCAGAAAAAAACAATAGTTGTCATTAGATATAATTGAAGTCATGGCAATTTGAAGTAGAGATAAAAATTTTTACAATCATTTATTTTAATATTTCAAATTGTTATGTGCGAACTCGATATTAATGTTTATATCACTAATAGAATAAATCAGAATATATTTAAATTCTGATAGGATTGTAGTGTTTAAAGGTATGAAAATTTCTGTAAATAGAGCTTTTGACTTTTGCAAGGTATGAATACCACTAATTCAAACAGTTTACGCATGATAAATATATATAATAATACATGGAAAAGCATGCAATAAAATGCATATAGAATAATCCAATGTTTATCCTTTTTTAAAGGCTACAAACTGTGGTATTGAGCATTTAATCATCTTATGAATTCCGGCGATGACTTCCTGCTGCGTCCTTATATTTCTATAATCAACGCTGATTTATGCAACTCTCTTTCCATAGTAATTAAAAACTTCAACAGCTTTTTCTTGTATTCTGTATTTGTAAATCATGCTTCGCAATATTTAAAAAGTTCAAAAATAGAACTTGTTATATTTCTTTATATACCTTTCCTTGGAAAAAATGTATATGGTGACCTGTACTTGTATCATGCATCATGCACAACCACTTCGTGATTATCACTGCTCACAGGCAATAAGAAATGGCGTACAAGTTTTCGGACTGTCTCTCTATACTTAGCACCAAATTATCTAGCAATATTAGAGGTAAGAGTGCCATTTTTCAATCAGTATCTGTTTCAATTATTGATTGTTCTTCAAAAGAGGTAAGTGTGCTGTATGGCGTCTCCCCACATATGTTCTATGGGATTTAAATCACAGGGGAGTATTCTGATCAATCTACTCCAGTGATAATATCGTTTTCCATTTGCTGCTGAACAGCAGGAATCCAGTATGGTCATGCATCGTCATCTATAAGAATAAAGTCTGCTCCATTGAATTCTCAGAACAGACGCGAATGGGTAAGGAACACCATCCTAACAGCGATCTGCAGTTACAGAGTCTTTGTCGAAATTGCGTGTTTGCCTCTTCAGCATGATCCCTCCTTTGATGACAATTCCAGTACCTTAATGGTCTCTTTCAACGATGTTTCTAGGATGGAATTGTCCAGACCTCTTTCCCAATCAACTGGCATTAAGAACCACTTGAGGCACTGAAATGACACTTATCCGTAATGAAAACACGATTCTATCGGTGAGATGTCCAATTTTTGCGCTTCTTATTCCAACCTAAGCAGCGACACCTATGGCCAACTTTCAAAGTAACGCAGCATTCAGGATGGTTTGCGAATAGGAAATCTTTTTGGAGTCGTTTCGACACAGTAAAACGGGACATTTGTCACCCCGTAACTGGCTGATTAATGACGCTTTTGACTAGTTTTCAGTTTTTTCTCGCCTACACAATGATGTATCGGCTGTTGTTGTTGTCGTGTGACAAGTGCAAAGAGAAAAAAAAAGAAAAGTAAAAAAAGACAAGTCATATGGGACCAAAGGTATGGAGCATTGCCCTGGCCACATCTTCAGCTTTTTCGGTATAGAGGGTGTCATGGCAGCTGTTGGGGTCGATGCTGAAGAGGGTCGAGGCAACAGAGAGGCAATTGAAGAGATGCCTTTGGATCCAGTGGAACTCCTCACTGTGCCTGCATTCTGCTTAGGTTCTAGATCCGTCGGGCATGATTTTCATACCCCTCATGTGCCCAGTCCGCATTCTGCTGATGGTAGAGGTGATACCACGGTCAGGATTAAGCTCCGGTAGGCACCATTTTTTCCGTAGTCCCCCGCAGAGCTGATGCCTTGCAACGGCGTTTGCATCGAAGCAAGTGGTAGTCGTGGGAGGAGGATTGATATTTCTAGCCTCCTTGGCGAGGGAGTCCACCTGTTCATTTCCCTCGAGATGTATCGGCTATTCACTGCACTTTTTTCTTAGGGCGGCCACCACCAACCTTTCTAACATTCTAATAGCTGTAATCATTTTTGAAAGATTTTTTAAGTGCGTGAATTGAAACTTTTGTTGATTTCGAAATCTTCAGCTACACTGGTCCCTAACACGTGCCTCCTCCAACTTTTCGATCATTTTTTTCACATGTGAAGTTCAAGTGATTTCTTCTAGCGATATTTCACAAAAGAATTCAATTACAAAAGCAGCGAATGTCTTTAATCACGTTTCCATCCATTTTTTTTTATAATAATCTTGAGAATCACGAGATAATCTTGAGAATTTATAATAATCTTGAGAATTTTGCAAATGCTGACGTAGCCTGTGACGTTTTGTTCCTGACATTTGCATATTCATGACCTTTCTGATTACGCGTTCACAGTACTGTGATCATAAGAAATTTTTTTCTGCAATTTATGGCCATCTATTTAAAATTTAAATTGTTGCTTCGGTTTAGCACACCAGTGTATGTAATTTTCTTCTCATCATTTTATCTGAAGCAACAATTTGTTGCACATGGCTAAAATACTTACAGATATATTTAATAAAAAAATGCAAGTATTCGAATGCCTATAAATATTTTAAGTATTTCATATTTAAAGATTTGCCAAACTTTAAAATTTAAATATTTTACAATTTCTTTATAATTATATTATGATTTACGTCACAAACTTATGAACATTTTTAATTTTATTTAGGATAATAGTTGTGCCTACTGTTAAGAAAATTAAATTATTCAACTGTAATCTGCAAATCTTAAAATAACCCCCTTTATTAAGACAATTACCACAACTATATTGCTTAACATATTTATTTACACATAAATATATAATCTTACTGTTTTGACAGTCAAATTTAAGCATAAGCAACAAAAAAATGTTTACAATTTTCATAGAATTTTAAGAGTTTACAAACTTTTTTTTAATTAGCAGTTTACAACTTCCTTAATATTGATACAGTTATGAAAGGACCCAATAATGTGGTTTTAAAAATATGAATTTTTCATTACCATCTACCGTTTCTAATTATTTTGACTTATTCTCTGTATTTTAAAATTGAAATGAAATTTAAGCTTTGAAAGTATTTTCAAATCTAAACTTTTAAATCACTTTGCCATCGCTCCGATTTGCCATATCAGAAACTATTAACTTGATCAAGGATTTTAGACATATTTTATTAAATATCCCTTATACTGCTAATTAATAAGAGCACAAGAGTTATCTCTCTATGAATAATAAGTGATGTGAAACAACAAGAAAAATGAACATCAAATTTCATCGAAATTTTTCAAACATGTGCAACATGGTGGTCAGAGGCTTTTAATCCTGATAGCATTTCTTTCTTATTACTCTGTGTAAAAAGATTTCTATAAGATGCAGAAAATAACCAACACTTATGTATATGATGAAGATTTAATTTCTGTATTTATTAAAAAGATAAATATAGAAAAGCTAGATAAAGGGAAAAACGAAAACTTCTTTCCCATAACATCACATAAAGTGAGATAATTGATATAAAAATATTAATTCATTTGCAAAGGAAATAAATCTTAAAATTTAAAAAAAAATCTTAAAAAGGAAATAAAATAAAACACAAGGGTGTGTCTTTCGTTTAACCAGAGCGACACCAAGGTGAAAGTATGACTTTGTTCTAAACTCTTCCGATAGATGGCACCACCAGAGAATCCACTCCCTCAATTTTGACATTGATTTGAAGGGGGAGTAAATTTTCTCCAGACCATTGCACCCATGCTAACTGCTCAATGATCGACCACCGATTCCACAAATTTAACGAACACGTATATCGCATGTACTCTTGTGGTTCTTTGGCGGCATTGGGAATCGAACTCCTCCCCTACGGACGGAAGGCTGACCCCCTAACCACTAGACTCTACCACGGCCCATGAGATAACAATACGTTCCTTTTATTCATTTCTAAGTCTAGTGAATAATTTGTCACATATCTCAATACTTTGCATCCCCTTATTTCGGAAGAACTTTGTAAAAGGAAGAATTCAGTTTCTAAAATATAAAATTGTTGTTGCACCAGCATTCTTTTCTGTACCTAGTCCTGAGTTTAGTTGTATCAATAGATAGAAGCAGCCGCGTGGAGTCCTCGGGATTTTGAAACAGGGACCAAGCAGAAAATCTCCAATACTTGGCCTGCCATCCCCAGAGGTGTCATTTCACTTGGAAGACATTGCGACCATGTTCAGTTTTAATGTGCCCCAGCCGCCTTTAGGGAACACGACGGATCGAACTCTCTACCTTCCAATCAAGAGAACGACAACCTAACCAATCAGGACACAGCGGCCTAAGCAAAAATATAAAATTTTAGTATCCCTCTCCCAACATCCAGTAAACGCCCTCTTTTGTTCTGCAGTTGAACTCTTCAGTGAAGACGAAGACTGAATATTGGCAGCAAACTATCCCCTCTCTACAAATGTAACTGCAATGTTTGTTTTAATGCTAATTTGTTTTAATTATGCTTTAATATTTTTTTTTGCCGCCCAACATGTCTAGTGGTCAGCGTGTCTGTCTGCGGATAGGGGGTTCGAATCCCGGTTCGGGCATGGATGTACTTTCTCTCTCTATCTATCCTGTCTTTGTTCTTTCCTTGTATGAATGAGGTGTGAATGGTTGCCTGCCCTATAAACAGGTACCTATAGCATGTGTGTACTGAGGAAGTCGGACTCCACACCATATAATAGGGTCCAGTTGGAAAAGTGGAGCAGCGCACCCCATATTGCCAGCCTGGCTGGCACACGACAACAACAACAAAAATGTTTGTTTTAATGCTAAAAATAAAAATATTTTTTCCCTGAATCTTCAGACCCTTTATTTCTAAATTATGTAGCTAGCTCTCGCCCCTTATAAAATGTCATCTCAATATTGTTCACTCTTCTGAATTTACCTAAAGGGTAAGGTTTTTTTCTATTACTTCTCACATTCAGTTTAAACAAATAAAATCCTCTGATTTTTTTTCTCCGCTTAATTTTTGTCTGGAGTTAAACTGAGAAGTGTTGTATAGAATGGGATGAAATTTAGGTCAAAATGAGATGGTTTCTGGCTATCATACAACAAGGTTTTTTTTCGTTTAGAAATTTTGACTATAGCATTTGTAACTAATTTAAAACATAATTAGCAGTGACTTGAACTTACTGTTAAGTTGCTTATACTACTCTCTAATTAAACTCAATTTGCTTCAAAAACAAAAAAGTTTGGCTGTTTCCTTTCTTATAGAGAGAGAGAGAGAGAAGGTTTTTTTATTTTTTATTTATTTATTTATTTATTTTTTTTTTATTATTATTATTAACTACTGGGAGTAGGGAAAAACTAGTATATACCTATCAAGTTTCGTCAAATTCATTCTCCATTATCGCATAATTTTATTTTAGAAAATAACGATATTTATTACTTTTTTATTTTTGGAAAATTCACTAGGTGGGTATTTATTAGCATACAATATAACTAAGAGACCGAAAGGCATAGCTGGCAACAGAAATTTCAAATTTGGAAAGCTTAATAAGCTGTAAACTCCAGCTTTGCAATATATATTTCATTATAAATTGAAACCTGGCTGAGTCAGGACCAATTGATTTTGACTCAAGTGCATTACAGATACGTCTAAATTGTTAGATGAATTAATTCATATAATTACAAAATCAGCAGGTTCAATATTAGAGTAGCGTTTAAACATTTACACTTATTATGTGCGAAATTTATCAGATTTTTCATTGTTTAATATCGATTCTTTTTCAAACATATACTGTTTCTGTATTTATGATTTATTAGGGAATGTGCAATTCGGAAAGGTCAAAGTATGATTAATAAAAAATACATAAAACACAAGTTCTTATTTAAAAATTATGATAATGAATTGATAAAAATATTTTTATAATAAAAAATATACAAAAAAGTAGCATAAATCGGAAAATAAATGAAATAGGGACATATAAATAATGTTTTTTTCTTCCTTTTATAGCTTGAGAATGGATAAATGGAGCTTGAGTTTTGAAAATTATTTATATTTATTAACAAAAATTTTATGATATTTGTAATTCTGTATTATTATTTGATGCATGAACCATATTAATATTGGTTAATAAGAAACAATAAAGATGATATAAATTTATTTTTTCTATTTTGTGATATTATTTTGTTAATGTAATGTTTTTTATGCTACATTTTCTCCTGGAAATAATTTAAAGTTACTTTAAATCATTTTATAATTGCACATAATTAGATTTAGTATTGTGTGTGAATTTCATTTTCTAAACATAAAATGAAATTATCTTTCATATAACATATATAATTTTCTTAATATTTCCAATTATTGCCCTTCCAATCAACAGAAAAATGTATTATTTTTTTATTAGAATTTTAATAAAAATTGATAAATATCAGCTTCTCAAGAAAACATTTAAAAATATTTTATAATAATTAGTGTTTTCCTGTCATAGAATGATTTTGAATTATTCGATTTGAAGTGAAATAATTTTTCTTAGAATACATCATATTTATTAAGAGTAATAATAGGTTTGTATTTGTAAATATTATAAGAAAAAAATTAACGACTTAAAATTATATGACTGAGCAAAAAAATCTATAAGATAAATTTATTAATAGTTTGCATTAATTGTTTACATTCAATTTTTTCCTATTAGAAGTTTTGTAAAATTGAAGCGTAAAGTTATAAACAAAAGGCTTACGAATGAACGAAAATTAAACCAAATAGCATGTGAAGAGGTATTTATAGTCCATTAAAACAATGACGAAAGTAAAGAAAGAAAAAAAACTATAAGTAGATATTTTTATTACTTTAATGTTAATAATGTTTTTACAAGAAAAAAGGTCAGTCTTTAAAATAAAATATATGAAATATATTTATATACATTATTAACTCTTAAGAGATTAGCAAAACATTAAAATGTCATTGCACTTGTATAAGTGTGAATTAAAAATAATTAATTAATTTATACTGTTTAAAGTAAAATAATTAATATATATTTCATTTTAACTTTTTGTAATAGTGCTTTCCCAAAAACGCATTAAAAATTTCATTTAGATTTTATACAAAATTATAATCAATATGGAGTGAAAAAGATAATAAAAATTATTTATAAAAATATTCTTAATTTAGTTCATGACTATTATTCTTCTCTTTGTTAAATTCCCAGTTGTAAAATTTAAAAATGACACTGAAAACTAATTAAATATGGCTTTTCTTCTATTCTGGAATCTTAAATCCAAAAAATTAATGCGCAGCGGTTTATTGAAAAGTCTCCAATTTTTACAAAACTTCGTTTCCAAACGAAGTTATCCCCAACTGTAATATCTTTTGTTATTCAAAATCGGTTGTTGAATCTGCGTCAAGCTATTTGGCGTTCTACTTGTAAAATTAATTTTCATGAAAAGGTAAAATACAAAACTAAGAAAATAAATAAGAAAAAGAGCTATATTTCTTTCTCGGCTTTATTGAATGATGTAATCAGATTACCCTTTCATGCAGTCAAGCGAATGATTTCCTTCCGCTCTTTACGAACTGGAGTGAAATGCTCTGATTTTGTTTTCTTAACCCTGAAAAGGAAGCATGTTGTGATAATAACGTCATTTGCTTTCTTGTTCTTTCAACGCTATTTCAGCATTATCAATTTTCACGAAAATTAAGAGAGAGAAATTAATAAATATAGCCAACAATGTGTAGGAATCATAAATATAATGGCAAATTGAAACATTCTTGTACGAATGTTTACTTATAAAATGATAAGTTATATTGACTATATATACAAGTATTTTTATACCATTTAGTAAAACGTATTTGTTTATTATAATTTTCAAGCTAAGTTAATTTAAATTATTTGAAAACTCATAATAATTATAAGGGAAGTTCATTAAATTTATTTTTCCTTAAATTAGCATAAAAAGTATATACATATATACATATATATACATATGTATATATATATATACATATGTATATATATATATATATATATATATACACACACACATATATTTATAGGTTAGCGTTCCTGACTCCTGAGCTGTGGGTCCCGGTTTCGAATCCCGGTTCGGACATGGATGTTTCATTCTTTCTCTCTGTGTTTATCTGTCCTCTCTTCTGTGACGTGTGTATGTTGTGGTATGAATGTGACCCACTCTATATAAACGGATTTGTGGCGGTACGGCGCGGGTAACGCTACTCGCCTCCGTGATTTGGTTCACAGGTGCCAATAGATATATATATATAGATAGATGTATATATACTATAGATATATATATATATATATATATATATAGATAGATATAGATATAGAATACCAGTTCAAAATATAATATACAAAAGTCAATCAGATAAACACTCTTACTTAAGTTTATTTTAATTTAATGTCATTAGTGAATACACGATGGATCTTTAGTGGAAGGAATATGGAACATATACCCTTTCGACAACAAGAATGATGCTATTGCTGATCAGACCGCACACCAAGGCTATTCAAAAGGTCATTTAACTCCGCGGATACTATGGGAGTGGGATAGTTACTAGTCAAATATAAATTGATCTAATAAAGCTTATGGTTACGTGGAAAAAGAAAGGTTAGATGGCAACTCAATTAACGAACCCAAAGACAAAGTCCTTGCAAAATATTACTGTAACATACAAAAACTTAGTATTTTTAAACACTTTTGTCTATGACGCCGAAATTTTGTTAAAATTTGATTGGATTAACATTTATTAATTATTAATGAAACAGGGAAATTAGCCATTATTTAAAATTGAAAGTAATTTTTGTCGCTGAACAGAAGTTGTACCATTTATGAACATATTTCAAATTGCTGTAAATAGATGTCATTCGATATAAGATAAATGTATTTATTAACACATCAAAATTGCGATATTTAAAGAATGCTTAAAATCTAAAATCAACATTCTTAAAAATTCTAAATCAGCAATCTTTAATATTTATCTTGATGAGAAACTTAATATAAGTTAAGTTGAATTACTTAATGTAGTCGTAAACTCTGTTCAAATTGGTATAAAAATTTTGTATCTATATTTATATCTGGTGTATCATAAATATATAATGATTTGAAGGAGTTACGTATGGTCCTAGTTTGCTAGTGGGCCAGTCAAATAAGCCCTTGTATATAATGAAATGACTGTTGGACGATAAGCAAGTCAAACTCTATCATAAGAGATAGTTGAAGTTGGTGACTGAGAGTTTTTGCCAACTGTATGGTGAATATACCAAAGAAAAAACATTTAATTCTTAGAATATTTGACATGGATGGATTCTCTCAGTATTGTGATCTCTTTCTGGTTAAAAAAAGGAAAGATTTATCTTCCAAACTGACTTTTATCGTGCAAGACACCGCTTAGAAAGCAGCAATGAGTCATTAAATCTGTAGACCTCTAACTATGGGTCATAACATTAATGGATATATTAATTATTTTTAGGTATAATATCGAAGAGAATTTGTTTCTCTTATTCGAAAAAAATTAATTATTTTGGATATTGTGAGAATCAAACAATTAACTGGAACTAGAACTTTTGGTTTTGCTATATGCCAATTGTTTAGATAGGATGGAGTATTCGTGTCTAAGAGTGGAGAAGGGCTGGTTTTATTATTATTATAATTACCAAGGGTAGCGGAAGTCCCACTCCAGATTGATGTAAAATGCGTACCTTTTAAAAAATGCAGGAAAATGTCTAAATTAATGTTTGTGCCTTAATGTGTAATAAATATGTCATCTAAAAAATGTGTTTTGTGTTGTTCAACTATCCTGGAGACATCAGGATCGTGAGAACATCATCACAAGCATCATTCAACATCCAGTTTTGGTAACAGTTTTCTTGTTGTATATTCTAGAAGGTAAAACCAAACGCTTTTTAATATCCGCTGAGTAAATTGCCTTCCAGGAGAACTTTTCAGAGATGATGGGGTTGTATTCCCTTGTCCCAACGAAAGAAACCTGAAAAACTTTCTAAGGACCAATTTCGACAGTATATCATGCTCAAGGCAGAACGCAACATCCAGCTCCCGTTGTTCAACAGCTGCTGTGATCGAAACCGGGGATTATCGCATGCCCATTATCATATCGCTAGGTTACGATGAGACCTTTTGCCATAGTTTGACACAGCGTAGTGGATAGCTTACAAGCCATTTTAATATCCACCATGTCAGTTGGAGGAATTTTCATAGATAGTGGGAAGTATTCACGTGTCGCAATGGTGAAAACATGCATCATTAATCCTCCATTGTTTAACAGTGCCTAATCTGGAAACCAGGACCTTATACTTCGAAGAGCGTTGTCCTATCACTGGGTTATGATGAGAATCGAATTGTCGTCATAGTTGTCAAAATATTTTATATGGCCTTACGAACAGTCTGCTATGCTATTTCAAAATTAGTATGTTTAGAAATGTCAGATTTACTTGCCTTTTCAGGATGATATAACCTTGAAATTTTTCTCGGTCCAAATGCTATTCTTTGATCTTCATTCTTCAGTAAATTGTGGCTGCATGGTAGTACATCTTGTAATGTAAGATCAATAATGAAGAGCGTTAATTTCTCTTGCGTAAAAAACTTAATTCCAGAATTAAAACAGCGTGGAAGCTTACAATTTTTACTTCTATAGATAGTACAATTTTTATATAAGATGTCCCTCTACCGTACCCCGCAACACCAATAAACTGCTGTTAAATCTGTGTTGAACTGCAGTGGCTCAGTAGTTTCACGCCGCTTCCCATTAAGATCAGCGAAATGAAGCATCACTTGCCGCGGGCAGTGGTTGGGAGGGTGACCACGCCGAACTCTCCTTCACTGGGTTGCTGGAACTCCGTGGGTTGGGGACGTGTCCACGTTAATCAGTGACGTCCAAAGTCCTTCCCCTGGTGGGGAGTGGATGTGGAGAGGAAGGTGTCAGCTCAGAAATGACCTCGTCACCTGACCGTGGCTCAAAATGAAGAGGTACTTGATGGGCAATTATTCCAAACCCGTTAACCTAAAGTCCGGGGCATGCCCACACCGCTATGCATGTATATATGTTAAATCTGTCAGTGAATCTTCCTAGAAACTGTGAAGTAGCTATTAAATTTCGTTTTCGAAATAACTGAATTATCAGTAATCTAACAACATGGCCCCAAACCACGTGTCTTTGGTCCTTACGATTATCAGTAGTCACCCATGCTTCAGGAATGTGATTGTGAGCTTTACTTTTTTAAATCGTACATCAGATAATTTATTATATTTACACAATATCTTTACTGAAATATTCTTATCCACATATGACATAGTATACGAGAACAGGGTATTTTCAGGTTATAATTCATTGATTACAATATATTAAAAGCATATTAAACATTAGTTGGGCAAATTTACCAATTCATTTACGACCTTTCTTTTCTGGATGGTTATTTCATCACCGTTTCTTTTGATTTTCAGTCCATTGCTGTTTACAGATGAACGATAAATAAAAACTAGTAACTATGTCCTTTTTGCAAAAAACAAATTTTTCTTACCTGGTGTGGCATTATTTCATCTTATAAAACGAATTTTGAACAGAAAGTATTACAACAGCACACCAGTCTATCAATTTACAGCAAGTATAACAACGTCCATGAGCTTTGAACTTTTTTCCCGTGAGACAAATTACCTTTGCTTCACACATATGTTGAAATTAATCAATATAATTCTGAAGAGTGCTTTTTTAACAATCATAATAACCAGCATTTATATGTGTTGTTGTTACTAATGACACTTGGACAAGCCAAGCTCTCTATGCCTTGACTATACGAAACAAAGTCAATAGGGAGAGTCTTTGTTTAATCAGAGCTCCTCGAAGGTGAAAGTACGACTTTTCTCTTCAAATCCTCCGGCAGATGTCACCACCAGAGGATCCACTCCCTCAATTTTGACATCGATCAGAAGGAGGAAATTTTCTCCAGACCTTTGCACCCATGGTAACTGCGCATTTATATGTATATTTGTGTATTCTTATTTTATATAGTTGAAATATAACCATATAAAATAATATCACACTATATGTATTTAGATGAATAATTATTAATTATATTCCTCTAGATTTCAGCTTATATTTTTATCATTTTTATGTTGCATAGCAAACATTTATATTGAAGAAACAATTCACAGGTATCTATTCTATTTAATAAAAAACAAGTATTTAAAGGTAAAAACTTTATTCCAAGTAGTTTTATTTTCTCCTTTCTTTTCCAGACAAATAACATTTATAAATGTCTGGTTATCATCAGTAAATATAATAATTAGAAACTTAAGAAGCCATTGTTCATGTCGTACCAAGTTTTAAAACTGCCTCCTCTTCTTCATAAACATCTCAGACTCTGTAACTGGAGAGCTGCTCGGGTGTGTCTCCAAAGAGGCTGTAAAAGTTATGCATAAAACTCTTTCATGGTTTCTTTGTAATTTTATGACTGAATATGACGTTTTAAGCAAAATTGAACTATCGAAAACATTCTCTTAAATTAACATTTATTCAGACTATCAAACAAAAATTTTAACTGAACTATTCTGAGCAGTTTTGGGTTTAATTTATAAGCCGAATCTTATAAAAATACAATCAAAATTTATGTTTGTAAACAATAAAAATATTTATCATAATTTAATGTCATTTACTAAAATATATCTTGTTTTGCATAGAATTCTTTTTCCAATGGCGGGCACACACTTGGGTCACTAAACCCTATGCCACAACAAGGCCAGAGACTGCTACTCATTTGTCGTTACCCAGCGGACACCTGTGAACCAAGTTACGGAGGCGAGTAGCGTTACCGCGCCATACCACCACAAACCCGTTTATAGCGCGGGCCACATTCATATAACATCACAGAAGAAAGGACAGAGAAACACAGAAGGAAAGAAACATCCATGCCCGAACTGGGATTCGAACCCGGGACCAACAGCTCAGGAGACAGGAACGCTAACCACTCAGCCATCGGCCGGCGTTTTGCATAGAATATGTGTTACTATATTTTTTTTGATTTATTGCTATATATTTTGAGATTTATCTGCAAATTATACTCAATTTTTTACAATACTCTCTTAAAGGTAAAGAGTAAATTATACATTGAAATCATTCATACACTACATACGTCCTAACAATTTTATTTGCGAGTTCAAAATACTGAAGATTTATTCGTCACACATTAGATTGTTGCTGTTAAATTCTTTATATATAATTACTTTGAGATCTCAAATAAAGGTCCAAAAACTGCTTTTCAACCATCAATATGTATGTATATTGTGTATAAAAGTTCTCGAGAAAATATTTTTTTAATATTCAATATATTTCTTTAGAATTTTATAAAACACAGTTTAACTTCATTTTAAAAATCATGTATCAAATTCTATTTCCTCATATTCTTTAACTTAAACCTAATTATTTTTATAGAGGAATTATTATTTCTTTTTTAATTAATATTAGTAAAAATGAGAGGTAATATTTTCACCATAAATACTATACCACTTTAAAAAAATGTATTATATAAGAATAATCTATATAATTGAAAGCTTTTATTTTATATTAATAAATAATTCTCTACAAAAAGGTATACGAATCTTTTTTTTAAGATGTAGAAATGCATTTTTCTTATTTAAGCAAATTGGATGAAATAAAGATTTTATTCGGTACAACTTAAAATTTGAGCGAAAATATCCAAATTAAAGAAGTATGTTTATTATATTCATCCCTTGTTTGTTTACTTTTACCGCGTAGATAGCAAATTGCATAAGCAATAGAGTTTTGTTTTTCTTTTTTATCCTGAGCGGACCTGGAAAAATATATAACTATTAATGAACGCTATCTTACTTCCGATCACGTAAGACATTTCCGGTATTTTTCTTCCGTAATGGACCTTTTCTTGCATTTTATGCGTCTTTCTTTTATAGCGCCCTTATCCTTTTGACGCGTTTCGGTATTTTTTAATATGCAATATTTTTACATTTGTATATAGTCCTTATATTATTTACTGAAATTTGTATTCAATAGCATTTGCATATCATTAACATACCTTCCATTTGTCATTCTAATCTGAGATTATCAATTTTTTTTCATTAATTTATATATATATATATATATATATATATATATATATATATATATATATATATATATATATATATATATATATATATATATATATATATATATATCAAGCTGACCCAGCCACGCGTTGCAGTGGCTGAGTTTTTAAAATACATTGAATCAATTTTTTACTAATTCTTGGGTTCAATCAAATTAATATTTTCTAAAAAAATTTAGAATAGGTTCATTCATAGGAGATTAAAAATAAAACGTTTCACCAAAATTTAATAGTAATAGGTAAAGTATCGAAATTTTGAAATTAAGCACAAATCAACATATACTTTCTGAATTTACATTTTATTCATCTTATATTAAATTATAGTTTGTAATCAGTGACTTACTTATAAAATATACTATATAAATTAAAGACATCTAAAAATAAATTGTTATAAATGAGGTAGATAACATTGACATCGAACTATTATTATTTTGATTTTAAATTATATTCAAACTAAAAATTTTTTCCGCGGCATTATACTGAAATAAAAAAATTAAAAGAATTTATCATTTGAATAAATAAATTAGATCAAAATGTTCTACTGAATAAATTAATAATTATCAAATTATAAAATAAAAATAAAAAATAATAAAAGGCTATCAAGAAATACTTACATATTTTCGAGGTGGTATGAAAATTAGTAGAGAAAAACAATAATAAATAAAATTTTATTTTATTCATAATATTAAAAATATTCAAACTGAATACTGCACAATAATAACACAATACAAAGTATAATTATGAAAATGATTCACGAAAAATTGTTATAGTATCATTATACATCATGAAAATATATGTAAATTCTATATTTAACCACGCGCTTGCGCGCGCACAATAATTTTCTCGAAGATGGTATAATCTAGAAAAATAAACACGTCGCCATCTGCCGAATACCTGTGCAACTTAGATGCTAAGCCGCCATATATTAGGAACTTACAGAACTAATCAAAAAAAAATTTAGGGTTGTACTACCCCTAACATTTAGAGGGATGAAAAATAGATGTTGGCCGATTCTCATAGATACCGGATAAGCACAAAAAATTTCATCAAAATCGGTCAAGCCGTTTCGGAGGAGTATGGCAACGAAAACTGTGACACGAGAATTTTATATATTATATATATATATATATATATATATATATATATATATATATATATATATATATATATAATTTGAAATTATTCGATTATTATATATTAAGTTTCTGCAGAATTTGGAATATTAACGAAGTGCAACTTTAAAAAATGTTCTAGTGTTGAGATTTCCCCAAAACCAATTTCTAGTCAGCATAAAAAAAATGCCAAATTAAATTACTAGTATTTCATTACCAAATTTCATTTTTAAATCTAAATTTTTATTACTTAGTTTTTCTATTGCGAACCGATGACTGAGTGGTTAGCGCTCCTGACTCCTGAGTTGTGGGTCCTGGGTTCGAATCCCGGTTCGGGCATGGATGTTACTTTCTTTCTCTGTGTTTCTCTATCCTTTCTTCCGTGATGATGTATGACAATTTTATGAAAAATTAAATCATTAAATATTTTGAATAATTGATTTCTCGGGACAGATAGCCTATAATTTAAAGCCATTGCGAAACATATGAACATCCAAAGTGTGGTGGGAGAATTGCTAATAGATAATGTTCACGTATTACAATGGAGAAAACCCTGAAAACTTCACTGAAATCTGAAGAATATTCTCTCTATTTACCCCAATATATGTGATCAGAAATGAAAATCCATCTTCCGTTGTTAAACAATGGCTGAGATCGAACCTGGAATTTTCCATTCAAAAGAATGAGGTCATTTCAGAAGAACACAATAAGCTTCACTAGGCAAAATAACAAAGACATTGTTGCCATTTAAAGTTCCTTGCATAATTTTTCTCAATCAAATAAAATAACTCATAGATTGTGAAATAAATCATCATTTATAAACAAAAGATATCACTTAAACAAAAAATTGATTAAATGTAATTTTGTTTTTTCATTTAAAAAATATTGCATGTACAAATACTCACAGAAAATAATAATCGAAGAAAAACATGCCTCCTCTAAAGCTTCCTACACACAGCAGCTGACCTTGAAATTACGCAAAATATATTACTTTTTACAAATAAATGATACGCACATTGAAACAGAGAATTAAAATTCTAGAAAAGTTATAAATTCTTGAAAAAATCTTAAATTTTTGCTGAGAAAAATAGTAATTAAAAAAGTTATTCGTAAATTTAAATTATGGTTAAATTAATTTTAGTGAAAATAGTTCTTTTCTTTAGATTAACTTTATTAAAAGGTATTAATAATATATTAATTTCTCTAATTGAGATGTTATTTATTGAACAAAGCATATTTAACAAATGAAGCAATTTATACATGTTGAGTAACATTTTCTACATAAATGACAAAAATAATGATAGGCATTATGTTTGTAAACATAATTTGTTTGTGCCTCACTGTGGATAGGGAGGTCCTGAGTTCGAATCCCGGTTCGGGCATGGATGTACTTTCTCGCTCTATCTATCCTGTCTTTGTCCTTTCCTTGTATGAATGAGGTGTGAATGGTTGCCTACCCTATAAACGGGTCCCTATGGCATGTGTGTACTGAAGAAGTCGGACTCCTCACCTAATATGGTTCAGTTGGAAAAATGGAGCAACACACCCCATGTTGCCAACATAGCTGGTGCACGATAACAACATGAATAATGCAAGTTAAATGTAAGTATTAATATATTATATAACATTATTTTTATATTATATGTAAATATAATGATAAATATTATATCTCTGCATACCGAAGCACATTTTGTGCCTAAAACTTTTCCTCCTTCAAGCAATAATATAAATTACAAGTTGTTGGATTAATTAGCTTTATATAAGAATACTTATTCATTAGGAATTTATAATATAATCTCAACGAAATTTTAATTTATTTTCCTGATTACAAATATATGTTTTAATCAATGTAACTGCTCAGTCAAATGGTTTCAATATTATTTTCTTATAACTAATATACAAAAATGCCAAGAAAAAAGAAGAAATAAACATCAAATAGTAATAATGATCTTTCTTCTTTTTCTCTACTGCATTATTGCCCCCTTTTATCCTGCGGAAAAATATCTTTAGGGAAATGAAAATAACGAAATAAGTCATATAAGTGAGAATTATGCCAGTAAAATAAACGATAATGGAATATTGAATAAAGGATATTTGTGATAAATTTTAAAATTATGCATACATTCAATTGCAGGGCAAAATGTTAGATTTAAATTTCCATATTTAGTATATTTTTTAGTCATATGTAATTCATCAATGGTAAAAACTTTATTTTTTCTATATTTTGTCTCTTTTTATTAGTATATTTATTCAACAATTATTTTAACATCAATAAATTTCATAAAAGATAAAAAAAAAATTAATGTAAACTTTCAACAGTAATATAAAGTAGGTAAAATCTTTGTATATCAATAAAATTATTATTGAGACAAATAAAGCTTTTACCTACTTTAAATAAAGTGGGGAAAAATTGGGGATTAAAAACACCCTTCAAAGCTTTTATATTTTGAACTACTATCAATCACTATGGTTCAAAAGACTAAAAATATCTTTAATTAAATTTCTCTTATTAAAAATTTCATTTCCTCCATAACATCGTAAAATTCTAAAGAGTGAAATCCCAAAATGATGTGGTAAAATTAATTAAATGAGATGTTTTCTTATTATTTAAGTCAAGAACTTCACTTTTAATAAAGTTTAACAGAGAAAAACTCCAATCTCACCACGAAACGACGCCGTAAATTCAAGTAGTCCTTAATTGTAATTTCCTTTGTTAATCAAAATTAAAGACCCGTTGTCAAGCTACTTAAGAAGCCTTTACTTCAAAAAATTTATTTTCATAGAAGGGTAGAATTATAAAATTATAATAAAACAACAAGTAAAAAAGTGCTTTTCCACCGCAGCTTTCTTTCACGATGTAATTAGATTATCTCTTCATGCAGCCAAACAAATGATTTTCTTCCGTTCTCTAGAAACTTTTAGTGAAGTGCATTTAAAAGAGAACTAAAAAAAATAAGTAAAAAATAACAGTTACAACAAAGCTCTTTTTATTAGTATATTCATTCAACAATTATTTAGGCATCAATAGATTTCATAAGAGATACAAAAATTAATGTAAGCTCTTTCATCAGTAAAATAAAGTAGGTAAAAACTTTACTTGTCAATAAATTATTACATGCACATTACAATAATAATTTCTCTTTATAAACTATTACTTATAATTACTTTAATGTTAAGACGCAGAATTAAATTTGTGCCGTGAATTTACCACGCGATATATTAGCAATCAAATATTTATTATCTTCTACGATTGCACATAACACAACATTAAATTTACAGGAACATTTTATAAACGAAAACACACAACATTCTCAACAGGCCAGTTCTACATCCTTTTTTTCTTTAGAATCCAGCCTGTCTTTCTCTCTTCTCTTTCTGAACTAAATTTTGCTGCGCCCGCAGCGCCATCTCGTGTCGTCGAAATCAATACAATAATAAAATAATAATTGCAATAATAAGTGCAAAATAAAAAATTCATTAAAATTTGTTTTTTTTACCTAATTTTCCATTATGCAAAATTGTGCTTTGCTACATTTTTGTAAAACCTGAAGAGGGCGCATAATTATTTGCCAGTATGAATTAAATATAACCAAGTAATAATTAACGTTGTGTAGGACTGTGTCATTCACTGACTTCAGTAAGAAATCCCTAAAAGTTTTATAAAATCATATCATGTTTAATACGACGGAATAGTTAACAATATGTTTAGAATACCTATGATTGTATAATTTTTATGATAAGAATATAAATAATACATGCATCATATGATATTATGTACACATATCATATTGTGAAAGATAACTTTCATAAAGCAAGATTTGTTGACATCTGCTCCAATCAATATTCAATATTATTTAAAAGTTAATATAAATTCTGAATAAAAATTTTACATTTTACAAAATAAATTCTGAATAAAAATTTTACATTCAATTACCCTTTATTAACAACGAATATTTCCTTGGTCATCATCGAATTTGTAAGTGACGCGGAAAATTAATAATTAAGGCATACTAGAGATTTTTCTCTTTCTCATCTTCTTCAAAACAAGTTCTTTAAGTTCGAGAAAGTTAAAAAAAAGTAATAATAATAATAGAGCTAGAGAGAATAAATTTAACCGTTGAGTTTCAATCTGGCTGACATTACAGTGGCTCGTAGCGTTAATAACCTTCGTTAATCAAAATTAACGATGCATATCAAGCTATTTAAGAAGCAATCGCTTGAAAAATTCAATTTCCTTGAAAGAAGAAAGTACAAATTTGTAAGAAACTAAGATGCAAAGTGAAACTTTTCCTCCACAGATCTGTTACATAGTGTAATTAGATTGGCTCTTCATGCGATCGAGCAAATGATATTCTTTTGTTTATAAGGAATTTTAAGAGAATACAGTTTGCTTCTGTGGTACCAAAATGTGTAGGTAAAAATAAGAATTAAAAGTTACTTAGTTTTTTGCTTTATCTCACCGTTTTAGTATAATAGTTTGCTTGTGACATTAATGAAAATAATATTTATCCATCAGGTGGACCCTTTATTTACACTCTACTTACGTTCTATGTTCTGATTACCATATCTTCTAACAAAAACATGACTCGAATCTTATGCGTTCTCATTTCATAGCTACGAATAAAGTGCTTTTCTGACCCTATTCAAGTAACGGACACTCACGCACAGCATCACATGTACTAGGGCCATAAAATTAGATCGTAAATGCAGAAATGCATGTGAGTGAATGTTTTTTATTTCCAATGACAGGGAAAATACAAGGAATAACACAAATAAAACACATGAAAAATCACTCAATAGACATAAAAGAAGAGGACAGTTGGAGACAGGAATGAATCATCGTTTACATTTATGACGGACAGTCATAAATGTAAACGAGATGATTGGAGTCATTGCCATAAAAGTTCTCTGGCTTGCCAATAAAGCGATGATTCAGAGCTGCTCAGGCAGTGCAGCATAGCGGTGGAGGTGGATCCTATTCGTGGGCTCTGACAAGTTGCACAGCGGACAGTCAGGTGAAATTAAGATGGCAATGTGTGGTCAAGTGTTCAGCCAGACAGTCGTGACATCGTCAGGAGTCGAAACTATGCCACAACTTCACGGCGTGGACCATCAGGGATATTCAGAAGGTCATCTTTCCAACGCTTGGCTTTTATCTCTTCTTATAGTTTAGAAGCTTGAATTATTTTTAAGATATATTTTAGGTGTAGCTTTATAATGTGGTAGGAAACCTTTGTGCGTCTTGGCTGGAGAAGTCCTCTTTGCGAAGAAGTCCGCCTGCTCGTTTCCATAGATGCCACAGTGCCCAGGTACCCACTGAAACACAACACATTTCTTTCGTGATATCAAAATTTCCAAGAGCTACTGGATACGAAGAATTTCATGAGATCGGTGAGCGGATGTTAATCGAATGATATACGCAAATGTAATGCAACAGATTCCACTTTACAAATAATATGATGTAATACGAGGGTCACTCTGAAATTTTTGAGATACAACTAGGTTTTTAAAGTTATACTTACAAAATTTTAGGTGTGTTCAAAGTAGTCTCCTCCAGCATCAATGCACTTTTGTAGACGAATTTTTCACAGATTAAATGCCTCAAGCCATTCATTTCTTCGAATAGATGAAAAAATGCATTTATAGCCACATCAATCTCTTCTTCTGAATGAAAACGACGTCCACGTAAGTTATTTTTAGATTAAAGAATAACCAAAAGTCGCACATAGCTAGATCAGGAAAATATGGCGGATGTTCGATCACTTTAATTTGTTTTGTTTAAGAAACTCAACTGTTAATCCGGCTGTATGTGAAGATGCATTGTCATGGTGAAGCATTAGTCCCCTAACATTCAGTTTTTGTAGAATTTCTGGAAGACATTTAGTTGGTATACCAGTTTGCTGTTACTGTCTTCTGTCCTTCCAACTTGATGGCTTTGACCAATTCCGTACTTCTGAAGAAAACGGCATACATCACTTTTTTCAGTTGCGCGTTGTTTTTTCACCATTGTCGGCGTGGAATCATTTTCAAAGAACCATACTTTGCTTCCTTGACGTGTTGGAATGTCAAAAAACGGTATGTACGTTTCATCACCTGTTACAATGTTAGAAATGATGCGGTGGCCACCATCATTCAGCATATTAAGAGTTTCTGTACTGAATTCTGAAACGCTACTCTTTTTAACGCTCAGTTAGATTATGGGGAACCCAACGGCAAACTACTTTTTTCATATGTAATTCTTCATGAATGATTTTGTGAATGGCTGTGGATCCAATATTAAGTTCCTTCTGTATCATTTGATAGGTACAGCGATTAACCATTTATTATTATAGCGATTACCATTTATTAACATTTTTCGTATGGCAGACACATTATCCGGGATTACTGCCGACGGCGGCCTTCCTGTGTGTTCTTCATCCTGAAGAAAATTGCGACCTCTTTTAAATTCTCTAAACCATCTGAAAACAGTAGCACGAGCTGGATATTCATCACCCAATGCTAATTGCAACCGTTGAACGCATTCTTCTTGATTTAATCCTGCTTTGAAATCGTAGAAAATCATAACGCGAAAATGTTCTCGCGTCAACTCCATTTTCTCTTCTGCTTAAAATTTGTTCCACGCTAAACAAGTTGAAGTAAGTCAGTAAAAAATATTCTTCTGTGTTAAAATACTTTGTACTTTAAAATTAAACCGTTATTTTTATTTTGTAAATTCTCGTCTGCGCGTATCTCAAAAATTTCAGAGTAACCCTCGTACAACTTTTAGAATAAAAATGCATAAAATACTGCAAATATTCAAATAGTTAATTACTTATTCAAGTCTCAAATAGTATAATTATTCAAATAGTCCCAACGTGTACTGAATAATTGTGCTGTTGGAGAGGATGCCACTTTTCTTAAACTATAAAATATAAATTTACGCAAAGTTTGTTTCCCTTGAAGTTTCCTGACTTTCCTTTATTACGTCACGTGAATACATCCCACTGCTTCTGAAATGCTTCTTCCAGATGTTAAGACGCTGCAGATGCAAAAACCTCTGTAGTTTTTTTGTTAGGAGATCCAATATTCTCATGTCTGTCTCAGAAGTGTTTCACGGTTTTGCATCCATGGTCGCTGTCTTTGAAATGAAAGGTCCAATACTTAGTACCAACTATTATTCAATTACGGAAGATTGATTTTGCACCCTCCTGTTTTTAAATATGAAAAATGAGTGATTTTGAGTTTTTGATTTCTTGTCTTATTATATGGGGATATACACCTATATTTATAAAAAAAAAACATCTGGATGGGAAAAAGCAGTAGAAGTTATTAAAACTTTACAGCAGCTTTCTAATAGAAGTAAGCTGCTCTTAAAAAATGTTTAAGTATGTTAAGTAATCCTTTTGCTGAATAAACTTCACATACTTCAAAAAATAATATTTAGCAAATATTTTATAACATGCTTTTTAGTTAATGTGTGACATTTTTTTTTAAATTTATACTTATTAAAGTAAATCAATACCATTTAATATCAAAATTACCAAATACAAATATTGTATTATACTTTTGTGATACATTTCATTTCATATTTCTCATGCTATTATAAATATCTTTCTTTGAAAGGGAGAAAAGACATTATATAATTCTCAATGTTTTAACCCTATTAAGGCGCATATTACAGCCAATTTTAATTAAATGAAATTATCTATACATTTATGATTAATAATGATCATAATGATTAAATGTGGCAAAATCCAACGAATATAAGTGTGTTCATTAGGATAAGCTAGCTTTGGTTTTAAAAATTAAAAAATAGTCTCGAAATGATTCTTGAAATTTGACAAATATTAATTCTCCCTAAATATAACATTTTTTAAATTTAATCACCGCATAAAATGCATTTCCCTATTGAAGAATAAAATTACTGTTAAATATTATACTATCTATCGTAATGACCGTGATATAGTTTTAAAAAGTTGTAATCTCACAGTATAATATTGTTATAAAAAGTTCATAATATATTTTATAGTATTTTAAAACAATAAGGTAAATTTATTAAGAAAGTCCAAATATGCTTATAGCAATATTTAAATTAATTACAAAGGTTTTCAGTCATTTTTTTACATAAAGAGCTATTAAGCCAAAATTACGATTTAATTTATGGATGAAAAAACCATTATATTTATAAAAAATATCTCAAAATAATTTACAAAGAAATAAATGTGATCATTATTTATATAATAGGAAGCTACCCTTTAATATTGGTTACATTGACGTTATAAAAAGAGAGTGTATTAACTAGTTGACAAATTGGCAAAAAGATTGGCAACGAAAATATTAATACATATCTTAAAGACGTAATAACTGGAGTAATTTTGCACACAGACAAATATTGGCTTAGTTTTGCATCCAAGTATTATTGAAATAAAAATTGAAACTCTAGAAAAATAGATTCGGATATATTTTTAATAGGCTATTAGTAAAATAGGTGTAAGTATGAAATCCAACTCCGAGTGATTTCTCGCCAAGTCTAGCGTCCTTTGTTTTGATTATCCTGCTGCTAATTTAAGATTTGTTATTGTTCAGATTTTTTTGTTGCCAGATTTGATTTTTCTCGTGTTTTACATCATTTTACTTTCAATTCAAACTATTTGTTCTACGTTTGTTTTTGTGTTTCTTTGTCGCCAGATTCCAAACATCCTAAACTGTTCTGTTCTTTTTCCCAATTTCTTTTTGTTTATTTATTATATATTTTTCTTATACATGTATTTTTAATTTATTATTATATTTTTCTTTTATATTTTCGACGTCGTCAGTTCTTTTTTCTTTTTACAATTTCTTTTTGTTTATTTATTATTATATTTTTCTTATACATTTGTGTTAGTTTATTTTATATTTTTCTTATATATTTTTCCATATTATCACCGAGCGTATTCGATATGTGAACTTGACGTCATATCAAGTAATTCATTATTATTTACTTATCTCTTTTACCAGAAGTTTTGAAGAGAAGGCAAACCCATATCAAAAAAAGTTTTTATTCATTTTTTAGTAATATTTTTTAGATTTTGTATACTATTATGTGATTTATAATTTTCTAAAATGCGTATTTTTGGAACTTGGGGAAAATTCCCGCGTTAAAAAACATGCGCTTATTTTGGCGACGAAAAAAAGTCGCAATGGTCGCCAATGTGTGGGATATCCTACTAGTTCCGTAAAATATGCTAATGAATAGAATATCTGTCATTGATAGAGAACTTAAAGAATATAGAATTTGATTTACATGCATTTCAAGAAAGTTGGCTAAATTATAAATAATTTCGTGGAAGTTAAACAACTTTGTTTTTCATGCTCTTAAGGATATCCCGTTCATTTCGAGCATTTTGGCAATGGGAAAGAATCAATAAATTTGTACTTAAAAGAGATTGATTAATGTAAGAAGGGTAAGGAAGTATTATTTTATTTTCTTAAATATGTATTTTCAATACATTGTACAATTAATCTATATGATGATGAGAAACATGATAATGAGAAATGAAATAATAGTTTACAATTCTCGTAATGAAAATTAAGATGATTCCGATCTGTATTAGGTCATATTTATTCAACATATTTATGCTTATCATAAATTAATAAATGAAAAACTCTGTTTTTATTGTAATGAGCCAACCAGCTAAGAATTTAAACATAAAGAATTTGAAATATTTAAATCCATGAAAATCTAGTAATAATCAGTTTTATAAACCTCGTTAAGAATGTCATATGATCCCTGTGATGCCATACCGATTTCAGTGATTATTTTTACTTTTTCCACTCTTCTTGTTGTCTGATTTTTAACTGCCATAGAGTGATCGAGAATCTTATAGGAAATCTACATTTTATAATTTTGATTACTGTGTATTCTCAAATATCACATTTTATTAAACACTTTTAATTCGCTTGAACTACTTTCGGAAGCATTCATGCTTTCAAAAGTAGTTCAAGCAAAAGTAGTCAAAGTAAAGTTTCAAAAGTAGTTCAAAGTAGTTTTGAAACATTCATGCTTTCAAAAGTAGTTCAAGCAAAAGTAGTCAAAGTAAAGTAAAGTAAAATTTCAAAAGTAGCTCAAAGTAGTTTTGAAACATTCATGCTTTCAAAAGTAGTTCAAGCAAAAGTAGTCAAAGTAAAGTAAAGTTTCAAAAGTAGTTCAAAGTAGTTTTGAAACATTTATGCTTTCAAAAGTAGTTCAAGCAAAAGTAGTCAAAGTAAAGTAAAGTAAAATTTCAAAAGTAGCTCAAAGTAGTTTTGAAACATTCATGCTTTCAAAAGTAGTTCAAGCAAAAGTAGTCAAAGTAAAGTAAAGTTTCAAAAGTAGTTCAAAGTAGTTTTGAAACATTCATGCTTTCAAAAGTAGTTCAAGCAAAAGTAGTCGAAAGTAAAGTAAAATTTCAAAAGTAGCTCAAAGTAGTTTTGAAACATTCATGCTTTCAAAAGTAGTTCAAGCAAAAGTAGTCAAAGTAAAGTTTCAAAAGTAGTTCAAAGTAGTTTTGAAACATTCATGCTTTCAAAAGTAGTTCAAGCAAAAGTAGTCAAAGTAAAGTAAAGTAAAATTTCAAAAGTAGCTCAAAGTAGTTTTGAAACATTCATGCTTTCAAAAGTAGTTCAAGCAAAAGTACTCAAAGTAAAGTAAAGTTTCAAAAGTAGTTCAAAGTAGTTTTGAAACATTCATGCTTTCAAAAGTAGTTCAAGCAAAAGTAGTCAAAGTAAAGTAAAGTAAAATTTCAAAAGTAGCTCAAAGTAGTTTTGAAACATTCATGCTTTCAAAAGTAGTTCAAGCAAAAGTAGTCAAAGTAAAGTAAAGTTTCAAAAGTAGTTCAAAGTAGTTTTGAAACATTCATGCTTTCAAAAGTAGTTCAAGCAAAATTAGTCAAAGTAAAGTAAAATTTCAAAAGTAGCTCAAAGTAGATTTGAAACATTCATGCTTTCAAAAGTTGTTCAAGTGATTATCTTGGACTTCCATATCATTAGAATGCATTGTTTTTCCTCGTTATAATCATTTTATTTCTTATTTCACTATATTTATTTCTTTAATTTCAATTTTTTTACGAATTATATATTTTTTAATAGCCTTATAATATGATAATCTTTACTTAAAAGTTAATAAAATAAATATATTTAAGACGAATGCATTTTTATGCAATTAATTAATAGAAAATTTTACTTAGTATTCGCGAAATATGTGTTCTTATTTGTCCATTTTCATTTTCATATGATTATACAACTTTGATATTTGTATTCCTTATTTTTGGTTATAAATCTTGATATTTTCATAGTTTTCCAAATATATGTTGTTAATCAACTCAAATTTATCTTCTATTATATTAATAGCTTTAAAAAATTCGATATTTATTACACGCAATTACGTAAGTTTGATTGCAATATATTTATCGTCGAAAAAGTTAAATGAATGTTTTATAAATCTGTTGAAGAATTCTCATTATGAAAGTATTTAATGAAAAAATGCGATCCATGGACAAATCATGTTTTTATTTGCTTGCTTACATAGATGGCCATTAGAGGTGCAGTAAAAATGAAGCTGTCCATGCGATCGAGTACTCCACCGTGTCCTGGTATTGTCCGTCCACTGTCTTTAACGTTGTAAATTCTTTTAATAAGAGATTCGGTAAAATCGCCAAGTTGTGCTAAAATGGCAATTACGATGCCAACTATTGGAGAACAGGTAATCGAAAATAAGTTTAAAAATATTGATCCCAATATTGTACACACTATTCCAGCTGAAATTGCACCAAACAGTCCCGACCATGTTTTTCCAGGACTAATAATTGGACAAATTTTAGCGCCACCTAAACATTTACCAAATAAGTAGGCAGTGACATCAGTACTCCAAATTGTTAACATGAACCAAACTAATACATATTTTTCGTGTGACATATTATATATGTATATTAATGAAGCATTTGGTAATGCAATGATTAAAAACGCGAAAACATATAACACTCTATTGCCCTGAGTAAGGTTATACAATTCAAAAGAGGATAACACTGCTATGGAAAAAATTAATAGGTAAAAAGATAGATCACTGAAGTATAAAGCAAAAGAAAATGTAAGCAATATTACTATTGCAAATAATATTCTAATCAAAAAATTGTCAGCCATGATTTTTCTTTTCTTTTTTTTCGTACAAACTTATAATGTCACATCAAAGTCTAACAAGAAAAATTAAGCTAGAAAGTATCATAAAAATATTATTCAGCATAAAAGTTGCTAAACTTTTCACCGCAGCCATTTTGAATCGCAATGAATCCAATCTTGGCAGATCTTTAATACGTAAAATTGTTTCGAATTTATCTGTGGATACACGAGGAAGTTTTTTCATAAGATTGCTTTTATCGTGTACAATTTCTCACCTTCTTCTGTAGTCGAGTGCTATTGTAAATCATAAATCATCCTTCTTGTGTGAATTTCCTTTACTTTTCTAATTCGATGATAACTTTTTTCTCAGAAACACAATCTTAAAACAATTATAAGACGCAGTCTATTTTTTAATTGTAATTAGACTTGATTTTGTTCCATTCATTTAAAATAATATCTCAAATAGTTGATAAATTTGTTTCTAAGTTTAAAAAACTTTCTATGAAAAATACTTCCTAAGTAAAAGAAGTATGGTTAGGATTGTGAAGTGTTTATCATTGTCATATGCTAGCTTATTTTATCTGCTTATGTCAACATCCATTTTATGTTTCGAAATAATTAATAAAGACTCTTTAATTTAAATACCTAAAATATTTCAGAACTCATACTCTTAAGGAAAATATAATGTAATACTTCTCATAATTAATATATTGTAGATTAAGACGAATAGGACTCTTGCAAATGGATATATGTGAAAAACATGTCAAATTTAAACATTACTTTATCCAAATTAGCTAGTATTTCTTCTTTATTTCATACCAGTCATATATATAAGTTAATTTCCTCTGAGATTCGCCCATATATTCAATGTTTTTCTTTATCATCCCCATTTCTTAAAAAATATTACTGAAATGTATTCACATTATATAAATGAAACTATAACTCTTCATATAAGTAATTTAGGTGCTTTTCCCTTAAAAGTATGCCATTAATTTTTGTCCCCATATTGGAACTGTTATTTTCATCTTTTTTCTATTTTTTATTACAAAAATCAAATTGAACATAAATAATTAAATTAAAAAGCATGTATTTTCTATATTTTTAATTCAAAATCTTGTATAAAAATAATACAGAAAGGAGTTAATTACATGGTAAACAAACAAGTTCTCGCCTCTTTAATGATCCAAAAGAAAATGACCTGCAGGAAGTGTAGCCTATTGTTAGTCCTCTAAGTAATAATCACCATCAGCATCAAGCACCTTCTCTAACATGTCTCCAGATGTGCAATTCCTTACAATAAAAAACTTGGGGCTTTTGGAATCAAAGAAGCCCGTGAGTGATTGGTGAAAGTCTGCTTCATTGGTGAAGGATTTAACACCAAGATGATTGCCCAGGTAATGGAAGAGGTGCTCATCTGATGGTCAAAAGTCATGTCAGTAAAGAGAGTGGAAGAAAGTCTCCCAACAAAGTCGCTGTATGGTATTCCTGACCACCTGCGCTACATGAGGCCTCACCTAATCGGCCAAGAAAGTGCACCTTTAAGATTAACCAGAGCTAGTTTTTCCCGCTACAAAACCTGTTGCACACGTTCCAATTGCAGATGAATAAAAATTCACGGGGGGCAATTGTGATCATGGTGATCGTTTGTCTTACAATAAACTCCATGACGACTAGACACCAGTTACATCAACTACCAGTTACCGAACTGAATTTGTGAAACCAATGACTTGCCGAACGTTCAGTTACAACACTATCCCCAAATCGTAAGTCAAACAACATCGAACGAGCTCCTTTGACATGTCCATTTCTCTTCACAACTGTACGTGATACGAATGATGAATGTGCACGGGAGATTTTCTTTTATAATGACTGATATTGCTACTTTTAAGGAACTGGTATCTCAACCAAGTCATACACAAGTTTGCATGCTTATTCTCGCTTCATTCAATAGCAACGAGAAAACAGCAAGAACTTTCTTGTTTATACTTTACAATATTCTTTCATTTTTTAAATATATAATCTGCATAAAATTCAAACTAAAATTTAATATTTAATTCATAAAAATCAATGCAAATTACCTATAAATAAGTCACACGCATCAATGGCGATTAAATGCTTGAGCCAACAAATTACGTTTGCGTTCACACACCTTTAACATCTCTGCAAAAAAGATTTTAACAAAGCCATTTTGCAGATTAAATTTTTTTTTAACAATAATATATGATTATTTGAATACATTCATTTTTAGTAAATGTCCTTTTTTTTTTTTTTACATAAGTGGTATCGCAGTTGCCTTAAATATTTTAGAAATCTCTTGATAAATTCCAAATTTTTAAATCCATCACTACGTAAAATAAAATGTTTATGTTAACAAAATAAGCCAAATAAAATACACGTTGAATGGCTCACCTTTAACTAAAATGTAACTTAATTTACTCTTTTTATTTCATCAAACAGTTATAGCGCATTTCAAATAAAGTCACGCTTACAGTCACATTGGTTTAAGCCATTTTCCCAACGGGAAAATGGCTTAAACCAATGTGAATTTCCAAACAATAATTTTAGTTATAAAAAACAAATTCATATATTTAAGAAAAATGTACGTTGACAAATTTTTTATTTCGAATATAATGTGAAAATGTGCCAAATTTTTCGAAATCAAAGTCATGTTGTTGCTGTGTGCCAGCTAGGCTGGCAACATGGCGTGCACTGCTCCAGTTTTCCAACTGAACCATATTTTTGTTGTGGAGTCCGACTTCCTCAGTACACACATGTCATAGGGACCCGTTTATAAGGTAGGAAACCATTCACACCTCATTAATGAAGGAAAGGACAAAGACAGGATAGATAGAGAGAGAAAACACATCCATTCCCGAACCAGGATTCGAACCTAGGACCTCTCTATCCATAGTCAGGCACTCTGACCACTAGACAGGGCGGGTGGCAATCAAAGTCATAATCATCCGAAATAAATGTCATATGTTCAAAGCTATTTCGACGTTGTTAAACGGCTCGTATCAACGTGCAAGAGATTAAAATCAATTTAAATTGCCTATATAAAGTCATTGCTTAGGTGTTTGAAGAACCTAATCATTGCTTTATAAATAAAATGTTCCTCAACAATTTTAAATTTCAAAGCGAACAAATTTATGCCACCTACTCATCTCCTAAATAAGATGTAATATTTCTGAAGTGAGATTCGATTATGATTATAAAAGACTTGACCTTCAAACCATTCAATATTGCTTGGGAACCACGTTTATAGCACTTATATTAATCGATATTTTTCGTTAATTTTAATTTGAGCATCAAATTAAATAATAAGATAAATCCACTAATTCATCTTGTAATGAATCGGTGGATTCAGCTCGTACAACTTGGTATTGAATTTTATTTGTCAAATGTCAATACACAACATTCAAATGCATTGTGTCAAAGTACAAGTGACCAAATCAACGCGACCATTTAGGTAAAAAAACTGATGTAAGCATTAAGCTGTATTTGAGCGAAACAAAGAACTAATTAAGGATTAAAAAATTGGCCTTCGATTAGACTGTTCATGGATTTAAATTCCCCTTAAACATGGATGTTTGTTGTAACTCGCAATCCACTTTAAAAGGCAGCTCCCTGCGTAATTAGTCCACGGGAGTAAAAAATGACCTTTGAGTGGCAAACAAATCTCTTCGTCTTCACCTACGTTCGCAGTGATCATCAACTCGGGGAAAAATTCATTGATGAATATCATGTTCGTCTGGTCGTGCATCACTGCTTCATCAATCCAACCATGTTTTCTCAGAAATGACCCTGGTGATATTTGCTATGGGATTTAAATGGTAATCGTTTTAATGGCCCTTGATACCAGAGCTATGATACCAAATCACATACAGGCTCTATATTTTGATGTCCGGAATTAATGCCAACAGCCAAATAATGGTAAAATTGCGATAGTAACATTGTTGATGAAGAGTTAGCTCCTTTTGTGATTTGATCTTGTATTGAAACTGAGTCTAGAGCCGTCTTGAGCTGTTGCGATAAATGACTGTCTGATACACGGATTTCAATAGAGTGCAATATGGTTTTGAACAGCATGCCGAATGTTATCTACCAATTCAACCAACCTATTATTTCTGTGAAACCTATTATGTGATTTTGAACTCGGTCAGCTGTTATAACTTTGAGTTGATTGTAAAAGTAATTTACTTTAATATCCCATGTAAAACAAAGGTAGTTTAAATTAATCTTGAAATATTCTTTAAACTGTTAATTTTTGCGCAATTTAAAAGCACGTTTCACAAGTTTATTTGACATCACTTTGGTACCTCAAATTCCATAGTTCTGTTTTAATGTTTCTTGTGTTACATATACATCTTCTCCTGTGTGTGTGTGTGTGTGTTATAAAGCCTTTTATATTGCAAAAAGCGCGTACCTTCTGCCATTTTGAGAAACAAAGAATGCAAATTGTTCATTCAACCATGGGCTTAACTACTCTGAAAGGTAAAAAATGTGAATCTCATCCATAAAAACTGGAAAAAAATTTTTTATCAAGATTTTTATTTTTAGAACATTTGTATCATTATATTTAACACATAATACATTAATATTAGTTTGTGAGATAATTTAAGATGAAAAGTAGTTTAGATAATTTAAATAACAAAGTCTTAAAAGATAACTAAATGTAAAGAAAATACTTGGAATTTATATTTTCTTATCTTGCTTTAAAATGGAATTATAGCAAAATATGTAATCATAAAAATGTATTTAACCAACAAGAAATGCTTAAATTAGCAATGAATAAGAAAATGCCCAAATGATTATTCTGTTCATTTTTAACTTTCATTTTATTACATTTAATTAATTATAATTTGCTTATGTAGTTTATTTGAGCTTATGATAATTTAAAATTAATATGTTCATAAACTATTCATAAAAAATATGTTTTTGGCAGCACTTCTTATAGTTTGGAAACGCGTTTGTTCCTACATAATAAAATTTAAAAATAAACACAAAAAAAGAAAAATTATATATTTCTCCTGAAATTTTATTCAAATTAGAATTGTATTCAATATTTAGGTCAATGCAGTTACTAAAAAAAGTAAATTGCATAAAATTCCTAATAATTAATCAGTTTATATTAACATTTGTTTGTTATATCTATAAGTTTTTTAATTAAAATTTCTTTTAGGAAAGAAATGGTAAATTTTGATTTTTAGGAAATTGTGAATTTCCAAATAATTTTATTACAAAAAAGAGTGGTGCACGAAATTGATTCTCTAATTAAACTGGTCAAAAATAAATTTCCGTTTAAAAACTTAAAAAGCTTATAATTTTATTCAAAATTTAAAAAAGTATTTTTAATGAATTAATTTAATTTTGAAAATCTTTATTTCTAAAATTTTGAAAGTTTGATTACAGAAATGAATCTTACTTCAAGATAACAGCATAGCTGATGACACTCGAAACAAACTAAACTGAAATGGAAATACAGAATTAATTCTTCAATGGCCTGACAGCCCAGGGTGGGCCTTTGCCTTCCTCAGAAGTGACATTGACCAGGACCCCTATTATTGGATAAGGTCATCCAGTTTGTCACTTTTAGTGTTTTTAGGTCGTTTCCAAGGCAGTCACGCCATCGGAGTTTCGGTCATCCTCTTCTTCTGGTGCCAATGGGGCGAACCTAGAAACATTTTTTCGTCACCCGATTGTCGTTCATCCGGCTCAAATGTCCTGCCCATTTTAATCTCTGTATTGAGATAAATTTAGCAATATCTGGTTCTTTATATAGTTTATAGAGCTCTCAGAATTAGTTCTTCTTCGCCATGTATTCTCACATTTTATTCCAACAAAGATGCTTCTTAAAGTTTTTCTTTCGGAAATGGAGAGGGTTTCTTTGTCCTTCTCAGTCAATGTCCACGTTTCAGATGAGTAAGTGAGAATAGGCCGAATCAAGCATTTGTATATCAAAATTTTTGTTTTTCGACTGACGAAAGTAGATTTTAGGTATTTTTTTAAGCCAAAAAGCATCGGTTAGCAGCTATAACCCTGCTGCGCATCTCAGGTGCGATGTCATTGGATGCATTCAATTCAGATCCCAAATATTTAAAGTTGCGAGCAGTTTCAAACTTGTAGTTTCCTACCTCTAGATAGGGAGTGCTATATATTTCGGTGGTCATGTATTTTGTTTTGTCTTGGTTGATTGCAAGATGCATTTTACTAGCTGCAGCTTCTAGTGACGTAACAGCCTCTTTTAAGGCCTCAGGCGTTCGTGCAACAATGTCTACGTCATCAGCATATGCAAATATCTGTACAGACTTGTTGAAAATCGTTCCTCGAGTGCTTATGTTAGAAACAGAATTAATAGGCTGGCTAAAATTAATCAGCTATACTTGACATACTCCCACCTTTTGATTAAAGGGATTTCATCAAAACAAATAATTACTAAACAAGTATTAAGCCTTACAGTCTCATTCACAAACAAGAGCATGGATCATCATGACTTATCCAATATAGAGCAGAAGACGAGTCTTTCCAATAAAACACTGTAATGTTTCGAAAACTTAAAGCCTTTTTTACCATGTCAGAAAGACGTGCACCTATTGCACATGCCATCAATTCCAGTCTAGGAATTGACATCTTCTTTAGAGGTGTGATCTTGACTAAGCTAGCACTTTTTGCACCGAAACTAGTCCTTCATTTTCCGTTCGCAAAAATATAGCTGTCGCATAAGACAATTTAAATGCATCGCAAAAAGTATGACGGCTTATCGACACGCAGTTATTAATGAACACATTTTGGAATTTCAAATGGTGAATGAAGGTATTCAAAATATCAGTTTCAAAATATTAAGATCATTGAATCACTTCAAAATGTTTCAAGTTTTATCTTTTGTGAGTTTATCATACTAGATACATTTTGACTTCCACTTTTCCTGCAGGAGTAATTTTAGATATATTACCGGACTACAAAATCCAATCGGGTCAAAAATTATTGTTCCTTTGATATTATTAAAACTTTGATGTTGCTTTTTCTAATCTTCTTTCAACTATATCTTTTTACTCAGGAATATTTTTGCCGTGTGTGTATCTACGTCAATTTCACTTCATATCTTCCTTCATCATCTTTTCTTAAATTTGTTCTAAAATGACCATTTATCTCTTTATTAATTTCACCTCTAGTTTGGTGTTCAAAAGAATCTTTATAATACCAATAACATCCACAATTCCCAGTGATTTCTAATACCTTGATTGTGTGAGTTAAAAGGGAGATATTTACATTAGAAATAGAATTTTCATAGACATTAGTTTTCAGCTTTCCCATTAACCCGCCCAAGAAACGTCTCCATCACAAAAATTCTTGATCTTAGCTTTTGTATTTTTCCAGTATAAATATTTCTAGCAAAACCTATTAACAGATCAATCTGAGGATTGACACAATCAACATCTGTGATACGAATTCCTTTTTCAGCTAATTCTGATATCCAAGAACCTTTCTGTAGTTTAAGTATAGATCCACAAATTATAGGCTGATCTGTAACCGGAATTTTGCAGCTGAAACCAGTATGTACATTCTCAATAAAACATTTATGATCACATTAGATGTTCTGTCTCCAAACACACATCATGTGTTAAACTTTTATGAGCTTCTGATTTTATTCCTAAATCCTCTACTGTTGATTTCAAAATATATGAATATTCAGATACAGTATCAATCAATGCGAATTTTCTATCCTTCGTGTGGAATTGCGACCATTAGAGTTTGAAGTAAAACTCTTCCTGTAGTATTTATGAAAGAAAAAGTGTTACAATCGACAGTAACTTGTGATTTCTGCTTAAATTCTGAACAATAAAAAATGTAATGTTTCTTTCTAAAATAAACAAATTGAACTCTACTTTTGCTCGATGGTTCGATTTTAAGCATGAAAAGCAAAACTTTCTTTGTTTCAGGATTTTTTAATTTGCCATTAAAATATACATTTTCAGCTTTATAACAGTCTTTGCTTAGGTGGGATTTTCCACAAAATATACATTTTATTAATTTTTTACTATTCATTTCTTTTACTACTGAAAACAAGTTACTTGCAGTAGGACTATTAGTTTCTTTCTGATCCTTTTGAATCTTTCTATTATAAGGTCCACTTTGTCTAATACCAGTCTTTGCAATAGTGATACGTCTATTAGTATAAGTAGGACTATTAGTTTCTTTCCGATTTTTTTAATCTTTCTATAAGCATCACTTTGTCTAATACCAATCTGCAAGAGTGATACGTCTATTGATATAAGTAGGACTATTAGTTTCTTTCCGATTTTTTTAATCTTTCTATAAGCATCACTTTGTCTAATACCAATCTGCAAGAGTGATACGTCTATTAGTATAAGTAGGATTATTAGTTTCTTTCCGATTTTTTTAATCTTTCTATAAGCATCACTTTGTCTAATACCAATCTGCAAGAGTGATACGTCTATTAGTATAAGTAGGATTATTAGTTTCTTTCCGATTTTTTTTAATCTTTCTATAAGCATCACTTTGTCTAATACCAATCTGCAAGAGTGAAACGTCTATTAGTATAAGTAGGATTATTAGTTTCTTTCCGATTTTTTTTAATCTTTCTATAAGCATCACTTTGTCTAATACCAATCTGCAAGAGTGATACGTCTATTAGTATAAGTAGGATTATTAGTTTCTTTCCGATTTTTTTTAATCTTTCTATAAGCATCACTTTGTCTAATACCAATCTGCAAGAGTGAAACGTCTATTAGTATAAGTAGGATTATTAGTTTCTTTCCGATTTTTTTAATCTTTCTATAAGCATCACTTTGTCTAATACCAATCTGCAAGAGTGAAACGTCTATTAGTATAAGTAGGATTATTAGTTTCTTTCCGATTTTTTTTAATCTTTCTATAAGCATCACTTTGTCTAATACCAATCTGCAAGAGTGATACGTCTATTAGTATAAGTAGGACTATTAGTTTCTTTCCGATTTTTTTTAATCTTTCTATAAGCATCACTTTGTCTAATACCAATCTGCAAGAGTGATACGTCTATTAGTATAAGTAGGATTATTAGTTTCTTTCCGATTTTTTTAATCTTTCTATAAGCATCACTTTGTCTAATACCAATCTGCAAGAGTGATACGTCTATTGATATAAGTAGGACTATTAGTTTCTTTCCGATTTTTTTAATCTTTCTATAAGCATCACTTTGTCTAATACCAATCTGCAAGAGTGATACGTCTATTAGTATAAGTAGGATTATTAGTTTCTTTCCGATTTTTTTAATCTTTCTATAAGCATCACTTTGTCTAATACCAATCTGCAAGAGTGATACGTCTATTAGTATAAGTAGGATTATTAGTTTCTTTCCGATTTTTTTAATCTTTCTATAAGCATCACTTTGTCTAATACCAATCTGCAAGAGTGATACGTCTATTAGTATAAGTAGGATTATTAGTTTCTTTCCGATTTTTTTTAATCTTTCTATAAGCATCACTTTGTCTAATACCAATCTGCAAGAGTGATACGTCTATTAGTATAAGTAGGATTATTAGTTTCTTTCCGATTTTTTTAATCTTTCTATAAGCATCACTTTGTCTAATACCAATCTGCAAGAGTGAAACGTCTATTAGTATAAGTAGGATTATTAGTTTCTTTCCGATTTTTTTAATCTTTCTATAAGCATCACTTTGTCTAATACCAATCTGCAAGAGTGATACGTCTATTAGTATAAGTAGGACTATTAGTTTCTTTCCGATTTTTTTTAATCTTTCTATAAGCATCACTTTGTCTAATACCAATCTGCAAGAGTGATACGTCTATTGATATAAGTAGGACTATTAGTTTCTTTCCGATTTTTTTAATCTTTCTATAAGCATCACTTTGTCTAATACCAATCTGCAAGAGTGATACGTCTATTAGTATAAGTAGGATTATTAGTTTCTTTCCGATTTTTTTTAATCTTTCTATAAGCATCACTTTGTCTAATACCAATCTGCAAGAGTGATACGTCTATTAGTATAAGTAGGATTATTAGTTTCTTTCCGATTTTTTTTAATCTTTCTATAAGCATCACTTTGTCTAATACCAATCTGCAAGAGTGAAACGTCTATTAGTATAAGTAGGATTATTAGTTTCTTTCCGATTTTTTTAATCTTTCTATAAGCATCACTTTGTCTAATACCAATCTGCAAGAGTGATACGTCTATTGATATAAGTAGGACTATTAGTTTCTTTCCGATCCTTTTGAATCTTTCTATAAGCATCACTTTATCTAATACCAGTCTGCAAGAGTGATACGTCTATTAGTATAAATAGGACTATTAGTTTTTTTCCTATCCTTTTAAATCTTTCGATAAGCATCACTTTGTCTCATACCAGTCTTTGCAAGAGTGATACATCTTTCTCACTCTACCTCTACTCGAAGAAAATTCAGCAACTGAATTAACCTTGCACTGTAAGATTTGTTTTCTTCAACTGAAGAATTTCTTAATTGCACTTTCAAAATGTCTTCTGGAATGAATGATTCGACTAGTGGAAAAAGCATGCCAATCGATTCTAATGATCCGAGATGAGATTCTAATTGATCACATAACAGTGTGATATTTAATTTTGATTTGGCAGCATTCTTAACCACTAAGTTAAAAGTTAACGTACATAATATTCAACTAATAGCTTCTTCCACCCAAATCTTCCCCTGATGCATTCAATCACCTTTGAATAATTTTCCACCATCAGAGGATAACTGACGATAATTTCTTTTGCTCTTATATTTGACGACATAAAATGCATTAGATATTGAATTCGTCTCCGAGTTCCATTTGTTTATCCTCGTGTATACGTTAAAATTGCCCTCAGAAACACAACCATTCTTTGACTTCTCTGCCAAATTTCATTAATTCAATTTTCGGCAATTTCAGTTTTGATTTCTCACTATTTGACAAATTTAAGTTTGATTGTAATTTATTCTCAAAAAAAGAATTGGCAAGAACAGCTTATATAAATTTTACTTTATATTCATCAACAGATTCATATTCTACTGTGAATAACTTTTACCTTTATCGTCTGCACTTAATGCAAGTTCTAGAATTTCGCCATCAAGAGCCACTAAATTAACATCCATGCGTTCCAAATATAAGCTGCTTTAATCTTAATATCACTTATTTTTATATTTTCCTCTTCAAACATAGACATTAAAATTATATATATATATATTCGTAAAAGATACTCTTATCGTAGATCGCTTCTTAAAAAGATACTTCAAATTCTTTAATCAAATCTTCTATTAACAGAATACCAAATGTCAGGGTCACCAATTGTTAAATACGACAGTAAATAATAACCATTCTTTCCTTTCATACACTTTATTCCCTTACTCATTTAATTTATAAAGTTACATTTAATAAGACGCATAACTCTCACTTCATTTCATTTTACGATAATAACATAACTGATGCCACTCAAAACAAAAGGGAAAATAGAAATACAGAATTAATAGGTTGGCTAAAACTAATCAACTGTACTTGTCAGTTCTTATTTGATATTGCGCATAGAAGATAGTCAAACAATTGAAAAATGTGGTAAGACATTTGAACACCTGCAACGTTATACCTTCTGGATTCTGGAAGAATTTGCCGTGGAAAACAGGCTCTATCCAATTGCCACATAGCTTGTAACTTAGAAAACTCTTAAACTATCTCGCTACACGAAGCGACAGGAGTCAGTCGTTTAGTGAAAACAGAGGGCACCACGTGAAGGCGACTGACACCACCCCCAACCACCATCAGGTCTCTCTCTTCAATTGCTCCTAGCAGTATTGGGTCTGTTTATCTCTGTCAAATGGCAATTAGTTCTCTACTGGAAGAAGGACGACAAATTGTGCTGCAATGGATACCCAGCCACTGTGGTATCGCCGGAAATGAGGCAGCTGATAAATTGGCAAAGGCTGGCTCAAATCTGCAACAGCCTTCTCCAGCCTTGGAGTACCATACTGTTAAAAGGCTTATTAAGTCAAATATAGCTTCCTATCGTAGAAATATTTACAAGATGTGCATAAAGGAGAAAGCATGGGCTTCCTTACTAACAAAGCCTATTCCGTGTAACCTCCACAGAGGTGTGGGAGTGGCAAATTTTCGCCTTAAAACTGGGCATGATTATCTGCAAAAACACCTTCACCGTTTGGGTTTGAGGGACTCTCCAATCTGCCCTTTTTGCGGACTAGAGGATATGACTGGTGACCACCTTTTCACTTGCCCTGGACTTTCAGACGTCGCAGTTAGAAATTCTGCGGAAGATGATTTTTCATTCACATCAAGATTGTATTAGGCTGCCCGACAGAGACTGATGGTTGAAAAACCAAGGTTGGGCGTAGGATAAAAAAATAAATAAATAAATAAATAAAAAAACTATCTCGCTAACAGATTTTCACACAAAAACACAGGGTTAATCTCTTGCGTTCAGCATTGAATGGAATATTTTGTTCTGAAGGTGCAATCATACAACTGTTCTGCAGTGAGCAAAAATTATCTGATTTTGGTTCATCAGTATAACAAAGATCAGGCATTAATTCTAAATCACTCATTACCTCGAATCACTGGATAAAAAAAGTCCTTTATTTCACATTAATTTATAATAATGTAATTTTTTCTGTGTAAATTTTTCTTCTTGAAATCTATATTTTATGAATTACTGATGCACATGAATAAAAAGAGAAGAATCATTCATTCTTCCGTAACGGAAAAGAAAAAAGTTACGACACTTCGATTATTTCCTTAATTATGCTGTATGAAGAAATGAAGACATGATTAGAACATAGAACGCGCTTTAAATTCTTATTCCGCTCTTGCACAGATCAGGAATATACTTTAGATATTCAAGATTTATCATATATATATATATATATATATATATATATATATATATATATATATATATATATATATATATATATATATATATATATATATATATATATATATATATATATACATACATATATATATATATATACATACATACATATGTATATATATACATACATATATATATATACATACATATATATATACATACATATATATATATATACATACATATATATATATATATACATACATATATATATATACATACATATATATATATATACATACATATATATATATATTATATATATACATACATATATATATATATATATATATATATATATATATATATATATATATATATATATATATATATATATATATATATATATATATATATATATATATATATATATATATATATATATATATATATATATATATATATTGATAAAGAATGTAATCTTTCAGAACAGCTATTCCCGTTCTTGAAAGTAGAACGTCACTATTATAATCTCGAACAACGTTAACTAAAATTATAAATTCATTTGAAATTAGCTTTTTTTAATTTTTAAATATGTTTTTTAAAATTATAATTTTTCCAATTTTTGATAGCATGTCTGCCAAAATAGGGAAAGCTAATAAAAAATACCAAGTTCTTAACTCTTGATTATTCATTTAGTTAAAACTTATATGATTGAGGTAAAATGATCTTGAGAGAAAAGAACTTTAGATTATTTCTTTTCCAATGCAGTTATAGATAGGCATAAAAATTAGTTTGTTTATTTTCAACGGCGGGCACTTGGGTGACGAACTCTATGCCACAACACAGAAACTGCAACTCATTTGTCGTTACCCAGCGGGTACCTGTAAACCAAGTCACAGAGGCGTGTAGCGTTGCCAGCGACATAACACCACAAACCCATTTATAGGGTGGGCCACATTCATACATCATCATAGTAGAAAGGACAGAGAAACACAGAAGGAAAGAAACATCCATGCCCGAACTGGGATTCGAACCCGGGACCAACAGCTCAGGAAACAGGAACGCTAACCACTCAGACATCAGTCGCCATTAGTTTTATTATTAGATTTTTCATTCTAATATTTATTATTATTAGATTTTTCATTCAAATGAATATTATTAAAATTTTCATTCAAATGTTTATTATTACATTTTTTCTAATTATAAGATTTTCAGTAAATTTTTATTTAAAATTTGATTAAAATAGTCAATTAAAAGTTAAATTTACGAATTCCAAATTTTAAATTTAAAAATAAGGGTAAATATTTAATAAAATGTAGAACTTTAAATTTTGAAATGATTTTTTTCAAATTTTTCAATTTTATTTCTGTAAAAAAACGATATATGTTGATAAAAAAGATTTAATTAAAATAAATTACAGTTACTAAATAAAATAAATTTAACATTAAATAAGCGCATAAACAATTAAATAATTGATAAAATAATTAATGTAATAATCAGTTAAAAATAAACCTATGAAAAAATCTCATTTCTTTAAAAAATTAAGCAAAATTTAATAATTAAAACTTAAATGTAACTATCAAAAATGTGTATTCTTAAAAGAATGTTATCAAATAGAAATTATGGATATTCATAAAATTCAAATCCCTTCTTAAACTCTTAAAAAGAAAAAGTATCTTTTAAATATATAAATAAATATTGTCATTAGATTGTATACTATTCCAAAATATAATTAGTCCAAAATTAATAAGTAATAATAATCGAATTATAAAAGCCATTCTATTCTTTTTAAATGTAAATTAATATTTAAATAAATGCTATCATTAAATTATATGCTACAGCAAAACACAATTAGATGAAAATCAATTAGTAATTATAATCGAATAGCAGAAAAGTCATTCCATTATAATTTTTCCAAACGCACACAATTATAAAAATGTTTTATTATGTTAAAATTTAACTCTCTTCTCACACAATTCTAATTTCAAAGTATCTTACGCGAAAGTTTCAGTTCACTTGGATTCTTATCATCCCCCATAAAGTTTCAAATGAACCATAAAAAGGTTTTATGCCATGTCCTAAGAGCCATTTTAGCCATTTGTTCGAGCAGTTTCCCAATTCTAGAGTCTTCTTGAGGCTTTTATGAAAAGCTGTAGGAAACAATCTTTAATGCAATGCGACTCAAACAACGAGATCTTAAAGGTGTTAATTATGACATTTCCTGCCGTTAACCAGACTGTTTTTAAGTGTCATTGTCCCCACTGATCATAAAACTGAGTATTATTGCTTATATCGAACATCAGCTCGCCATCAAACTCGTAATAAAATGAAGCCATCGCGAACCTTTCTTTCCTTTTAATTAATTTATATATTCCGGAGAATTGTTAAAATATGTAAATATTGGATAACTATTAACTGATAAAAACTTCAAGTAGTCTACCAACTGAAATTATTGTTTATCTCATACTATAAGTAGTGCCGACCGATTGGCTGAGTGGTTAGCGTTCCTGACTCCTGAGCTGTGGGTCCCGGGTTCAAATCCCGGTTCGGGCATGTCTGTGACTTTCTTTCTCTGTTCTCTCTGTCCTTTCTTCTGTGATGTTGTATGAATGTGGCCCGCCCTATAAACGGGTTTGTGGTGGTATGGCGCGGATAACGCTACTCGCCTCCGTGACTTGGTTCACAGGTGCCCGCTGGGTAACGACAAATGAGTAGCAATCTCTGGCCTTGTTGTTGTGGCATAGGTTATACCCTCTTGTGCCCGCCATTGGAAAAAAAAACAATAAGTGGTGTTTTGACTTCCAAAAGTTGTTTTTTATATAGTAGGTTATATTTATGTCTTACAATGGAGAAAACTATCAATTATCAATCAATTTAGTTGCGTTGCATAGTATTTAGAATTAAACTAGGACAACTTATTTAAACTTTCTTCTCCGAAGTGTAGTCCCACCACTAGGACACGATGAGTAAAATAAATTCTAAATCATTTTTGTTTGTTGAATTAGTTCATTTTTCAGGGTGCATATTGCTACTATTAAACTCAGGAGATCACCTCGTAATCTGAAAAATAGTCATATTATGCAGTCAATTCCTAAGCTGGTATTCTCTTCTCTGAATTTCAACAAAAGCAACCGTCCCTTCTGATTGGACATTTAATAGACAGTGATTTTCCACCAGTTCATTTTGATCAACAAAGAGCTGCCAAAATAGTGAGGTTGCGTGTATGTTACTTAAGCGAATTAGTTAAAACTTAACAACATATTTATTAATATAAGAAAATAAGACGGGAAAAACATTCAAACATCACAGATATCACCAACGAGCTGCAACGATCAGTATTGCAGCTCGTTGGTGACATCTGTGATGTTTGAATGTTTTTCCCGTCTTATTTTCTTATATTAATAAACATGTTGTTGAGTTTTAACTAAATCGGTTAAGTAACATACACGAAACCTTCTGATAAACAAAATAAGACGTGAAAAATATTCAAACATCACAGATGTCGCCAACGAATACAGTGCTGATTGTTCAGATTGTTGGCGCGTTAACATTCAACGTGTTGCCACAACTGGCTTACAAACTTTAAGTATTAAGTAGTGCTGCCACAATGGGAACCTAAAAAATTCCAAGCATCCTCTGTGTCTTATAATGGTAGGACAGCTCTTTGAACATTAAAGTCTCGGGTTCGGTCCCACTCCTTTTAAGCAACGGTAGGCGAATATTGCGCTTCTGCTTTCTGCATAAACATCTGTCCTAATAGGTCCTTGGATGTTTGTCTGGGAAACCCCCTCGCATCACGAGGATTTGTGAACCAGCTCTCTATAAAATCTCCAGGAAAACAATTTACGCAGAGGATATTAAAATATCTTGAAACAACTGTCGAGTGTTTGGCTATCCACTATGTGATGTTAAAGCATCCACTTCTACAAATGAACATGCTGAAAACAGAAAAAACACAACAACAATATCAAGATATTCAACACAGCTTGAATCAAACCAAAGTTCTCCCTTTCTGAATGAATGAGAATACTGTCTTGTTATATAAGAAAGGTTTCTTGATAATGAAAGCCCGGTGGCTTAGTGGTAGCGTTTCACACTCCCAAAGCACGGGTATGGGGTTTGATGCTCGGGCTGGGCAAGGTCGACTCAGCCTTTCATCCCTTCAGTGGGTCGATAAACTGAGTACCAAGCATGCTTGGGAACTAAACACTTGGGTCTCGCGTTAGGCTGACCACCTAATTGAGGCATATGCTCCACACTCCAGGATCCTCGGTCATTAAATTAGTTATGGACACTGTAGGCCTTGGCCCACATGGGCTGTCGTGACACGTAGTTTAGTTTAGTTCTTTATAATAAAAATCAGCGTGAATTCTAAAAAAAAATTCCAAATATTGGTTTTTACTTTATATATCGCAAATTATATATTTGCAACAAAATTAAAAGATACATTTTTAAACTCTTCCAAAATACTCCTTCCTATTTATTCTTGCAAATTTTCTAAATTTTGTGAAAAACCTTTATAAAATTTTATACAAAAGTAGTAATTTGTATAACTTGTGTAAAATAAATATAATTAAATCTAGATCTTCGTGAAATATATAAAAAAATACTAATTCGATTTATTAAGAACCTTATTTTCCTCTGATTATAAGTAATTCTCAGGAAAATTTCTCAATGGTTGCAGAAAACTAATTAAACTGATATTTCATTCCCTTTTGAAGTTTCATAAATATTGACAATGTGTGAGAAATCAATCTCATCACAGATTCGCTGAAAGCTCGAGTGGTTCGTAATTTAAACAAAACCTTTGTTGATAAAAATGAACGAGCCAAAGTCACTCTAAGCACTTCCTTGAAAAATTCATTGGTTTCTAGGAAAGAAAATACAAATTTGGAAGGAAATAAATTAAAAGGAGTGTTTTCCTCCGCAACTTTGTAGTGCGATGTAATTAGATTATCTCTTCATGCAATCAATTGAATGATTTTCTTCCACTACGGAAAAGCAGAGCTTAGTACCAAAAGTAGAAAGCAAAAATAACTGTGGTAATAACATTATTTTCGCGTTCCTTCAACACTACCCTGCAATCATTAACTTTCAAAAGGAAAAACTATTAAAAATAATAAATAAATATGCATAATAGAATCTTTTTCAAAAAGATAAATTGACAATTTCTTACGTAGAATTCCCTTTATGAAAGTGAAAATTGTTAAGCAAAAATTATTTATTTTAATACTATTTATTTGAAAAATATTTTCTTGTAGATTTATTTAACAATGCACTCTTATTTAACAAATTTATATTGAATAAGTTTTTCCCTCATAAGCTTTTTTCAGAAACTCAATTATCACATTTTATCTATGTATTAAATAGTTGTTATTTATATTAAAATATTAAAATGTAACTGTTAACTTATGAAGTCATTTATTCTTCTTTATATGTCTCTTTTATGGATATTGCAGCCACCCAACTTGTCTAGTGGTCAGCATGCCTGACTGAGGATCAGGAGATCCTGGGTTCGAATCCCGGTTCGAGCATGGATGTACTTTCTCTCTCTATCTATCTTGACTTTATCCTTTCCTTGTATGAATGAGGTGTGAAGGGTTGCCTACCCTATAAACGGGTTCCTATGGCATGTGTGTATTGAGGAATTCAAACTCCACACCAAAATAGGGTTCAGTTGGAAAAGTGGAGCAGCGCACCCCATATTGCCAGCCTGGCTGGCTAACGACAACAACAAGAACACGGATATTGCAAAATATAATCATAATTTTAGGTAATGGCTTCAAATTAACCAGTTGCTGAATTACCATTTTTAAATATTTTAAATGTAAGCCATTCTTTCCTAAAAAATAAGGAAAATACTTTATTATATTTCATTTCTATTTGATAATTATATAATTTAACTTATTTCACACACCTTTTTCTTCAATAACCTGATTTTATTTTGTGGTAACATTACTGATGGCAATTTTTCATTTTTGCATTATCTTTTCTGTTTTCTCATTCTAACTTTAACCGTAATTTTTTTTCAATTGGGATTTTTCCTTCAATTGTGTGATGAAAAGGACGTGTGGACTTGCTAAAGGTCTTGATGAGAATTTCTCCTACAAATTATTTTGCTTAATAAAGAAATGAATTAAAGAATGTTCACATTAAGAAAAGTGTGTAGCCAAGAATGAATATCCAGCTGGAACTTAATTATATGTTCCAAATAAAATGTTTTATTAAGCTGATTGGAAGAAAAGTCCATTGTTTCACCTGCTCTGTTATCTGCCTGACAAATTTTCAGAGTTGACAATAATACAGAAACTGCTTACATATTTTTTTCGTTGAATTTATTTCGCCTTAAGAAAATGCTTCTAAATGAAAATTTTATTTTCCCAACAGTAATATTTTTGAAAGTTTTATTTATCGTATGACATTTAGCATTTTTCTTTACATGAAAAATGGCACATTTAGAAGGCAATGGATAGAAGACACGTTTACGCTCATCACGAAGAAGGATTTAGTAATTCAAAAATGACTTTTAACAATCTAATACCACGATAAGAAATATTATAATAAAGAAACAAATCGTCACAGTCTAGCTCTAAAGTTAAAATTCTTCTAAATATTTCTTCAAAAAATAACGCTGATTTTTTAACATTGCAAAGGTGAGATTATTATTACTAAAACTCACCAACTTAAAGGTAGTGATAAAAGTTTACAAATGATTTTTTGGCAATTTTTTGACGCCAAGAGAGGTGCCAAAATGAGAGTTACGAAATGCCAACCTAAAAATAACTTTAGTTACAGTAATGAAAATACCAAGGTTACCAGAAATTAAATTTTATCGCCAATATTTATCACCAAAATTTTCGCCAAACCAAGGGGTACCCGTTTTTGCACCGAGCCTAAGATAGTTTGTAAATATATTTAATGGCTGAATTTGAACTATAAGAAAAATGTTTAATTCTGACTTGAATTTTAAAAGCCAAAAAATATAATTTTTATCGTCTGTCTCAATGTTATATAAATGAACATAGAACATACTCAAAATTCTTTATGAAAAACATTTATCAAAAAAAATTGATTAAATATTATAACAATAAATTAAGCTTGGGCCTAATCAAGTGATTGAAACAAAAATCAGTTTATTACTATGAAAGAGGAAAAACAATAGGTTCAAAGAATTTTTAAAAGACTATCTATCTTATCACTAGTTTTTCATACAAAAACAAGATAAAAGCAAAATTAAGTTTACAAAATTGTCAAAATAAATTCAAAATACTATCAAGAACATATTTTAACTCTAGTTTTTAAATACTAAATTCTAGATCTTTACCCACAATGCCATCAAAATCTGGAATTGCATCAAGACAAAACAAGCAACCATATCACATTTCACAATTATTGACCAAGTAAGGATAGTTAAAATCATAAACTTCTCTTATATTGCTGCTTTACTATATCGACTATGTATCCCCGAAGAATTTTTGTGCTTTTGAACTCTTAAGAGTTCAAAAGCACAAAAATTAAATTAACCAAATACCAACCAGCAACCCTTTGTGAACTTTGAAAATCCATTTAAAAAGAGGTAGAACAAAATTACAATTTCAATATTACAAAAGACATTAATAGCATTAAAATTACGATGTAGAGTGATAGTTAGAAACAAGTTCTTTTTACTTGAAAATTAAACCAAAAAAATATGATTTTTTTCTTATACTTTTAACAAATCGTCTAAAAAATATGCATAAGCTTCTGTATATAGTCTTCTCCCCATTTTACAAGATTACCCGAGATAAGGGATTAGCAGATAAAAACGCAAAAGTATCTTCAAACCAAGACTTGCCTCTAACAGATCACCTATCAAAACCTCATTTGATTAAAATCCTCAAAGAAAACATCACAAACAGCGGCAACAATTCTGGGATAATAACAACACAGGAAGATTCACTCGTAAGCACTACCTAAAAGTATATACAAATAGATGTAGTGCAGATATCTTCCTAATTTACCTAATAACCAAACACGGTCCAATTCTTTATACCTTTTACAGGATTGGTAAAGTCAGATCACCACTTTCTGTCTGCAGACAGGTAGAAACATCCCTTCATTACCTGGAACAGTGTCCAACGACAAAAGATTATAGCATTCAGAGAAGTCGTACACAAAATTATGAGGCTTGCATTAAATATTGCATCTCTGAAAAATTCAGAAGAAACAGACTTACCAAAGTGCTGAATCACCTGAGCAGTAAAGATCTAAGCCATCAGCTCAACCTCAGCAAACTCACAACAGTAAAATCTTACCAATAAATGAGCAGTAAAGATCTAAGCCATTAGCTCAACCTCAGCAGACTCACAACAGTAAAATCTTACCAATAAATGAGCAGTAAAGATCTAAGCCATTAGCTCAACCTCAGCAGACTCACAACAGTAAAATCTTACCAATAAATGAGCAGTAAAGATCTAAGCCATCAGCTCAACCTCAGCAGACTCACAACAGTAAAATCTTACCAATAAATGAGCAGTAAAGATCTAAGCCATTAGCTCAACCTCAGCAGACTCACAACAGTAAAATCTTACCAATAAATGAGCAGTAAAGATCTAAGCCATTAGCTCAACCTCAGCAGACTCACAACAGTAAAATCTTACCAATAAATGAGATTTGGACTTTCACTCATTGTCTCTGTACTATGCTGTAACCTTCAAATTTGTATTAATCCAGGATCTTAAATTTCACCAATTATTCTTTAGTTTTATAACTAGAATTGCTTTTCTTAATGTATAATCAATATTGTATATAAATAAATTTATATACAATATACATCCTTACAGGCCTTAAGGCCCCACTATTCTAACCTTAAATTTAAATAAAATTTTTCATATTGCGGTCTTTCTACTGATGATGAAGTTAAAACCTGTTAACCAATTACTAAACTTTGGGAGCTTCTCTTCATCGCTATGTATGTATGTATATAGCCCAAGCTTTCATTAAAAATCGTATTTTATCAAATATTATTCTGTTTCATCTATAATATTAATAGATTCCTTTTTTACAACAATACTTAAAGAAAGTAAAAGCGTTTCATTTCCTCAATTAGTAACCCACTTATTTTTTCTAATTTTTTTATAAATCCTTTAATATCCAAATTGAATTAAATTTTGTGAAGATTTTGATTAATCGAATACTTAAACTTATAAAATGTATGAAAATGTCTTTTTTAATTTAAATAACAATTATGAGAAAAGTATTGGTGTCTGATGATTACTTTTATATAGTAAATTTTTTGTTTGTAAACCTATGTGTAATCATTACAAAAAAGTATATTTCTAATAAAGTTTTTCAAAAGTATACAAGTATTAATGTTTGTTTATTTGTATGTTGACAGTATAACAGTATAATATAAGTAATTGATTTCAGTATACTTTTTTATTTCACTTTGTTTCTATGTATGCATTTTTACATAACCTTTACTTTCCAAGAAAGTTCAAGTGTTATAGTTCTTTATGCATGATTTTTTAATTAAAGTATTTACTAATTTCAAATTAAATTTAGATTTTATGTAATAAATAATTCATTGTTTTTCAAAAATTTATTCTTTTGCTTATTGTTTTTAAAAAATATAAATCTTTCATTAACAGGTTGTGGCTAAATACAACTACAACATAAATTAATTAATGCTCATTTTTAGTAATGTTTTTTTCCAACGGCGGGCACTTGAGGGTTGAACCCTATGCCACAACAAGGCCAGAAACTTCTACTCATTTGTCGTTACCCAGTGGACACCTGTGAACCAAGTCACGGAGGCGAGTAGTGTTGACCCGCGCCATACCACCACAAACCCGTTTATAGGGCGGGCCACATTTATACATCATCACAGAAGAAAGGACAGAGAAACACAGAGAGAACAGAGAAGGAAAGTAACATCCATGCCCAAACCGGGATTCGAACCCAGGACCCACAGCTCAGGAGCCAGGAGCGCTAACCACTCAGCCATCGGTCAGCTTTTTTAGTAATGTTAGTTATAGACTTTTTCTTAGTTTAATATAATTGCTTTAAATATTATTTTTTCTACCAACAGTTCTCAAGATCGTATAATGTATGTCAAAGAAATTCTTAAAAAACAAACACATGTTATTGCAATTACATTTTTAACACATCCATTACATACAGTAGATGTATGTATTTAAAAAGTAATAAACATTTTATTCCAAAAAAAAATATTAATTCTTACTATCAGATTTAGGTCATTAAAAATAAAATTCTAATGTATATTTTCTCAGAAATATTCAGGAATTTCAGTGAATTTCTATCTCATCCTTTTAGCATTGAAAAGCGACAAGTTATATTGTTAGGTTAAACAAAAATGGCGATGTGTTAGATGGCGAGATAACTTAAGCTGTAAAATTTGCGAGATAATGGCTCTATCTCAAAAAGGAAATGTGAGGTGTGAATAAAGAGAAATCACATAACTGTAGAGCAAAAATGACTGTAAGGAAATACTAAGTAAAGGAAGCACACAATTTAGTTCGTGTGCAAAAGTTCCCATCCCAAGAAATGCCCAGAAGTAAATTATTTAGTCACTCTAAGTACCTAATACCATTTAAATTTAACCTTATGGTTCAAATCATATTAGTATTTTGTTGAAGAAAAAGCTTCTCTTTTCTGAAGTGGGGCGTAATGTAACAATGTTAGAGAGCTTGTCCATAAAACTCTTCAGCCAAACGATGGCTGATTGGTTAGCCTTCCTGACTCCTGAACTGTGGGTCCCGGGTTCGAATCCCGGTTCGAACATGGATGTTACTTTCTCTCTGAGTTCCTCTGTCTTTTCTGTTGTTGTTGCTTATGACACTTGGACAAGCCAAGCTCGCTATGCCTTTGGCAGTGCGAATTAAGTCAAAGAGAGCGCGTCTTTCGTTTGGATCAGAGCACCACGAAGGTGAAAGTACTCCTTTGCTCTTTTTAAGGAACCTCGTAACTTTGAGCCACGGTTAGGTGACGAGGCCACACCTGAGCTGGCATCCTCCTCTCCACATCCACGCCACCTTTGGACGTCATATATTAACGTGCACACGTGCTCCAACCCACGGAGTTCCAGCAACCCAGTGAAGGAGAGTACACTGTGGTCACCCTCCCAACCACTGCCCGCGGCAAATGATGCTTCACTTTCCTGAGCTTACGGGAGGCGGCGTGAAGCTACTGAGCCACTGGGGCTCTCTGTCTTTTCTTTTGAGATGATGTATAAATATGGCCCACATTATAAACGGGTTTGTGGTGGTATAGCGTGGGTAACGCTGCTCGCCTCTGTGATTTGGTTCACAGGTGCCCACTGGGTAACGACAAATGAGTAACAGTTTCCAACCTTGTTGTGGCGAAGGATTTGTCACCCAAAAGCCCACCGTTGTTAAAAAAATTAAAATAAAACTATTTAATTATTATATAGTATGGGTGTCTATGTACAGTTGACTGCGAAATTTTCACTACTCTCCAATTAATACTTGATACTTCCCTGTATTTTGTTTAATTTTCAAGATAGGGCTTCCAAATTTACAGCTAGGGGTGATGCAAGTCATTCCTTGTTGTATCACTTAGCAGCTAAGCGATATAACAAGGAATGACAAAAAAAACAATGTTGTCTTTTAAGAAAGATCAGAAATTTAAAAAAGATGTCGCTAATAAGTTAAAGCTTAGCTTATATCGCGACATCTTTTTCTTTTTTATTATTACTACACAGCTATCGACATTTTAAAGTCAAAAGGGTGTAACAAAAGTTTGGTGGACACTCTTTATGAATCAACCAAAATTTAAATTTCTGATCTTTCTTCTAAGGCAACTTTGTTTTATTTCAGTAGTGAATAGGGTTTGAAATACGCGCGTATATTAAATTATTATAACGTATAAAAACATGTATACAGAAATATGTTTTTTCATATTCTTTCAGAATTATTTATTTTTTTTTAAATTATAATAATATATATATTTTTATCGATAGTTCTAAATTCTTCAAATTAAAATCTATATTTGCTTCTTAATGAAGTCAAAACTTTCAAGCAAATAAAAATTACGCGCATAAATTTTTATCAATTTTATTTTAATTTCCCATTCATAAAAAAAAACATTTGGGAATTCTGTAAAATTATTGAGAAGAAACATGATTTATACCAAATATTTAATTTTTGTAAAGAATTCTGTTACATAACAAAAAGGTATTTAAAGTTTGATTTAAAGTGCTTATAAGACATGATAAAAGAAATTTTCAATCTTAATTTGATATAAATAATAAGCTTCAATAAAGTGATAATTTCCTCAACTCCATGCAATACTTTATTATTTCACATTATATGATGAATATTTATTTTATTTTTAAAGCCTGGTTGCTACGAGGAATCTCCATCTAGTTAAAGTGCAAGTGATGACACCCCTTATATAGTTCGTCATCCAGTGGGGGTGTCCTCGTTGTCTCGAAAGTCTTCGTTATTTAGAAACAGTGACCAAGAAGAAGATTCTCAAACCTGATTTAACACCTTTAAGCGTATCATTTCACAAAAAGAACATTGCAGCTAGGACCTATTTTACGTGTCCCAACCACTCTGTTAGTTAACACGACAGATTTCTAGTTGGGTCGAGATTCGAACTTGCTGCCTTCCGATGGCGAGAGCAGACACCCAAACCAACTGGGCCACCATGACTTGTTGGAGTATCACGAACAAGTAGAGTTCTAATAACATCCCGCTTCATACACAAAACCATTACAGCTTTAGAAGGATAGTTAATTATTAACTGTATTGAATACTATATCAGCACAATGAAAGCTATATTAAAGCGCATGATGTTCGACAGCGTGATAAGGTACTGAGTGGAGGTTAATTTTGTTATAAAGTACTTTGCTCACTTTTCAAAGTATTTTGCTTTCCCAGTTTTTGAAAACAGGTAATTTATTTACAAAATAATGGACGATCTGTCAAGTTAAGGGCATCAATATAATTTACATTTTTAAGAAGGAAGAAATTTTCACGGGCCTGAAGGAAACTGAATATTAAGGTTCAATTTTAGAAAAAAAGGAGAGGTAAATTTACATTTTAAAAAATGATTTGTGGTTTTTTTGTGTTATTGGTTTTTCAGTAATTTAAATCTACCAGAAAATATTATGCATAAAAATAGAAAAGATATGAATATTAGAATATAAATAAATAATAAAATGTGTGAATTTTAATTCGAAATACAATTCAAATACAGTTCTGTTTGATAATCAGACTATTTTAAATCATATATATATATATATATATATATATATATATATATATATAATAAGGTTCTTGCTATAAAATGACAATGTGAAAGAAAATATGTGAGTTCAGAAAAAATGAAATAATAATAAAAACTAGTTTTTTTATTATTTATTTATTATTTTTATATTGCAAATTTCCTTTATTATTTCATCCATGCCGAATTTGTTGTCTTATTTAAAATCTGATATTAAACTAATATACAAGTGAAATTCATTTTGTAACGCAATTTTTAATAAATCGTAAACTATTCCTTTTAATGCTGCTATTTTTAATCTGTATTAAGTTATTATTTTAAAGTTAAAAGCTTATATTTGGCCCTTTTCTAGTTAAATAAATACAAAAAATTTTAAATCAAGCCAAAATAAATTTTCTTTTATCAAAGATAACTTCGAATCCTTAACAATTGAGAAGTTTGCTATCTAAATTAAGCTTTAAAATTTTTACATTGTTTAATATTACTTAAAACAAAGAAAATATAAATTCTTATTTAATTTTATTATTATCACTTGTTCCATGAGTGATTGTATTTGAAATAGGTGAAATTAGTCTATTTTGTGTAAAGACAACCTTCTTGTATCATTTAAAGGTTTAAAAATCAGAGTTAAGATTTATGCATGCACCACATATTGATAAATTTTATACAAACGCACATATGAGCATTAAATTTGGACTCGTAAATATGAAATCAGCATATTTATCAATACAGTATAAATTTAATATTTACTTTTTAATGTTATTTTTAACTTGTAAATTATAATAAAATATCACATTGCTTTCTCTACTCCCAGGTGGCGCTTACTTCAAAGCATAATGTTCCATTTCACGAAAACAAAATCTGAAAATAATGGAACTTTGCGGATTTCTTATTTGTCTGAGATGTCTTTTCATGAATAAGATACAAACCTGAACTAAATATATATTTTTGGCAGCTGACTGTCTCCGGGGTTGAGTATCTATGATTAGAACTTCCGGTCAAAACGAGTGCCCTTCCTGTCGTTGATAAACCTGATAGTTGAAAACAGTCTTCTAGATCTTCACTAAGCAATATGGCTGATCATGGAATTCATTCCTACCATGACCATGAATCTGGTTGTGGATCTTCAGCTCCAGTAAGTTTGCCATTAAATTTCATTCTTAATTAATTTCAGTAACTTAAATTTATATATACATATTAATATGGATTATATAGTTTTTATAAATCAAGTGCTAAATATGATTTACATATTTGAGACGCAATATTCAAATTTTTATTTAAGGAAAGTTTATAAATTCAACTTAAAAAATGCAATTCTATTGTACTCTTTAAGTATTTTGCAACCTTCACTTACAATTAAGATTGTGATACATGAACTGACATTTGAAATAATTAAATATAACTTAATTGATATACTGTTTATTACAATTAATTACAGTTCAGCATATGCTTATAAATATTTATTTTATTATGTTTATTCATTTAAAAATTTTCATTAAATTTATAGTATAGCTATAAATTTAATAAAAACATTAAAGAAATTCACCATCTATTAATATTCTGTAATAAAATTTAACCATTAAGAAATATTTATGCATAAAGTTATTATGATGAATATAATAAGTAGTAAAAGAGTTGCTCAGGATGTGTGAAGCAAAGAATTTAAATTAAAAACTATAAAAAGAAAATTAACACAAGCAAATTGTTTATGTACTTTTTATATCATAAATAATATTTTTTATTTTACATATTATAATAATTTACCTTTTTTTAAAAAAAATATATGTTTTACTAAAATTCCCAATTCAGCATCTTCGAAGCAGGACAAAAAAGTTTCGTTACTTATTTTAGAATGAAAACTATATATATGTATATTATGTACGTTTCTGAATTTTTATGACTTAGAAACATATAAAATTCAACCTAAGATGCATTATGATTTAGATGCTTATCTAAATAGTCACAATGTTTGGTTATCTATTTATGGGTTTTTTCTCATAAAATATATTTTTATTAAAATGTTTCTCACCAAGTTAACTTCATTTGAGAAACTTTAACTTAGTGTTCATAATTTACAAATGAATAATTCTAAATCTGGATACTTTTACCATTTCAACTCTTATCTTCAGGGAGGAAATGCTTCTAAATTTATAGAGCATACGCCATCGATATCCAAAATTTTAATTTCTTGTTAAATTGTTTATGTACACTATTATTGTCCAAATTTTCTTTTATAATATTATTTTTAAAAAAAATAATAATTCGTTTGGATTTCAAAAAACATCGTGATACATGTCTTAAATATGTTTTTGTATATCATATGAACTGAACGAAAGAACGAAATAGCTTTTAGAACGAAAACCTTGTTATATGAGTAAAAACATAATGTAAATAACTAATACATAAATTTTCACAGTTTTGATGCAAAAAGTTATTTTTAGTATTCTCAAAACAATCAGCAAATATGTAAACGTAAAGCTTGTGTGTTAAAATATTAATTAACTCTAAATAGCAACAAAATTTTTATATCTAATTGTTACTATTTTATATTTTTATAATGCCTCCATTTGCTATACATAAATATATATTTAATAATCAATCAATTGAAATCTTGATGAATATGATGGTTTTTTAAATAATTAAAATAAACTAAACTCCATGGCACGACAGCCCATGCGGGCCAAGGCCTACAGTGTTTTCATGACCGAGGGCCCTGGGGTGCGAAGCATATGTCCCAGTTAGGAGGTCAGCCTAACGTAAGACCCCAAGTGTTTAGTTCCAAAGCATGCTTGGCACTCAGTTAATCGATCCACTGAAGGGATGAAAGGCTGAGTCAATGTTGCCCAGCCCAAGGATCGAACCTCGGACCTGTGTCATGGGAGCGTGAAACGCTGCCACTGAGCCACCGGGCTTATTGAATTCTCAATACCATTCTGTATTATTTATTGTCATGAGGACATTGATTCCAATCATGATTATCTTCTGGGGAAAGCTACGGAATCTCGACCAACGTCAGTGAAATTACTATGACAGCATAAATTAGGCAACAATTCAACCTTGATCAATGTCTAGTAGACTATCTTTCTTATGCAAATATTAATAATATTTTAAGCTCCCAAGAAACATTGAAATGAAATTTCTACATGAGAAACCTACAAATATTTTTAATATACATTGTAGAGCTAACAACTACCACCATCTCTGTATTAATGCTGATCTGGCAGCCAAATGATCAACGCTCTCGCCTTCTGTTCTGCTGTTTGTGAGTTTGAATCCCACCTCAGGCTTGGATATTTCTATGGCTGGAAATCAGCTTTAAACTGTGGGCTTCGATTTATTAGCCTTTATGCGTCAAAAAATTATCTTTGAGCTACAAACACAACAAACCAACTGGATGAATTTGTTGAGAACCACCGGGCTTCAAAATAATTCAAATAGCTTTACATATTAAACTATATAAATATATTTTTCAAAAATTCACTCTCCTTTTATTTCTTAATCACTCATTCTTTTTATTTGGTCTAAAGTTACGGAAATAACTTTAATTATTGAGTAATTGTTGAATACATATCTGTATATTTTAATGATTTTGAGCAAGCTAAAGAATTCAAATGTGTTTCAGCACTTCACTTCATGTAATGGTTTATAATATTTAATTTCTAATGAAGTCTTATTTCTTAAGAAAAAATTCAAGCAAGGAATGTATTAGAAGAGTAGAGTAAGGATGTACAACAACAACATTTTGGTTTCCTAGAAAATATTTGCTTATTTATGAAATCTGAGTAACAATTCCTAGACATTTAAATATAGTGTTTACAAATTACTTACGACATACTGCAAAAAAATTACGCGGGTTGAAAAAGAAATTGCTGTGAGTTCTTTCAGAAATTGTTTTAAGTAGTTTGCATTGTAAAGGTCCCATCTTAAAGAAATCAAAATATTATTGGCATTATTATCACTTACTCTTACATCTGCAGGAAGTTCTCTATAGTACACAGTAACTTGTGCAGTATTTTTAATTTTAATGATTTTTGTGATTGCATTAACAATATTAGCAACTGTAGACTTTCTACCATATGTGTTCATAACACTATAATCCTCGTTTGGTATTTTTATTGAGAAGAAAGTTACAGCAAGGTTCGATTTCTGTGTAATGAGACTTGCGCGAAACAGATTATTTTCATGGGAGATCCTGAAAATATATTTTCTGCAAAAAATGTCTTTAACTCATATCACTTGCAACATCGGAGGATTTATATTATTGACTCAAACAAATTCTGCCAAATTGTAAGAAAATTTTTTTCTATCAATAAAAGCATCAATCTAACTGCTTCAGGAGCACTCTCTAAACCTATTCTCAGAGATTTTTGGGGGAAAAAAAAGGAAAATATGGATGTAAAAATCAATTTTTTAGAAAAACCTCGAGTATCTCTAATAAAAAAAGAAAAATTATTTTCTGAAACTTATTTTCTTAAGTGTTAGAAAAGAATTTTTTACACTTCATCAAAAATCAACAGGTAGAAGATATTTTAAATCGATTGACAAAAAGAGTGGCTTAAATGTTTCAGATGTCTTAAGTAAGTGAAATTTCTCAATTTAGAAAGCAAAAGAAAGTAATCACTAATCTGCTAACGATGGATTTCATTAATTACAAAGGAAACATAGTCTAAAAGCAATAATAGAATTCTTAGATTTGGTTTATCACTTTGCCCTACATTCTTATAAGTGATGGGTGATTTCATAAATTGAAGCAGCTTACAGAAATCCTAAATTATTGTAAACCTACTCCTAAGATGACAGTCAAATTCTACAAACTGCAAAAATGAGACCCAGAACTTTCCATTTGCCAACTAATTTTGTGAAAAGAAAAATATTAAATAAAATAACGTTAGAGGGATTATATAGCAAATGTATATTCATTGATTGGTGAAGTTTGTATTGTGATAGCAACACAAATGAATTACCTTTGCTCACACTTCGTTACGTTAGCTAATGTATCACATTCACTGTTTTCAAAAAAGAAAACCGCAAACTTTCTCGTGACAATATGCAACACATAGTTCAAATAGTCTACTCAGTTTGAATGACAATACAAAATAAAAAAATTATTCTTACTGTACAAAGAAAATGTATCATATATGAAAACAAAACAAAAATTTTTTAGCAAAATCCTTTATTTGTATTATTAGAATAGAAATATTTGTATCATTAGAATAGAAACTGGAAAATTAAGCCATCGTCAATTTCAGCTCTGAGTTTGACTCTCAAATAACTGATTCTGGCTCAGATTAAGCAATTTAAATATAACCAAGAAAATCAAAAAGATTTTTAAACGTATAAATTCTTTTTCTATGTTTTCCTTTTTTCTTTCAGCCATTTATTATTTTAAAACTAAATATTTACTATTTCTAATGAATTTAAAATTTCTTTTTTAAGGAACAATATGTATATTGTTGCTTATTTTAATTGTTAAAAGAAATGGTATTTGTTTTAAGTAATTCATTGAAAATGTATGATGTTGAATGCATTTTTTTCATATATATATATATATATATATATATATATATATATATATATATATATATATATATATACATACATATATATATATATATATATATATATATATATATATATATATATATATATATATATATATATATATATCATATGTATGTATATGTATGTATATATATTTATATATATATACAGCTGACCCAGCCACGCGTTGCAGTGGCTGAGTTTTTATAATACATTGAATCTATTTTTTACTAATTCTTGGGTAAAATCAAATTAATATTTTCTAAAAAAATTTAAAATAGGTTCATTCATATGACATCAAAAATAAAACGTTTCGCAAAAATTTAAAAGTAATAAGTAAAGTATCGAAATTTTGAAATTAAGCACAAATCAACATATACTTTCTGAACTTACATTTTATTCATCTTATATTAAATTATAGTTAGTTATCAGAGACTTACTTATAAAATATACTATATAAATTAAAAACATCTAAAAATAAATTGTTATAAATGAGGTAGATAACATTGACATCGAACTATTATTTTTTTCAATTTTTAATTATTAAAACTAAAAAATTTTTCCGCGGTATTATACTGAAATAAAAAAATTAAAAGAATTTATCCTTTGAATAAATAAATTAGATCAAAATGTTCTACTGAATAAATTAATAATTATCAAATTATAAAATAAAAATAAAAAAATAAAAGGCTGTCAAGAAATACTTACATGTTTTGGAGGTAGTATGAAAATTAGTAGAGAAAAACAGCAATAAATAAAATTTTATTTTACTATTTATAATATTAAAAATATTCAAACTGAACACGCACAACAATAACACAATACCAAGTATAATTATGAAAGTGATTCACAAAAAATTGTTATAGTATGATTATACACAATGAAAATATATGTATCATGAAAATATATGTACATCATGAAAATATAATAATAAAAATGTATGTAAATTCTATATTTAACCACGCGATTGCGCGCGCACGTTAATTTTCTCGAAGATGTATAATCTAGAAAATAAACACGTCGCCATCTGCCGAATACCTGTGCAACTTAGATGCTAAACCGCCATCTATTAGGAACTTACAGAACTAAACAATAAATAAACATTAATGTCGTATAATAAATATTGAAAATAATAATTAAGAGATAAAAACTATTCTATCTTTTAAGTTGGACTATATTATAAATGGTTACAAAATTTTATCAGAATCCGTTCAGTAGTTTCGGAGTTTATCGGGAACATACATCGTGACACGAAATTTATATATATATATATATATATATATATATATATATATATATATATATATATATATATATATATATATATAACAAATCCATAAAAACAAAAATTGAAGTATTTTTATTTTTTCACTTCATATGAAGCTAATTTTATAATTTAAGTCAACCTGACTTGATGTATTATTAATGACTGATAAGGCATGAATATGATCAGTAAATTGATGAAAAATTTATTTAAATGATTATTTATTGAATAAATTAAAATATTTGAAAAATAATTAAAACGAAATAATTAAGACATTCATTCATTATTAAAAATACCAGCAAAATGTTTCTTACGAAAATATTTAGTAAATTTTAAATGTATGTATTGATTTTTTTACGTTTATTTAGCTTAAGGGTAATCAAAAAAATGCGATTATAAAAGTAATTTTTTTCGGTATTTGAAATAAAATGTTACTATTATTTTTGACTAAATTTAAATTTATAAAATTAATTCTTCACAAATATTTATCAATCTGCTCTGACATTAATGATGAAGTTAAATAAGTGTAAAAAATATCTTATTCTCTCATCCAGGATACATAAGCAACACATTTTGAACTTTGCCAATATTTGCAAGAACCTGAGCCTTACAGAATTGTTGCTAATTTGATTTTCTTCTCTTCAGTAGTAAGAAAATTCTTTCCCCTGTTTGTTTATCCAATATCAATAAGCAATTCTTTTAGGCTCTATATGATGATTTTGTTTGGAATATGTTCTTAGAAATTGAGATTAAGATATTAGGTAAAATTTAGCACACAAGGAAAAAAGCATATAGAAATTAGGGCTTCAGTTATACGTATACTTATTCAATGTAACTATGAGAGATTGCTAATTTTTAATATTAATTATACCATGAAGTTATAGTATGGAAAAGTATGTTTGATCAATCGTCAATTTATTTTTTCTAAGAGAGTATCATCATTTTCATCTTCACTCCTCTATACTTTGAGCACAAGAGAAATCAATTCATTTTATATCTAATTATAAAACTTTTAATCCATAATAATAATTCGCGTTTTCAAATTTGAAATGAATTCTAAAAATTTCTAAAATATTGATATAATTGTCTTCTTTAAAATCGACTAATGATATAGCATGCATTAATATAGAAAGGTACTTTTTAAAACCCATTTGGGAGCATAATACCTTTAAAACTATACATTGTGGTTGGTGTATTGGTTATTCAATGTAATTTTAACAAATAAATATTTATATTGGTTCTTTTCCTCATCTTAAAATGAACTTATATTCTGCAAGATAATTAAACAGACTGTAGAAACTTATTGTTGACTTATGGATCAGAAACCTGGACCCTAATTAAGAGTGATGAAAACCAACTAGCCATCTTTAAAAGAAAAGTCCTTAGGAAGATTTTCGGACCAGTCAATGAAGGAGGCTGTTGGAGGCATCGCTACAACTTTAAAATCTATAGGATGCTAAAAGACCATGACATTATAAAGACCATCAAGATAAATCGTATAAAATTTGCAGCACACATTTGCCGCCTAGACCCCTCCACCCTGACAAACAAAATCTCGCATTACAAACCCATCGGGAAAAGACCAAGGGTTCGACCCAAACTCAGATGGTGGGATGCGGTAGATGAGGATCTTAGCATTTTAAAAGTGAAGAACTGGAGGTCTGTGGACAAGCAAAGGCCAGCGGGGAAAAACTGTTCTAAGGAATGCCTTGGCCCATCCGGGCTTGTCGAGTCAATAGAAGAAGAAGAAGAAATAGAAACTTATTAAGCTATATATTTACTTACTTATACTACAAAAGTTAAGATTAAACACATTGTCTAAATCTAATTAAAAATTTCTGTTAGAAACAAAATAAATATTTTAATTTAAAGCTTACAACAGCCTTATCTAACGATATTCAAATGACGCCTTACTAATAGCATAATTAAAGTGAAATTATGACTAAGCCAAATAAAATATTTATTTTACATGTAAATTATCAGGAAATTATTTAGCTCAGTTTAAAAAAAAACCTATAAAGGTCTTGGAATGATAGCAGTCGGTGGAATTACTAAGTCCCTGTAAAAAATGTACTTTGCTTTTGGTGATTTAGCGTTCAATCACTTTCCAAATTCAGGTATTCTATGAGAAGATCTGGCAGTGGAAGTTTCTTAAGACCACGTGGCAACATCCAGTTGTCATAGAGCGACTTCCTGATCAAGAGTCGACAAAGGTGCTGTAGATCTTGAGGTCCTTCGCATCGGATCCGCAAGCATGGCAAGATTGCTCTTGAACTCAGCCTTCTAACAATCATAAGGATTTCCTTGCTGTTCCTACCCTGAGATTTCAGCAAGATTGAAGGGTCCACTGCAGTTACGGCCCTGAGGAGACAATTCCCCATCGTCTTAATCCTCTCCGAGTATTCGATGGCGAAATCGCCGCAATTATCGCTGTCTCTCGTAGGGTAGTTAAGGAAAACGCCTATGACACCAGTCAATAACTTTCCCACGTCTTCGTCCGTAGGTAAGGCATTCACAAATAGGCCATACTTCAGCAATTTAGGTAAAAGTTCTGGATACTGAAAAGACAGGGAACAAGAAGGAAGGTAGAGATAATTTGGATTAGTATGCCGATGGGCAACTTCGCTCATCAGGAAATATTGTTCTGCGAATCTTTTCCCTCCGAAAAGAAGTTTCTTCTTGTTTGCGTGCTCCATGAAATAGTCTACTGGTTTGACCTAAGTTTAAAAAAGGGGTTTATTTACTATGTGACAAGTTACTATGGAAAATGATTTTATTAAGAACATATTTGTTTGCCTGTTACTATAGATTAATTGTACTAATAAAATCAGTTAAAATATTTGAAATCAAGTGAATAATAATTTTATCTAAATTAAATTAGGTTAAAGCATAATTATAAGGCTGTATCAGTTTTGGTCAGTCTATCAAGAATATTACTTTTACAACAGGACTAAAGTAACTCTGATACATATGATACTTTTTTTCCAACGGCGGGCACACACTTGGGTGACTAACCCTATGCCACAACAAGGCCAGAAACTGCTACTCATTTTGTTGTTACCCAGCGAGCACCTGTGAACCAAGTCACGGAGGCGAGTAGCGTTACCCGCGCCTTACCACCACGAACTCGTTTATAGGGTGGGCCACATTCATACATCATCACAGAAGAAAGGACATAGAGACATAGAGAGAACAGAGAAGGAAAGAAACATCCATGCTTGAACCGGGATTCAAACCCGGGACCAACAGCTCAGGAGTCAGGAACGCTAATCACTCAGCCATCGGTCGGCTCATATAATATTTAAGATACGCAAAAAATAGCCTCAATTTTTAATGCATTTCAAAGTTTCTTGTACTTTGAAAAAGTAAATCATCAAAGATGATACTAATGAATATAATACCAAGCAACTTAATAGCAGTGGCATTCTATATGGGGGGGGGACATGTTAAAACTTTGTCGATACTAATTTTTTTTTCTTACTAGTAATGACTTTGCAATTTTAACTGTTTTAAAACTACTGTAACTTTAATATACTTGGTCTTAAATTAGCTTTATAATTTTATGAAATTTGTATGGTTTAATATATATGTTCTCTATTAGAGTTCATTTTTTAAGATAAAGAGAAAATCACTGTACATATGTAAGCTATTCATATAAGATTCACAGGTGGTTTTCTTCTCAGCCAAGCATTGATTTGTTGAAAATTTAAGTTTCAGTAAAAAGATAATATAAGCTCCAATAAAAGCTTGAAAAATACAGCTGCTAAAAGATTTGCATTCCTGTTATTATATTTTTTGAATAAATTTACATGCAGATACATATTTTTTATTTTGAGAAATCACATGATTATCTGTTTTTATCGTACGCCTTACTTTTGTTTTTCAACCATTAGTCTATGTCGAGCCGCCCAATACACTCTAGAATAAAACGAAAAGTCATCTTCCACAGAATTTCTAACTGCAACGTCATTAAGTCCGGGGCAAAAGTAGAAGTGGTCACCACTCATTTCTTAAAGTCCACACAAGGGGCAAGCCGGAGAGTGAGTTAAACCTAAGCGGTGGAGGTATATATAAGCCCGAAGGTAGTCTTGCCCTGTCCTAAGGCGGAAATCTGAAACGTCCACAGCTCTATGGAGGTTGCACGGGAAAGGCTTAGTCAGTAAAGATGCCCAAGTCTTTTTCTCGCATAATTTTTATACATATTTTCAAGAAAGGAAGCTATATTTGTCTTGATTTTGATAGTTTGGTACTCCAAAACTGGACAAGATAGCTGTTTTAAATTGATACGATAAAAATACTCTTGTAATATTTTTGGTAATATGAAAACCATATTTTATTCTTTTTGCTTACTAATATTGTGTTATTGCTAAACTGTGTGGGTATGAATCCACACAGATAATAAATTAATTTTTGCAATTAATTAGTCTAAAAATCAACTAAGGGATTGCTTCCTTACCAATTCTTTGGCTAAGACAGCGTCCATCCAAGTGGTGCTGATGTGATAAGTGAGGCTGGTAGGTTCACTGCTTTTCACCATTTTCATCCTGTTGAAATCTCTGTAGTCGAAGAGTTTTCCCAAATCCTTCTTCACCTCGTACAGAGTCTTAAGTAAGTAAGCAACTACTTCACTATCCCCATAGCGAATCCAAAAGCACCTTTCCAGAAGATACTTCAGAATTTCAAACTCAAATACATGGGAACTGTAAGAGAGGCAACAATGAATGACCACTGAAGTCAGAAACTTCTTACAGAGGGCTAATATAATAATAATTTTACCACCAAGTCATTTCACATCTATTGCTTGCTCAAGTTAAAATGACATTATGAGGAAATATTTTGTATTAAGGTATATGTATTTAACATTTTTATGTGTGAAATCCACATTTATATCTTTAAATGTAGTAGAATTTCTTAACCCACTCACACCAAATCCTGAGAATTTTAATTCAGATAAATTGAAGGATACGATTTACAAGGTTTCTCAAAGTAATATACTTAATAAGATTTTTCACGTTCAAATGATTTTTTTTTCCATTTTAAAATATTTTTATCTTATAAACTAGTATAATAAGGATATCTTTCCTACTGTTTCTCAAAGAAGTTTAGATCATCCATTAATGGTGTTTGTTAATCAAGTTAACTGTTACTATGTGTATGTGCATCGGCATACTTGCCCATGCACCCAGCCGTGAGTTGGTCTCTACCAGTTAGGGGAAGCAGCTGGATGGGAGTCTTCGTGATTTTGAATCAGGAACCAAGCAGAAGACCCCTAATACTTAATCTGTCACCTCCTAGAGGTATCATTTAACTAGGAGGACATTGCGAACACAACTTATTTAACGGGCCCCAACAGTCTTCAGAAAATACGACAGATCTTTGGGTTCAGCCCAAATTTGAACTCGCTACCTTCCTAAAATGAGAAAAATGCCTTTAACCAACTGATCATAAAGTCTTACTCTTAACCGACTAGACCACAAAGTCTTACTCTTAACCAACTAGACCATAAAGTCTTACTCTTAACCAACTAGATCACAAAGTCTTACTCTCAGCCAACTAGACCACAAAATCTTACTCTTAACCAACTAGACCACAAAGTCTTACTCTCAGCCAACTAGACCACAAAGTCTTACTCTCAGCCAACTAGACCACAAAGTCTTACTCTTAACTAACTAGACCACAAAGTCTTACTCTTGCTATGTTACAAACATAATTTCAATAACTTGGGAAAATAAATTAACTACCATAAATTCCTGAAATAATTTTCATTTCTTGATAAATTTATGCCACAAATACAACATAAGGAAATATGTAGATTTTTGCAAGTTTCTTGCAGACAAACGATAGAAAAGTAGATTAGATACATAGTATTTGACAAACAATGACATTATTTATCTAAAAAACACCAAGGGACCATACCTGCCAATTCTATTCAGCTCGCATTTCTCAGTAAACTCAACAGCTGTTAGCTGTCAAGTAACTGAATAAGTTTCTTTTTCCTTTGATTCATTCTCGCGATTTTTTGTACCAGCAAAAACATTCCCAATGCAATTTAAAACTACTGCTGAAATTTAGTTATTGTATTCATGGTGTGTGAGTTTCACTTTTTATTGGATGATACATGAAAAGTGCTTAACGTCAATAAAATGGGATTTTTATTAAGAAATTTTAATTAATAAAATATACAGAGAAACTTTGATATATTCCTTCATTTGGATTTTAAAAAACTTTTTTGGGGAAAAAAGGTAATAAACCCGTACAAGCACAGAAATTCAATAATCTTTTAATTTTAAAATACAGCATTTTTGTTAACTTTCGTTAGATACCTGTAACAGGTAGTTATTAAAATAATGAAAAGACTTGTAAGTAAAAATGACATTTTTGAAATTTATGGCCTTGAATTATTTTCATAATTAAACATTAACGTAAAACATAAATATGCTTTTTAGGACCAAAAGCATCAAACATAAGCTAATTTATAACTTATAACCACGAATATAACTTAATTTCATATAAATTGACCATTGCTAATGACAAAACGCTAAAACATATATATATATATATATATATATATATATATATATATATATATATATATGTATATATATGGTGAAGCAATACTTCCATAGAAACATCGCATTCCACTCTGAGAGGCAGAAAAGAGGAAAGTAGAAACGCATCTATCGCGAATTTACCGTATGCAAATTTTCATAGGGAAAAAGCAGCCTTTTGCTCTTATCGGTTACCGGAGAAAGTCAATCAGAGTAGACGTTGTTCTTTAAAAACACAATCACACCTTTTGTCTGACAATAATGCCCACTGTACAACCCCTCCAGTTATCTTGGTGATTACCTGGTAGGCCCTTACATGATGCCAGACTGTTTGACCGGCGCAACATACCATATCTTCTTGGAACAAATGTTTCCCAGTTTATTGCCGGCTGCTCCACTGCTCTTGAGAGACAAGTGGTTTATGCACGATGGAGCCCCAGCACATTTTTCCATCACGGTCTGTAACTTTTTGAATGCCACATACATATCCCGCACGATGGATCACTTTGGCTTGGCCTCCTCCCTCACCGGACCTCAACCCACGGAATACTTCTTCTGAGGACACACGAAATCCTTAGTGCACGAGACGCCTGTAGACTCAACTGAAGATCTCGTGTCTAGAATCATTGTTGCCAGGGACAAAATTAATACGGCACCTGGAATCTTCGAGAAGGTGGGCCGGTCGTTCCTTCGCCGGTATCAACTGTGTGACGACACATATTTTGAGCATTTACTGTGAGGTTTTCAGTAAACAGTAAATATGATTGTGAAACTTTTGGTATTATTCATTCACTTACCCAGTACTGTTGTAAATGTTGGGCAAACACTGTCAAATGGGAATTCCTCTTTTCTACCTCTCATTGTGGAATGCGACCCTATTTTACTCAGAAATTATTGCTTGTCTGGACGAGTACTAACATCCCTCATTTAGAATTGCTTTTATATATATATATTACTACATTATAATATATAAAGACATATTAATGTATTAAGTTACATTATATAATGGTTCATAATAAGACATAAAGGGTATAGCATGTAACACACACACACACACACATATATATATATATATATATATATATATATATATATATATATATATATATATATATATATATATATATATATATATGTGTATATACATATATATATATACATATATATTACCGCAAAAGCATATTTTCTATAAAGACTCGGTGAAATCATAAAAATAAACAATATTTTTTCTTAATTATTTATAACACTTTTTCTGATATATTTACATTTTTCAATTTACGATTCACTTTTAAAAAAATTAATAGGTAAATATTCAGTAAAACGTTATTTCATAACAATATTTTAATTATAACTTTAAATAATCAACAATAAGTTAAAAATAAGAATTATGTAACTAACTAGAAATATGTTTCCCAATATTTTTTCTTAAAATAATATACTTGTATAACTATATATATATATATATATATATATATATATATATATATATTAATATAATGAAAAGACATATATAAATATAAAGTAATAAATACAATACTAAAAATATATATAATGTTGGAACTAATTATATATATATATATATATATATATATATATATATATATATATATATATATATATATATATATAATATCCTAACACACTGAAATATTTAAAAACATTCAAAATTTTTATATAACTTCACATTTATTTGATTACATTTTTTATAAATTGAATTCATCATCTTATATTAGCCAAATAAATCAATATATAGATCTTCAAAATAAAGCCCAACTCTACAGCATTCAGAGTAGAATAAGAAAGTAAGGTATAGAAGAATAACTAAATGTGCCATATTAACTTCATTTAAAACAAAATTCCTTGGATGTGTTCTTGGATTCCTTGGACAAAAATTCCACTATGTATGTGATGGTTAGATGGGAACAATATGGGGTACTGGTCACAGATAATGTCGCGACACATTTATTGTTTTCTTAAAATTAAACGTCTTTAGACAAGTGTAGATAGAAAAACTATCCTATTATAGAAACAGTCAAGTATTTATGATATTAAAAAAATAGGCAATAATTTTTAAACAAAGCAAAATGATACTTTCGACCCTCTACAAGCATTAAAAATTGTGAGAAAATCTGAACTATACAAAAAAAATATATTTAAAAGAAATTTACAATACCAACCACTAGGAGTAGGTAAAAAGATGAAACTAAATAGAAACTAATGTGCTGTTCGTAAATTATAGAATAGAAATATGGCATGTTTCAATTCGGGATTACATTAACCTTTTAAAATGCTTGAAATTTGCAAGTACATACTGTAAAATTGTTGTTTATAGTATGCGTATGGTGTATCGATTGGCGAAAAATCGGATTCCATTTTTAAGAAAATATTGAACGAAATACAAGCGAAGTTTCAATGTCACATATTTCTATATAGGACAAAAGATTCATTTGTAGAATTACTATAAAACTTTATTTACGTGATGAAAATCTTTATTCTCAATATTTTGCTGTCATTTTTGAGCGGTAATACGGGGTTGGAATTCAGTGGGGAATGTTTTATTAATGATGTAAAAAATTTTTTACATTTTAATTAAAGCATTATGTTTAATTAAACATTGTCATTTTAATTAAGGCTAAAAACACTCGATAATTTATAAACTCGTCATTATGCTATATTTTATTTTCTTCATCTTTTCAAAAGACGCATCAAAATACTATAAAGTAGATTATATGTATTCTTAAACTATCTCAGAACAAAAACTAAAAAGAAAATAAAGTTTCCTACTAAGAAAATAAAGAACAATTCACTGGTTGCTATAGTAACGAACAAAACCCCAACAGTCAACTATGAAAGCTGTAATTCGCTTGATATTTTTAAATAACCACTTTTCTCTTCTATTGGACTGTAAGGATAAGGATGATTAACATCGACCTACAGAATCAATCTTTAATTTATGAAATATTTAATTCATTCATTCATTCATTGTCGTGTGCCAGCTAGGTTGGCAACATGGGGTGCGTTGCTCCACTTTTCCAACTGAACTCTATTTTGATGTGGAGTCCGACTTCCTCAGTACACATATGCCATAAGGACCCGTTTATAGGGTAGGTAACCATTCACACCTCATTAATACAAGGAAAGGACAATGACAGGATAGATAGAGAGAGAAAGTATATCTATGCCCGAACCGGGATTCGAACCCACGACCTCCTTATCCGTAGCTGACCATTAGACAAGTTGGTCGGCATGAAATATTTAATATTTTTGACATTAGATTATAACACTTTTTTGAGAGATTAATGTATTTTGATTATTTTTGAGATTCCAATAAGAATTTCATTTCATTTTGACCTACATTTTACAAGGAGCTACAATAAAATCTGGAGAAGAAAGTTGTTATTCTTCTGTCAGAGAAATGGCACTTCGACGTGCTCACAGATGGAATATGTATGTCATTATTTTGTAGGGCCTTAATGTTATTAATATTTAATTCCTTAAAGAATACTACATAATAAAAATACAAAAAATGCCAAGTTTCAAACTTTGTCTCTTTCATGTATTGAAATTCTTGTTTGTGCCATTTTTTTCACCTTTTCCTTTTTGAAGTACTTTTTCCCTTTCATCTAGATGGCTTACCAATAATTATTTGGGACATATTCACAAGTAGGAACAATTTGTATAAGAATGCTTGCTTTTTTTTATTCAAGTTCATGTATAGTGAGAATCTAGTCATCACTGCTCTAGGAATTTGATTTGCGCTTCATATATTCTGTGGGATGAATCTCAGTATATTTAAATAAAAAATCAAAAATTATGAAAAAAAAAGGATTGCGTGGTGAACCCTCCACTAATCAAGTTAGATATTATAAATAATACCATAAAAGTCCACTATAGCTACTAATACCACAGTGAATGTTTGAATTAAGATCATCTAGCATGGATTAAGGCTTGAATATGTCTATGCCAAATACATAATCTCACATATACAACAGATCCTATAGAAATCCACTATAGCTACTAATACCACAGTGAATGTTTGAGTTACGGTCATCTAGCATGAATAAAGGCTTGAATATGTCTATGCCAAATACATAATCTCACATATACAACAGATCCTATAGAAATCCACTATAGCTACTAATACCACAGTGAATGTTTGAATTACGATCATCTAGCATGAATAAAGGCTTGAATATGTCTATGCCAAATACATAATCTCACATATACAACAGATCCTATAGAAATCCACTATAGCTACTAATACCACAGTGAATGTTTGAATTACGATCATCTAGCATGAATAAAGGCTTGAATATGTCTATCCCAAATACATAATCTCACATATACAACAGATCCTATAGAAATCCACTATAGCTACTAATACCACAGTGAATGTTTGAATTACGATCATCTAGCATGAATAAAGGCTTGAATATGTCTATGCCAAATACATAATCTCACATATACAACAGATCCTATAGAAATCCACTATAGCTACTAATACCACAGTGAATGTTTGAATTACGATCATCTAGCATGAATAAAGGCTTGAATATGTCTATGCCAAATACATAATCTCACATATACAACAGATCCTATAGAAATCCACTACAGCTACTAATACCACAGTGAATGTTTGAATTACGATCATCTAGCATGAATAAAGGCTTGAATATGTCTATGCCAAATACATAATCTCACATATACAACAGATCCTATAGAAATCCACTATAGCTACTAATACCACAGTGAATGTTTGAATTAAGATCATCTAGCATCGATAAATGCTTGAATATGTCTATGCCAAATTCATAATATCACATATACAACAGATCCTATAGAAATCCAATATAGCTACTAATACCACAGTAAATGTTTGAATTTAGATAATCTAGTATCGATAAATGTTTGAATATATCTATATCAAATAAATAATCTCCGAACATATGTAACAGATACTATAGAAGTCAACTATAGAATATATAACATACTATAGAAGTAGACAATAGCGACTAATACCACAGTGAATGTTTGAATTAAGATCATCTAGTATCGATGAATGCTGGAATTTGTCTACACCAAATACATAATCTCATATTGAGACATAGCTTTCCCGTTATTCGTCAGCTCTAGGTGAACAACGTTTCAAAATATTTGAATTCGCTAGTCTATACTACATTACCCATTGACAAAAAATCTGATAATTGGTTAATCGAGAAATATTATGAATAGTGAAGATGCAATCAAGAGTGAGACACAATTTTATGGAACCCCCAATCAAACATCTTCTGGATGAGCCATTAACAGCAATGGATGTCATTAATATATCCTCCAGTTGGAGTCATACACATGAACACTACAGGTCATTAACAGAGTTAAAATATACCACTTGTGCAATACATCGTAGATAAAAGCTATTTTTATTTTTAAAATAAAAAATTGAAATCTCTTAGTTGTCTTCTCAGCATGTGGCTATATCACATATGGAGGGTGATAGATCAGAAACGGGTTCCCACAAGAGCACCTAGTCAAACATTGTTTGACTCTAAGCATCTCTTACCATTATCAAGCACTACTTTATTCCTTCATCACATCAGGAAATAGATATAAATCCGCAACTAGTAGACATGCAAATTCTCTGTTAAGACAGTGGTTGTTGTTGTCGCACTTCCCTGTACCCAGCACTGAATTGGGCTCTACCAGGTACATAGAAGCAGCCGGGTGGAGTCTTCATGATTTTGAAGCAGGGACCAAACAGAAGACCCCTAGTACAGCCTGCCACCCCCAGATTAAAGCAGTGAATTACACTTCTCACAAGCAATGCTTGGGATATAAGCAGGTGTGAAGATGATACCAACACTCTTTCTGAAAAAACTAATAACAGATATATAGTAACTGGTAGAGAAATCGATCTTCTTTGATCATCTTTCAGGCAGAAGTCATCACCTTAATAGAACCTTTGTAAGTTGGCTAGTTGTAAGTTGATATCTTTTCTCCTGATATGGTGAAGGAATTTAGAAAAGAGAACGCTAGTTCAAGTATCGATCTCTTATTTGGTCATAGTACAAAAATTACAGGACATTTTACTAGGTTCAAAGAATTTAAGAAACTGTAAATAGGAGTAACAGACATGAAATAAATTATAAATATTTTACTGTCTATTAGAGCATGATAGTTAGAAGTAATATGGAATCATCATCATGACTAGGGGGTCGCGGGTACGATACTCGAAAGACCATCGCGATCAGAAGGTTAAAAACGGTAAAGTTTCTATAGGGTCCAATTTATCTCCAGAAATGTGAAGTAAACAGGATGATTCTTGAACAGGTGCTTACCTCTTCACTTGACCATATTTCAAAATTATGATGTGATTATAAGTACTCAGTACTGTAACCAGAAACGTAAAGCAGTAACCAAAACAAAACAAAAGCACCTCGCAGTCAAATATATTGAAAATATGTTTATAAATCAAGAAAAATATTCCTATTTTTTTTAACGAAGTTTTAAAAAATAGTTTCTGATTTCAATTAAAAACTGATCTTTTGATATATTTAATATTTGATATATAGTTATTAAAACAAATACGAGAGTTTTCTTCCACTATGTATATAAGTTGCAAGCAAAATTTTATAAAAAAAATTTTAATATTTCTTTAATTTTAAAGCTTTTTTAATTACGGTTTTTATTTGTATCGAAGAATTTACGACCGAATCTTGATTTTAATATTTATTCAAATAATAAATTAAAGGGGAAAATAATTTGGTTATCTTCATAAAACAGTATGATAATCGAGATATCCTAAAAGAGGCAAAATTATAAATAAATTATTTTTTAGTTCCAATATTTTACTTACTTCACTGTTGTATTTACTTACTTTGTGTTTATAACGCAAAACACATACACTAACTTTTGAACTATGCCCACTGATGGCATAGTGGTTAGCGTCTCTACCTTCGAAACAGTAGGTCCCAGGTTCGAATCTTACTTCGGGCCTAAATTTTCCTTTCTCTGTCTGCGTTCTTTGTTCGTTCACTTTCGGGACGAAGATGTCACACCCACTGGATGCCCCACTGTATAAGATGCCATCACATTTGTCCTTAGTAGCGCTGACTAGTTATATCGTAAGTGCAGCCGGGCATTCGAAAAATAAATATTTTTAACTATTGATACGATATGTTCACTGTAACTTTTTTCACGTTAAATATTGAGAAACAAATACCGTATCAAACGGAGTTATCTGACATTAGGTTCCGATATACGAAATAATTAGCCTTGATTAATTAACTCATACTATTCTCAAAAAGCTAATAGAAATGAAAAAATAATAATAATAATTGAAAAAATTTATAGAAACATTAAAAAAACTAATTTAAAGAAAACTATAAATTACTAGCGTCAATAAAATAACGTAATATACACTACTATCACGGCTCTCCAGGTAGGACTTAGTTGACGACCCTCTTCTGGTTTAGGATTATTGTACAGTGTACAACGTCATGGACCTGGTCTAGCGCTGCTGGCCTTTAGAGGCATGCAACAACAACAACGTAGTATATAAATATCTTACAAAATGAAAAAGTATGCCCACAATTAAATTTTCTAACATGTTTTTGACATAATTAAGTGAAAATATTAAGCTGATTTTTGTTTAAGTTTCATATGATTTTTAAAATATCATTGAAGTTATTATTTTATTTTTCCTCGCAAAAATGTCGATACTTTTTGGCGCTGATACTGTATGGTAATATTGCAGAGATTTAATAAACAATACTTATGCTTGTATTCGTGAATGTTTTTCTTGCTTGAAATGTAAACATTAGCATAATTTTTTCAGAGTTAAAAATAACCGAAATTCTCCGGCGTTAAACACTTAATTCATACAGTATCAAAAGAATGTTTAATAGAATATGTGAAATTATTGGGCTATGTTATCATTTTTTTTTTTTTTTTTTTACCTGCTAAGCAAACATTGGTTCATTTCGCTAAATGCTGTGTTTGTTCCGTGGTGAGTTAAATTTCTCATCTTTTTAATGACTGATTAATTAGAAAAAAGGCACAGGTGCTGTATAATCCATGCGCCAAATTCTGAGATTGGTGATTATTTGGCGGATTTTCTAATGTATCTGGTGACCTTGTTTTTGTTACGTCATACATATGGAGAACAATAAGAATTATGCAGAAAATTCTAGGCTAAACTGAGTATTACGGTCAGACCTCAGTTTTACCCGGTTTAGATATAGTGCCGGAATTTCAATACTGTCTTTTATATTCGTTTTGTATTTCGCTGTGAATATAGCGTAGGAATTTCAATCCTTACTTGTACTTGGTGAAAAAAAATCCAAAAAATCGCCAAACTTCGACCGTATTACTCAGTTTTACCAAATTCTATTTTGGTAACCCTAGTATTTACGTCATCGTGAACGTCACGATACGTCATTTTGGCAACAATTCTTTATCCCCAAAAAATTCAGAATTTGGAATCATGGATTATACGGCACCTGTGCCTGAAAAAAATAGCTTACTGTGCAGTCGATGGTTCTGACTCTGCCAATTCGTTCTCTACAAGATGGCGCCATTTTCGAAACTGTCTATAAACTTTTCGTAAAATAGCAGGACTAATATATCTACTCTTATGAGTTTTTACTAATTGGTTTATACTTCTCATTAATCTGTCATATTCAGTTTTATCAAATGTCTCCATTCTACATTTGCTCTTCATTAAAAATTTTGGGAAAATATTAATCAATTGTGTGAAACCAAATATAAACAATTTTGTTTTGAATAAAAAGTAAACAAACAATTAAATAACCAATATTTCGTGCTAAATACACGTGGTTTCTTTGGATCTACATTTAAATTTATTGATTAAAATTTTATACAAAACAATATGTACTGTTAGTTGGCATTGATCTTGAAAATTGTCAGAACATCTGAAAATCTATCTTAGAAATACGACATCTAGCGATGAAAAATGTTATTACCAAAGTCGTAACTATTTGATAGAATAATTGTAATTGTGTTCCGTGCATGCATGTATATAGAATTTATATAAACGGAATTCAAAAACGGCGTAATTAATATAATTAATCTGTTTAAAGTTTAAAATTGCTATTGTTGGTAGGAATTTATTATTAACTAGATTAATAAGTCTTAAGACATTTTTCGAAGTCCAAATACAACGAGGATTTTCTAATGAACTATTTTTTTGTTTCACTTACAAAATTAACTTTAAGAATTTACACAAAAAGTTTGCACTTATTATAAAATTCATATCTCAAAATATAAAATTCAAAGAAGAATTTTTTTTAAAATCCAATGCCTTAACATAGAAGAAATGTCTAGAGCAAAATACATAGTTTGAAAATAGATTGTAAAAATATTCAAGATTTTGATGTACTTAAGTTAAAATGTTTGAAATAGAAATATTCCTCTATTTTCATTAAACTAAAACCTAAAAGACAAAATGAGTTTATTACACTTTACGTATTACAGGACATTAACTGTCTCAAAACAATTGTAGGCTTCAGTGCACCAGAAAGTTAATCAAGTTTTCAAATGTTGACAATTTTAGTGATGATTAAAGATAAATATGCTCAAGACAAAAAAGGGGAGAAAATCGCTTGTGCTTAGCTTTAATAACTTTGTACATTTTTATAGTACACAGCTGGTCTTTACATCATAAACATTATCAAATATACGACACCATAACTAATCAATGAAGAAAAAAGACTTCTACTTTTTCCTCAGGGCACAGGTGCCGTATAAACCATGATTCCAAATTCTGAATTTTTTTGGCGATGATGAAATGTTGACAAGATGACGTATGGTGACGTGCGTGATGACGTAAGTACTAGGGTTACCAAAATAGAATTTTCTGCATAATTCTTATAGGCCTCATATGTATGACTAAATAAAAACGAGGTTGCCAGATACATTAGAAAATGCACTAAAAAATCGCCAATCTCAGAATTTGGCATCCTGGATTATACGGCACCTGTGCCTACCTGTGTACCAATTCATCGATTTTTTTTTCTCAACAGCAACATCATATTTTGCATTTTTAAACAGGAATTTTGAACTAAAAGCGACAACTTCGAAGACTAAGTATACATTGCCAACGACCATTGCAAATTTTTCGGCAACAAACCGGATTTTATTTACATAAATATTAGAAAAAATTTCATTTTAAATATATTTAGTACTATTTGCAGAATAAATATCTACAATTATAATTTGATTTAATATTTTTAGTGCTATTCATGGAATTTTTTAACTTATCCGAATGAAAACGTATTTGATTGGAAGTAATGGAAAATCAATTCCCTTTACTTTTATCTGGTTACACTTTTATGTTAATTTAGTTTAAATAATGGTTTTGGAGTTCTTAATGTAAAAAAAATAATTAAAAAGCTGACATAGAAGATTATTCCCAATCACATAAGCGGAAGGCAATATGCTATAATTAAATTTAACACATATAAATTTTATCCATAGGAAAATTCTAAATGAGGTTGAAATCTATTATTTTGTCACTAATTAAAGAAATATATTAACCTGGTATCATAGATTATTTTCTGTTACGAAATAAGTTTTGAAAAATCAATTAAAATTAATAATAATTTAAAAAAATCTATTTTTTAAAAAGAGATATACTATTTAAATGCATTCTATTTGTTAAACTATAATTTGAATTCATTTGAATAAAATATTTGGGAGAAACAAAAGTTTTTTTTTAGTTCATTCAATATTATTTTATTCCAAGCTGATTTATTAATATTTTTTCAGTTTAATTTTTTACAAATATTTTAAAGTTTTTTGTTTGATTTTTAAATAAAATGTTTAATTTTTACTTTACAAAATTATTTAAAAGCATTTCCATTTTGAATTGAAAAAAATGTTAATAAAAATTAATAGTAAAATTGTATTAAAAGAAGCTACTGACAAGGCAAAATCTTGGCTAGTTCAAGAAAAAAAATTTGATGAAAATAATAGAATAAGATTGTTACCACACATTCCCCTAGTTTTTCATTACGTAAGCAAATGATTATAATCATGATAAAAATGTATTTAGTGACAATAGACAGAAAAAAAATTTATTAAGAGGCATATTTGCCAATCACTTTTTGTACACATTCACATCTGTTTAGGTGCTTAGCTGAATGCAGAAGCCAAATTTTGTTTAAATCTGCTTTGCAATTAATCACATACTTGTCCATTGAGACGATTCTCCGCATTTATTTTCAAATCACTTCCTAAAGAAAACCTTGTTTCAAAGAAATAGAAGAGTTTGGCGAGTGGCATAGTTCCCAGCATTCCATGTGAGATACAGTGCTATGATTCAATATGCCCGAAAGTTTGCACGATGTAAATATGAATTATAGATGCGGACATCTTTCTCACATATGACATCTTTTTACGTATAATCTCGTCTTCCTTCTTTAAATGAGATCACTTTTTTACGAGTCTTTTCCTTTTAAATTTCTGTTGTAAATTTTTTACAATTATTATATAAATATTGTTACAAATTTGTAAATAATGATTATATTTGTCTTAAAATATCTCAGACAGATCAGAAATTCTCACATTTTGGGCAAAAATTGCGGTATTTAGACGTGTTGTAGTTTAAAAGCGGATTTCCTAATGATTTGGCGACTTGGCGACAGTTGGCGAGATTCTTGGCGACTTGGCGACGGTTGGCGAGATTTTTGGCGACTTGGCGAGAAATCGATACTTCTGGAAACATCCATCACCTAAGCTCTAGGACCAATATTTTTCGAGATAGCCTAGAAGCTTCCAGAACCTTGGCGAAATTGGTAGATTTCTCCGCCAAGTCAGGTATAAATACCGCAGCCCGACATGGAAGAGTAGTATTGTGAAGACAGTCAGTTTAGTGAAGACGATTAGTTGTGACTGCTAGTTGTTCTCTGTCTGAGGTATTTGGGACCTGTGATTGGAAGCTGTTTCTTATTATACCTGACAAATTGTAGCTGTATAATTGTGATTGTTACAGCGGGAATTTCGTTTATCTAGTGAAGTTTTTACGAATAAAAGTCTTGTGTTAATTAAGTGGTCGCTTTATTCAACTCTCAATCAACACGAACCTGTGAAGCTCGGTACAATATTGTTGTTGTTGTTACTAATGACACTTGGACTCGCTATGCCTTGCCTGTGCGAATTTAAACCAATTGGGAGAGTCTTTTGTTTTAATCAGAGCACCATGAAGGTGGCAGCACCAGAGGATCTACTCCCTCAATTTTGGCATTGATATGAATGGGGAGTAAATTTCTCCAGACTATTGCACCCATGGGAACTGCTCAACGACCAACCACAGGACTTTCGATTCCACAGATTTAACGAGCACTTATATCGCATGTACTCGGTGGGTCTTTGGCGGCATTGGGAATCGAACCCCACCCTTCCGGATGGAAGGCCGATACCCTAACCACTAGGCTACCACGGCCCATATAAATATAAACAAGTACTACAAAACATATGACAAAAAGTATTAGAGTGCAAAATTACTTTAGAATAAATTTACTGACAAAATATTATCTATAGTACTCTATTATTTTACATTAAAAAGGATAGTTAAAATCGCACTTGATATTTACCATTATTACATAGCTTGATTTGTAATAATATTTTATTTATTGCCTAAAAGTTGCTAAAATAAATAAAGAAAAAAATCACAATTGTGTTAAGTTATATCCAAAACAAGTAATATAGTAAATATGGGGCTTTATTGTATAATAAAAGCCCTAAAGAATATTGGATTGGAAATAAAACAGTGATAGAGAATAATACAATAACATGAAAAAGATTTTATCAAAAGACTTGTAAAGAATTTATTAGGTTGGGGAATAAGTTCGAAGCGTTTTTACCAAAGACTTTTATTTAAACAAAAAGCAATAATTATATTAATAATTTAATCAATTATATATTCGCCGTTGCTGTTTACAACCTCTTGGTACACTGGGAAATGCCGCAGTCAACAAGGAGCTCTACCTTGCCAAGCTACGCCGCGTGAATGAGGCTATTCGACTGAAAAGACCTGATCGCGCGACATGGTCAAACCATACTCTTTCACGGCAACGCCATGTCCCATGTTGCACAAGTCGTCAAAGCCGCACTCCAAGAGCTCGAATGGGAGGTCCTTCAGCATCCACCGTATTCTCTGAACCTTGCACCGACCGATTCCCATCTTTTCCGCTCCGTGTCAAACCATATGAAGGGCGTTACCTTTGATAACAAAGAGGTCCTTAAAAACTGGCTCAACAACTGCTTTGAAACCAGACCAGGCGATTTTTGGCGGAACGGCATCAACAAAGTGGTCGAGAGGTGGTGGTGGGACTAATCCCCATCTGGTCTAGTGGAACTAGACCAGATCCATGAGATCATAGAAAGCCAAAAAGTCCAAAAGCAGATGTGAACTTTCCATAGCCTCTTCACGAGAAAACCCCAAACACTTCAAGATGTGTTGAGGGCAAAACGGAGCATTGTCGCACTTGGGGTATCAAAGAGTGCTCTTATAGCCGGCGAGGGGTTGTACCTGGGCGGAACGGGTGAACTACGTCGGGAGAGTAAATCTCCTGTGTTAGGGTCACCCAAGGCGTGAAGGCCGTTCCAATATGCTCAGCTAAGGTCTGCAGGCATAGGAGCCAAGTCAGACTTCTACCTTAGGTTCTAACATAGGACAAGGTGCTCCAGGTCTCCGGATCAACAGAAGGTGTCAAATTTTCCCCTTTACCATGAGTCATGGTCGAGAGGTGGGAAGAGGTTATAAAGCAACGGCGAATAAATAATTGATTCACTTATTGATATAATTATTGCTTTTTGTTTAAAAAGTGTTTGGTAAAAATGCAACGAACTTATTCCCCAACGTAATATTTTTGAATCCCATGATGTTTCAGATATTTAAATGGAATTTCATAAAAAAAATGTATACTAAATTTGACCAGCTGTATGAATAAATGTATATTTGACTGGTTTGATAGAAAATAAGTCAAACCTTTTTTCCACCGCCAAAATCTGTGTGCATAATTTTAAGATAAATCGTACTGAATGAATTAAAAGATACAAGCGAAATCTTTATCACAATTCATGAAACGAACTAATATACCTCATTTTTATAATACTAAATGTTGGCGCGTCAACTGCGTCAGAGCTCAGCGTTCAAACGGCAGAGGTCACTTGTGTGCCAAGTAGGAAGGACATGGGTAAATAACTCTGGTCAAACGACACCCACAATATTCTATTAAAATTCCTGCATTGATATTTAATTGTTTTCTGTTTGTGTTATTTGTAAAATAAATGTTGTAGCGGTTGTCTATAACAGCTGGTCCATCTTCTCTTTCCTCATTAATAATCTGAACTGTTGACACCAAATATCTAGAAACAATAATAATAGAACTGTCTTGACTCATTAATAACAGCGGTGCGAGTGCCCAAAACAATAAAAATTTTATGAATTCCAATACTTCGTTTACATATGGATCATTGTTATTCAAAATATTAAAATAATATCCCTGCATTTATAAACATATAATGCTCCTTAATATAAACAATAACGTGCTACTACTAGAAAGTAATGAAATCGATTCTGACTGAAGTGTTAGGAGGATTTATGTACATAATATCCAAGTTCTTATCATTCCGTTAATGAGGTAAAGAAGCTTGGGATTAAATTTGATTGTGGTTCAAAGTATGGCGTCACTTGATTGCAGTTTAAAGTTGTGAGGTACTTAGCTGAGGGGCTGTGGTAGCCTAGTGGTTAATTCATCGGCCTTCCGTCCGGAAGGACGGGGTTCGATTCCCAATGCCGCCAAAGACCCACCGAGTACATGCGATATACGTGCTTGTTAAATCTGTGGAATCGAAAGTCCTGTGGTCGATCGTTGAGCAGTTGCCATGGGTTTGATGGTCTGGAGAAAATTCCCTCACCCTTCAGATCAATGTCAAAATTGAGAGCGGATCCTCTGGTGCTGCCACCTATCGGAGAAGTTAAGAGCAAAGTCGTACTTTCCCCCCTTCGTAATGCTCAGGTAAAACGAAACGCACCCTACTGATTTAAATTCGCATACGGCATAGCAAGTTTGGCTTGTCCAAGTGTTATAAGTAACAACAACTTAGCAGCAGAAATCGACAACCAAAAGCTTAGTAAAAACCAATTTCTTCAACTTGAACAATCAATTGAAAAGATGAATCTATCATCTCTTGGTTTTGCTGCACTTGTATCAGGAATTCAGTTCTTTGTCCTGATACAAGTGCAGTAAAACCAAGAGATAGGTTTTTACCATCTCTGGATGGATTTGTATACATAAAATTTTCCTTATACTGCGTTCTTTACTATTTTAATACCCGTAGTTTACGTATACATTCTTTTCCCAGATTTATCGTAGCAGAGAAAAGAAACAATAGAGCACCCTAAATAGATATTGATGGAAAAATTGTATCTATAAATACATTTTTAATCAATAAATCAGCCATTTGTTTATATTATTCTTCACTGAAAATTGCAAGCGATTTCAGTACACATCTCTAAAATATTTGCTATAACTCAAATTATTGCATTTTATGCTTTCATTCACACAAGCCTCATTTTTGGGTCTCTATTTCGCGAACTTTAAAGAAGAATTAATATTTCTTGAAAATTTTTACAATCTCAATTAAATGATATTTAAAGTTTGAGCTCCAAGTTGAATAAAAATTTTATAAAATTCTTTTATCATAAAGATTATCTAAATAGAATGATACTTTACTGATATTTCAGAAATTTAATTCAAGTTCGAATGTTTCCATCTTTTCCCATAAAAGAATCGAATATCTTCACTTGAATAATCACACACAATTTCTGTGTTTTAACAAAAATCAAACTATCCTACAAGTTAGATTGTCGAAAAAATGTAAAATTTGAAAACAAATTTCAGCTATTTTAATATACAGCAGATTTATCTTATTAGTATGAAAATTTAATGTTGCTATATATTTAAAAGCAATTTTTTTCTACAATAATTTCTCAATAAATTTAGAAAAATTTATGCAAAACCACAGAATCATTTTAAACTAAATTTTACAGAAATTGAGATTTTACTTTCGTAGCATCCATTTCTTCATTCAGATTTGTATTTTATTATTTTAATTTTTATTTCTTTATGAAAGTACCATGTGAATGTTTATGTATATGTATACATAATATATAAATATATGTGATACAATTTAATTCCTCTTTTCTGATTAACATTTTGTAGTAAAGAAACTTAAGGAATATTTAGTGTATCTATTAAGGAATATTTAGTGTATCTTTACTGTATCATTTTTTGTTTCCCCGAAATGCAGGAAACTGAAGCACTAAAAACAATAACTTAAAACTTCAGCATATATAATTTTAATAATATTTCGAATAGCAAGTACATTGCCAGAATAAAATGTTTGAAATCCCAATCAAACTGTAGCATGTTCTAAATGGTTATGAAAAAATTTAATGTTCATAGAAGCTACTCGGAAATTGTGTCATGTTTTTAATTAATTTGCACTTCGCAAAATTTTGACGGGAATAATTAAGAACTATCGAAACAGTATTAAAAAATGAACAAAACCAAATCAATTTTTTTCCATGTAACATTGTATTGAATATTAATTATAGGTTCCAAAGATTCCGGACCGAAAGCCTTGTTCCTGCTTACAACAAGGAACTGAATGTCGATGCAGTGCAGATGGAACAACAAAGTACACAATTCGTCTTGAACCATGGGCATATTACAAAACTGTAGTTTTTGGATGCCTCCTTGGATGTCTTTTACTGTGGTTAATGCTATATATACCTTTGATCACAAACAGTTTAAAGAACAATGACTAACAAATCATTATCAATAAACTTGATGTTTAATATTTATTAAACCATAAGAAACAAATATTCAGATTTCCATAAAACAAAATTTTTATGTATACTTTCATTAAATAAGCTATACATAAATAAATTATAAACCCTTAAACCTGTTTTTTTGAATTTATCTTTTATTTTCAAGAGCTTAATAGATGTAAAATGTGTATCCATAAGTTTTTACAAATTACAATTTATATTTGTATTCTGTAAATCTGTTATAATTTTAAAAAATTACCTAAACAAGAATGAGAGTCTTTTTATTTTGTTAATTACATGGCACCAATAATTTAACTTATATTGTTGAAAATTGTCATTTTATATGCATAAAATGTGTTTTTATTTTATTTTTAACTTTTCATTTTATAATTATTGCCAGATTGATATTTTCATGAATACTTTTAATACATCTTCTATTTCAGAAATTGATGACATAATTCTTTTTAAAAAAATGCAGAAAATTTTATTACGCTATTTTATTTTATACAGGTATCAAAAAGCAAGTTCTACAAAAGTAATTTATCAAGATTTTCATTCTTAATCACAAATTATATAATATATCCATACATTAATGTAATTTCTGAATAAAATTGCAATCTTTAAAATATACATAAAACATATATTCTTAATTTGTTATAAATTGTTTATTTGTATTGCATTGTTCATTAGTATTGCTTGATTCATTACTGCATATGATTTCAGTACTAAATATAGTTCATTGCAAACAATACATAAATCACAGAATATTTCAGTAAATTAAACACACAAAGTTGACAATTTTAAAACAGCACCATGTAATAAAATGTTTGATAAAATACTTAACAAAATGTTTGGAATATTTAATAAAATATTTGGAATCAAAAAAGTTATTTACATAGATAAAATTTTAACATATAAAGGTGTCTCATTCTAAACCCAATCATATTAATTTATGTTTAAAAATAATAAAACTAAAACAAATAATCAAAAATAGGATTTTTTTACTTAAAAATTCAAATAAAACAAACAATTCTTGGACTCTCTTGTTCAAAAAAAAAAGGAAAAAAACATGATATTACACAAGAAAAAATTTTAGTAGCTTGGCTCAAAACAATAACTGCAATTAAAAAGAATGGAAGACATTAATAAACAAAATTTAGATATTGTTTATTTCAAACATGTAATAATAATAAAAATTAATATAATCTAAAACATAAATTTTATTACCATCTTGAATCATTTTCACATACAATTAGTACTTCATAATATAGATTTTTTATCACAAGAAATTTCACAGATAATTATAATTGCATATTAAATAGTTGCTGCATTTTTTTAATGTTGAAATGATTGAACAGTATCAAACAATGAATATTTTTACATCAAACCACTGGTAGAAAATAAGACAAATTGCACATTGATTCAACATAAAAATTTAAGTACGATAATAAAAATATATTAAATCTATCAATCTTTAAAAATAAACTCATCACTAACATTTTGTAAATAACAGTTTTTATGTGCAAACATGTTTTCCACAAAGCTAACTTTAAAAGAATAAATAAGTGGAACAAAATTAAAGGAAATTAAAAAAGACAAGGCACGTGTTTCATAATTATATTAAGTAGAAAATAATAGCAGCCATTAAATCTATAGATTTAATTATAGAAAAAACAAATAATGAATTAGTGAAACACAAAATCTAAAAATATGAATCATCTTCAAATGGATGTGCGGAAAACAAAAAATCACTGCTGCATCAGAAGCAATTGAATCAGTTTTGTGAAAAATTTGATTTTGGATAGTGTCATGGATCAACAAATGATATCATAATATAGCGAGTTCCATTTGTAACAGGAAGTCCTTCGTGATAATGTGTAAGACGACCAGGATGCATCAACGACCATCCTAATCTTAAATCTGTTACACTGCAATTGTATCGTAAGAATCGACAACCACCACCCTAAAGGATAAATATGACAGTTTAATGAATACAGAATTTAGATTAGAATAACAACAATAAAAAATAAGCATTTCAAAAATTTCCAATCTTGTATTTAAACAAAAATTTAAAACAGTCAAATCAGGAATAATTTTATACATCTTTATGTTTTTTGCAATTTCAGATACATCAGTCAAATAAACATATAAATTTAAAGAAATAAACTATTCAATAATATCTTTATTTTATGCAATAAAATTATCTTACTAAAAGTGAAAAGAAAATTTATATCATGTTATAAAATTTTTAATGATTACTTAAATTGATTTTGTTAGTTACATAAATAATAATCAACAATCAACAGGAATATTTATTTTCATAAAAAATAGTCTAAGTCATTACATGAACAGTTATCAAGATTTTTTTTTTTTCTTTTTTTGCTTAAATTTAATTTTCAGTGTCATTTCTGCAATATTTTTTTATTTAACTAACTTTTTCAATTTAACTAACATGTTTCCTCTTAAAGATAATAGCATTTATTTCCTCATTTGATTATACTTAAAAAGATGAGTACTATATAGCTTTATTATATAAAAATCCAAAATTATTTATTTTTTATGATTTAATCTAACTTTATTAGTTATAAGGTAATGTAAGTATAAATATGAACAGATAGATAATTTAATTTAGTTAAATATGCTTAATTTGGAAACTAAAACAATAAACTGGTGTAATGTTTCTAATATTAAAAATGTTACATAATAATTAATATTCAATACTTAAAAAAAGTTCCACTATTTATATCATACTTTAATAGCACTTTTAAATTGGCAAGCCTACAATATCATCAATCATGTGGTAATTCAGAGTTATAAATTAAAATGATTATAGAAAATTATTTTACATTTTAATATGGTTTGAAATGTTTTATAGTTCAGCCTCTTTTTGTAATGGAAAAGAAAATTTATCATTTGTGTTCAAGGCAATAATATAATGCTTATTTTTTCTGCCATAGTGAAATTACCAATAACAAGTATACTTTTAATAACTTGAATGTTCCAACATTTTTTTAAATATTTGGAATAGTTTAATAAAATAAAATTTTGATTTTATTTTGTTCAAAATAAATATTTTATTAGTGAGAGATGTTTTCTTTGATATTATATACTGATTTGTGATTCAATAGTGATATTTTCCTTAAGAATAACATTTAACAAAAGCATACATCCTGTAAAATAACTTTCCTCAACAAACATGTTTAAAAAGATATATAATAAATAAAAGTTTTCGCTCTTAAAATAAATATATTCATTCTAATTAGAAGATAACAGATGTTTCTCAAATACAAACTAAGAAAAATCATACTTTAGAACAAAAAATTCTATAGTATTTTACAAATTTAAAAACAAACAAAATAAGCTTAAAAACTTTCTAATAATTTATAGCAAATGACTATTTATTACTCAAAGAATACCACTTGTAAAAAGAAAAATAATTTTCAAAATAAAATATATGCTGAATTAGCTTTTCAAAGACAAGTCTATCGGTTGCAAAGAAATAAAAACTTCATTTAAAGATTGTATATCTATAGCAAGTAACCAAATATCATTAGATTTTCATAGTAAACTATGTTTAATAGTGATTCCAAGATAACAAAGTGATAAAAAACATTCTTTTTTAAACATAAATATATATTTTATTTTTGAAATTAGTAAATGAAGGAAAAAATTAAAAATCTAAATAAAATATCATTAAGAACCTAATGAAAATTTTGGAATAAGATTACAGATTTCAATGAAGACAAAGATATTGTTAGCTATTTGAGTATTTTTTAATATGTTCTATTTGATCTCATTATCACTTCCAGGTCAAAATAATGTATACCATACTCCATCCATTAATTCTTTACACATTTTTTGTTAAAAGAAAGTATCTCATTTCAAAACCATTTTCTAAAAATAGAAATATTTAGAAACTTCTTAGATAAGGTATATATTTTTAGATTCATTATATTTATAATATTAGTAAAACAATTTAAGGCTTACAATTCTAAAACATATTAATCCTCATCAATTTTTATGGCAGTTAAAATTTACTTTTTAGTTGTAAATATTTACTAATAATTAATTTAAAGAATATAAAAAATCTATAAGCAAATAAAAATCTTTTGGAGATAAACTAAGAAAATGTTGATTACTTAATACATGCAAGTAATAACTTGAATAATTTTTTGAAAATTTTCTCGATAAATTTTTAGATTGTTAAGGAAAAAATCATAATATTTTTTATGAATTTTATAATAGAAATGAAAAGTAATATTCAACCATTGTTTTTGAAGTATGATATTCAAATGATATTTAATTAAAATCCAAATATTGTTTCAATATTTAAACATCATGCTGATAATTTATTAGGAGCAAGTAGTACTTTTGTGATTAATTTTATGTGAATATATATACACTTTTTTAATTCATAAATTCTAATTTCTATTCTGAAGAAAAAATTCTCATTTCTTCCTGAATATTTAAAACAAATACCAACTGCAGTTACAGGTAAAAATCAAACAATACATACAAATACTTCACAATCCTTAAAACTGAAGAAGGAAAAAAATCAAAATAACCATAAATAAAAAATAATTTGGCAACATTTTTAAGGTTAAAATTTACAATACAAAGTTGAAATTTACAATAACAACTTGAATGATAGTTTCTTATATCAAATATAACTTTTTATGTTTTAATCTTACATCACTATCTATAATTAATGGTTTATGATAATGAAGCAAGCAATACATATGCATACATGCTTCTTTTTGTCTAGATAAGAAGTGATGTAAAATGCTCAATAAAGTTTCTTGCCATCCTCATAACTTTGGAAATGTTGCTACGATATTTGTAAAAGCAGTGTCTAAGTGTAGAAAAGAGGCCATGAGCTACTGAATAAAACTACCTTGGGTGTCACCTGATTGAAAACTATGAAATTAGTATTCCAGTCTTAAAAACGGAATGAAATAGGATGAAAAAAAGCGATACACGAAATTGTAGAGTATTATTGATTTAGTATAAGATTCTTTGTGTACATTAATGCAAATAGAATGGTTAAAATGCATATCTGTTTCTTCTTGATTTACTACATAGTGATGTGAGAAAATGATTTGAGAAAGTTAAAACAAGCCATAATATATTGTTCTTTCAGATGTTTAAATTTCTCTAACAGCATTGCATGTTTCAGTTTTTGTTTGAATGTCATGATACACAGGTTGGACCATATAGAGTTATATTTTATCACAAGTGACCATAACGTATATTTCATGGTCCTGCAATATGATTGAGAAGTCAACATAATTGCTATTTTAGGTACTTCTACAGGAGGAAATCCAATGAAATTAGAACAAGCAAGTGTGGAGCCTTGGCACTACTATACACAATTATTTGGTAACCGAATTCTTTGACAAGATCTGTAGAGTTATATTGTGAGTAGAAGCGACATCCTGTTTTGAAAACACACATGTCTAAGATTAAACAATGGTAAGTTTTTCACAAAACCGAGTATTATGTTCTGTAACAATTGTGAATATTGTCCATCCTTATTGTATCACTGTAAAATATCGGTCCAATTAACTTGTTATTATAAATTGGCTCGCAAATGTTAATGGCACATCTGATGCTGAACCATTGGTTCAGCATCAGATGTGCCATTAACATTTGCGTACATTGGTAAAATATCTAGAGCAGCATTAATGTTCTCTTTGCCTAATGTGCCATTCTGTGAAAATCATTTCACATCTATCCACACTATATTTACCAGAAATGTTGACAGGACTTCTCATTTATGATGTTGCACCAATCATAATGTTCCTCAACATCCTCCTCCAGTAAAGTCTGTCAGTCAGTAAGGATGAATGTCAAATTTTCCAAGGATTTTTCATATCTGACTTTTAAAGGTTGTTGTTGCACCAGCATGCTTCCCTGTACCTACTCCTGAGTTGGGCTCTACCAGTTAGATAGAAGCAGCCAGGTAGAGTCTTCATGATTTTGAAGCAGGGACCAAGCAGAAGATTTCCAATACTTGTCCTGCTACCCCACAGGTATAATTTCACTGGGAGGACATTGCACCCATGGCTAGTTTTAACATGCCCCAGCCACCTTTAGCAAACATAACAGATCTCCAGTCAGTAGCAATTGACTTTTAGAGGTCAGAGTCTAACTGATATCTCCTTGTGCTGCATTTCTGACATGCCAGGGCAAATGCATAAATCTTATTTGGTTGAAACTTGTTACTCTTCTATAGCTGGTCTTCCAGATCGAGCTAGATTAGTCACACAGGTTGTTTCGCTTAAACGTTTTACAACCATTAGGAATTTTTTTATGTAAAGGATGTGGGCCTGCAAGAAAATCTTGCTGGTATAGCCTTACAGCTGATTGTGCATTCTATTCACATACATTATATGGTAAAACCATCTCACAATACTCAGCTTTGGAAAATCAAAATATTGATAATAAGAATCAATACATTTTAACCTCAGGAAGATATCTCTTTTACAGTTATTTTATGTAAAGATGCATGATATTCCTAACATATTTGCATACTGCAAGAAATTCGAACACCAAGAACAAGTTGAGTTGATGTGACAGAATTTTACATGATATATGTATTGTCTACTAAGTTTATAAAATAATCAGTACAAGGATGCAAATCTAGGAGTTTGCATCAGAGTCTTTTTCTTTGGGAATAACAATATCCAATGATACTGGTGTGCCAGTTTGCTGTGTTGTGTTTCAATACAGATAATCATCCTTTCTTTAGTACAAGTTTCAAGAATAAGAATGTAGGAAATAACGATAAAACAAACGTGTATTTTAACCATTCTATTTTTTGCTATAATGACCTTAAGGTGTCTTATTGTACAAAATCAATAATGCTCTACAGCTTCAAAAAAAAACTTTTTTTTTTCACAATATCATTCCATTTTCAAAATAAAGATGCTATTTGTAGTTTTCCACCAAATAGAACCATAAGTGATTTTATTCTGTAGTGCATGGTTACATTACTGTAACTAAATATCACGTTTATGAAAATAGTAGCAGATATTCTGAAGTTAAGGTAATGGCTAGAGATTTTAATATGCATACAATAGATTTACTACTGTCAATCTGTGATACATTCTACCAGGCATTCATCAAATGTCGCTCCAGATTAATGCTCCAGATTTGTGTCGGATTTTGGGAAAGTACCATGTCTCACATTTAAAAATCTCGAGAAGCATAGCAAATTTGCTGGCCGAAGAAGAATATTAACTTCCCCCCCCCAAAAAAAAACATAGATAAGTGAGCTCTATAAGGCATGCTATTATATAATTAAAAACTGTACCCAGAATGGCGTGCTTTGAAAATTAACGTCATCAGTATATATTTTAATTCTAATCTAAATATCAACATATAACACAGCAATGTTATTGCAGTAATTAAAGTTATATACAAAATGGCTGAGGTGATGTTGTATTATCAAAGACATCTTAAAGGTCAATGGGAGCATAAATTGGCCATAACAAGAGCCTTGATATGTTGGAAAAGAAGATGCTGTAGCAATATGGTTAGTGAACATTGAGGACCTATTGATAGTTTATTTAGAACAACTACATAATTCTCTGAACTTGCCTCACATTTGTATATTTTCACTTTTCAAAACTTTCAGTTGGCTGATAAGTTCCAAGTAGCAACCATTGCTGCCAGAACTTACTTATAGCAAAGTCTATACAAAGCAGGTGAGAGTCTATGACTTGATTTGGCCATCCAATTTCATGCATTTCTATTATGCAACTGCATTTGAAGTCGTCCAATTGGTTACAAGGACTTCAAAAAAGTTATTATTAGCATTATTTGTTATGTCTCTCGATTATAATGGAAAAAGATAAATCTTCTGCAATCATTTCTTGTTTCATATCACAGAAATTGAACAATGAAAATATATGAAATGAGTAGAATCGATCTATTTTGTCTTTGAAAATTTAATCCTTTGCATACCCAAATTTGTGTATAAATTTTCAAAAAAATCAAATTATTTTTAAGGTTTCTTTTTGCATAAACAATTGTATTTGTTTGTGTATTTATATTACAGGATTTCTACATTTTCATCCTTAAAATGGACTCAACAATGGAATTATAACTTCAAAATATTCTGTTAGTTTTCATTTTATTTCTTAAAAAAATGATAGAATCTGCCTTTAAACAAATTTCAATTATTTATAACTTACTTATTTAAACCTTTATTTAATGTTGTCATAGTATATAAAATCAATGGTACCAAATGGAAAAAAAAGCAAGAGTGATTTTTGCACAATAAATTGTAAATATTGTTTTTCCTAATCTTGATTGTCAATTTGATGTATTTTTGCCAAAGAAAAATACCCTTGATGCATTTTTAATAATTTTAAAAAAATAAATAAACAGAAAAATACATTTTAAAATTAAGACATTGATACAAATATCTCATTTAAGACATTGATACAAATATCTTAATCATTTAAATCAATTATATTGACTATTTAGAATTCAGCAAAAGTTTACACATGACAAAATACTGAATGGCAAATTATGCTATTAACAATTTATAATTGAAATAATATAAAAAAATGTGTTTTGCTATCTTGCAAATATTCAAAAATTCTGCAAAAAACATGAAATTCACAAAACTGAATTATTAAGTAACTTAACTCATAAGTAAGATGTCATGAATATTTTTTAAGCTTATCTAATCTTAATTAAATTTAAATCAGAACTGATACAAAAAATGCATTCAAATAACAAAACATTACAGAATATGTATTTTATTAAATTTATAAATAAAAAAACACTTAAAAGTAGTATTTTTAATTATTTTTTGAGAAACAAAGCAATTAATTAATAATAAAATCAATTGTGTTCTTATATATTAAACAGGACCATAACTGGCATGGACAACATACCTGAAAATAAGACTCGTTTATCACAAGTATTTGCACAAGTGCCTTATTACCATCCTTAATTTGCAATATCAATGTTTTTGTGGGTAAGATTTTTAGAAGGAATTTTTTACATTTTTAATTTTTATAAAAATAACAGATTTAAAATGGAATTCTGATTTTATAACAATTTGCATAATATATAAGTTTATATATAATAACACAAAACAAATATCCTACCTCATAATCTATTTTAGGCCTATTCAATGCTATGTTAATAGTATAAGTAGAAGAATCATGATGTGGTCGAAGAGAAGGTTGCTCATCAGGTCGATAGCGAACAACGAAATTCATCATAGCTTTTGGTGGCTGTGAAGAGCAAAAGTAATAAAATATTCCATAAATACATATACTATTTGAGAAAAGTTTTAAATAACTTTTTAAAAAGATTCAGCTATATTACTGACAAATTTTAAGCTATATTACCGACATATTTACCAGATGACATGTTAATGGACAAAATTACTTTTTTAATTACAACAAAAATTAGATGTAATTTGAATAACAGCAAATTAAAGATAAGAACATCACTAAATATTGCTATAAGATATATCAATATTCTTAACAATCATTAGTTAATATTTAATTTGGAACAAAGAGCAATTAAGGTGCAGATCAAGCAAATAAGAGTATAAACAGCATTGAAAAAGGGAGAAAAACTATTTATGGGATTGAATATTATTTGAATATAAATTTTTCCATTATCAAATATACCTAAATCTTCAACATATATTTAAATATCATTAATGAAAATCTGTTAATTAAACTTGCAGCTACTTTATTCAAAACAAAACAAAACTCTGCACATGTTAAAATTTTGATGGGAAATTTACATAAGAATTTTTTATTTAACATACTTTAATTAGATTAAATCTGAGAAAACAAAAAGAAAAATGTTTATTTATTACTATATACTTCACTATATTTATCACACTCAAAAAGAATTCAACTAAAAAAAATGGGTCATCATGAACACATAACATTCATACTTAATTTACAAAATTATTTAAATTTGTTAAATTATATTTTTATATATCTTAATTATTACAGAAGAATATCTTAATTATTAATAAGAATATTTTATATTATTAGAACAAAAAAAACTTATTTTAAAGGTACATTTCTCACACAAAAATATTATCTAAAGGAAAATCTAATTCACACAAATGATAAAAATGTATGCTTGCAATAACATAGTTTAATAAAGATGCTAATAATTTGATAAACTATATAATTAAGAATATTTTATATTATGTATTTATAATGTTAAAATATCCAAAACAGCCCCATGCCCCATTTTACATGCACATGCAAATATTAAATTTTTATTAATGGAACTAAAAGAAATAAAAAAAATTATTAAATAGTTGCATACATTTTGATTACAAAACTCAAATATATTTACCGAATTACAAAAACTAGTAATATTTTTATTTAGTCTCATAAATGAAAAAAACAAGCAAACAAATGTGCATCTCTGATGTACAATATACAATATCCCTTTTAAAAATTACATGAATTATCTATAAACTTTTTAATATTTACAATATAATAATCTACTAAACAAACAAATATTTTACTAATGTCTATAACCACAAAGAAATATTTTTATCCAATTAAAAACAATTATTAAAGGTTGCATGAACAACAGTCCATAATAACTGCACATGAGCTTAGTAGACATGGAATACATTCTAATAATTAAATTTAAAAACATTTTTAAATACAATAAAAGAACTCTAATAATAGTCATATTCTATTTTTGCACTATCAGCAACTTGGACAATCATATCAAATTTATGGTTCCAAAACTTTAAATATCAAAATGTTCAAAGATACATAAAGAGTAAAAATGTGAGCATGACCTTGACTGAAAAGTGTCAGCTACTCAATAAACAATTTATTAAATTATAGAGGACGTTAAGAATGATTATTAAAATCAGAAAGTAACACAAACTAGATTGTACTAATAAAAAAGTAATATTCTAAAGAATTACATTGAAACATTACTTTAGATGCATCACAAAAATACTATTTATTTAATCCTCCTTATTTTTTTGCAAAAATTAGAAAACATTCTCAACTATTCAAAATGCTTATATCACTGAATCTTTAAATTTTTTTCTTTCATAAATAAAGTACACCATTTCATCCTTCAAACTAATCTTCAATACTTACAAACAGAAAAAATTAATTATAGATTTCCACTGAAAATAAATGACCCATAACCATATATCAATGAATGGAATTTTTTTTTAATTTAATAAGTAAAATAATCTGATTTTTTTGTTTCAGTAAAATTCTAACCTTAAATTAAATTCCCAAATAGAAAATTAATAGAATGAGTAATTTCGAATTTTCCATTAACATTAACAGAACCAAATGTCAACCATTTTCTCATTCCAGATAAGAGCAGAACCATCACCTTCAAACTTGACTGAAGGACTATATAAAGTCTACATTTATATTACTTACATCCTCATACTTGAATGTAAAAACAGAATTTTTTAATTGCTGATTGTAATCTCTCACGAATTGAATCCATTTAGATCCAAGCTCCACTTGATCACTGAATACCTAAGTAAGTTTGTAAATTTACGACTGTGTTTAGTTCCTTACAAAATTATCACAATAGGATAGAGTAAAAGTGTATTTTCGAATTAGCACATGTTTCCCAATTTGTACGTAATTACTGAAAACAAATCTCACTCAGAAAACATTAGGATTAATTTTTTTAAAACAAATAAATAATATTTTTTAAATATTGGCAAAATTTTAGGATAATTATAAAAAATATCTTACATGTATATTGATTTATAATATTTGATATTTAAAAATATTATATGACGAATTACAAAAATTTATAGAAAAAGAAATAAATAGTGTAACAACATTATACTTTAACTGTACTTGCATTATGAAAGAAAGAAAAAGAATCTACATAATAAAAAAAGCAGTAATTTTTTTAAAAAATTAATATTTCGATTTCTTATACCAATATACACATTTAAGTTTTAAAGGAAATGTCTAATTTATGAAGCTTTATTAATATAAAAATTATTATATTAATACAAATTATATTAACAATTGAAATGATTATATTTCTAAAAAAATTGAGATTTACTTTTATTTAAAAAATTTACTTGTTAACAAGCAATAATTATTTCAGTTTTCATAGTTTGCAAGAAATTCATAGTGTGAATGAAAATTATGTACATTATATTATATTATTTTTAACATGACTTGACACATTAAAAGACAAAAATTAAACTTTATACATTGAAATCTACATATTATATCTGTAATATATTATGTAATAATATAGGTTTATAAGGTCTATATTATAAGCTATAAGAAGATATATATTGAAGTATATTTCATTCATTTCTTTCTATTATACTATTACAAAATTATTTATTTGAAGGAATATAAAATTTGAAACAGAAGAATATAAAAAATATTTGAGAGCCAAAAGATATTAAAAACAAAACTATGAAGTGTATTGAAGTGCTTCAATTTATAATTTCCTTTTCAAAAAAATATCCATATAATATTATGTTGAAGTACAAAATTAAATATTTAATTTTTATAAAAAAAGGTTTTAAATCATCTAAAATTTCCTAAATGCATGAAATACAAGAAACCATATAAAAAATTTAGAAAAATGTACCATATTTTATACTTGCATTTATTAATATTTAGACATCAAACATTGTAGTTGATTTTTATTCAATTATAGTTTAATTTTAAATATTAATGTAGTTTGTACTTAAAATAATTTTTATTAACCATTGTGCAAAAATGAAAATACACATTCACATGCATAACATATTAAATCAATGCACAAGTTATAAAATTTATGATTTAAAAGCTTATTTATAAAGATAAAGTTAAAGGAGATCAATAAAAATAGGCTCTTAATTGGGATAAAAGTTTTAATGTCACTTGCTAAAATATATCTTAATGAATTTAAACAAATCAAATAAGATAAAACTGGAAATAAAATTGAAATATGGTTTAAATGTTCATATATGTTAGGTTAGGAATATTAAAACTTTTCAAATTCAAATCAATACATAAGGAATTATATATTATGATCTAGTGCTACTTTCAGAGACAACTTGTTTCATCAATTGCTAAAAATATTAATTGATATGAAATTCTTTTGGTAAAAAAAGGTACAAAACACAAAAATATATTTAACTACTAAAAATTTATTTGGAAATTTGATGAACAAATAACTTTATAAAGTATTTTTGGTATTTTTTCAAATTGCACAGCAAAAATGAAAAATTTTCATCTCTTATAATTTTGAATAAAATTAAGCTGCTTCTTCTTTTGTTTTCTTTAAAATTTCTTATTAAATACTGAAAATCAAAAATCCCAAGGAATATTGAAAAGGTGAAATGCAGAATTCCAATATACGAATATGATAATATTACGTATAATTTATGCCACTCTAAACAAATAAAACTAAAAGAAAAACTTAAAAAGTGGAACAAAAGAATTCTCACTTGTTATTCATAAATAAAAACTTTATAATTGAATTTAAAAATTATTCAGCTCTAAAACATTTCACAGATCATAAGAATCTTCTCCATTATATTTAAATACATTTTACTTTAAAAAATTTTTAGAGAAATTAATATAGGGACAATATAGTGAATATATCAAATACTATATAATAATATAAAAATATAAGAAAATATCAAATTTTGTAAAGAGTATAAAAATAAATAAATCATATAAAGAAAAAAATAAAGAACATTTCTTAAAACAAAATATTAGATATGAAATAATTTTATATAAGGATAAGGAAATAAAAGTTCTTACATCATGAGTATATCCAATAAAAATTTTCTCTTGGACAGGCCGTATATATTCCCTCAGAAAATATAACCAATGCTGCTCAAGTCCAACTTGATTCATGTGAATGTCTCTGGTAGGAACATTTTCATATCCACCCGCTAAACGAGGATCCTATTGCATAATAGATTTCAAGTCAAGTATTTTATAAAAATAAGTATTTATTAATAAAAATTAAGACAATAAAATCAAATTCATCAAAACATTGCAATACATTCAAAATTTTGTTTTTAATATTAAATTTAAGTGCTGACATACAATTTAATATCAGCACTTAAATTTGAAATTAAACAAAAAAACAAAAACCAAAAGTGCTTTAAAATGAAGAACTTATCAAAATTTTTTCCTTCTTACATTACTCAATATTATGAAGTTTAAATTTGAATGTTTAGATCTAAAATATACAACTTAAGATTTAAAGACCTTTAAAAAATGCCCTCAAATTATTTTAGGAACTTAAATATTTAATTATGTAAACATAAAATTTAAGATATCTTTTAACTGTAATGGCAAAACCATCAATTATCTATATCTTGCAATTAGTTAATACATTTGAAGTAATGAAAATAAAAATTACTCAATATTGTATAAAAGTATTACTTTTTTATATAAGATTCATTTTCATAAAAACTGGAATGTAAATTTGTTTGTTCCCTTTCAGAGAGATTTATTTACTTAAAAATGTGTTCAAAAACTTAACTTTCACTTTATTCCCCCTATCAAAAGTATATCTACAAAAAAGTGAACTTTTCAATACATATTCAATGTATTGAAAGACCCTGCACAATTTCAGGATCTATTTCTGGAAACAGGAACCAAAATTATTAAGTAGCAAGGAATCAATTGAATAAAGAAGTTTAAGTTCATACAATTAGAATCATTAATATAATTTCCAAACATTTAGTTTCAATAAAAATTAAAATAATTAAAAAACATTAATATTTGCAAACATGACAGAACAAAATTAATCCATTTCCAAAAAATAATAAAAACAAAATTCCTCTCAAAACTTATACAAACATGACTTTAAAATGTGTTTTAATAAACAAAAATATAGTATTTTATATTTACATTAAATTTAAGACACTTTGCATAAAAAAAGAAAATGTTTAATAGATCAAAAAAATTTAAGAATTTATGAAAAAACTTATAAATTAAAAATCGTGAATTAATAGATATTAAAAGTATTGTTATTAAGATTTAGAATTGATATCATTTGTTTTAAATTACAAAGGTATCAAAACATTATATTATAAACTATTTCTAAAGTAATAATTGTTAAGTTAAGCAAAGAAAACATTTTACCTTATTTGATCCATCTGACCACTGTCCAAAGTTTTCCATTTCCTCAATCAAATGTTTGCAGAAAATTGGAGTTACAACAGGAAACCAATAAACATCTGGGCAAGGCTAAAATGTTTATTTGAAGATAATAGAAAGGTCAAATAACATGAAAGATTAGTGTAAAATATGCATAAATAAATACAAAATGACAATATTTATTTAAAATAAATCACAAAATATTCAGAATCATTCTTTTATCATTGAATAAAAAACCATGTAGTTTATATTTTACAAATAAATAAAATGTGATTATTGAACATAATATAGAATTTAATATAGACTAAGCTTATTTTTTAATTTTTATTAATTTTATTTTATATTATATTAATAATATTTTAAAAAGTATTAAATTATAACTTTCTTGATACTTAAGAAATCTTCTTGACAACTATTCCGGCAACAGAATAACCCTAGTTTGGTCATTTTAGATTCACATATAAAAATATTTTAATATAAATAAATACAATTTACAAAATAAATATCAATTTAAATTAAGAATATTTCATCATTTTTAAGCATATTACATAAAATTTTATAGCTACAGTAATTAAAATTGTAAAAACTTTTAGCAACAAATTTGGTAAAAAACCAATTAAAAGAAACCATTTCAGTAATTTCTATGCCTTTCAATAAAATTTTTTTTAATTTATTTTATTTGGTGTTTATAAAAATATTTTATTAAATTATAAAAATATATTTACCATATCCACCTCATAGCTAGGATCTAAAACTTTAGAATAGTTTTCATGAATATATCGATGTTCCCAGTCCTAAATGAAAAGAATTTATAATAAAATTTATTCCTCCAAACTATTTTTAAATAAATAAAAAGGAAATATATAAATAACAAAACCAGATTAAATACTAACCACTTGGTTTGTATATATTTCATACAGTTCATTATTACGATGACTGGTATCAAATGTTTCACTATTTATAAGGTGACCAAATTCATGAAGATTAGAAACATACATAAATATACCCTAAAAAAATAATATGCATTAAAATTTTCTTTGAAACAGTCAGCAATCTTATAAATATGCTACAAAACCCATAAAATATTTAAATTCTATTCACATACACTTATATTATAATAGCTTTGCTTTATGTTAGGCTGTTGAAGTTATTAAAAATGAAAGCTTCATATGATTACGATTTCTCTAACTCACAAAAAAATATTAGCAAAATGTGGAGATGATTATGTAACAGATATTTAACATACATAAATTCTGAAGGCATTTTATAAGTCACATGAAACAGTCTCAGATTTCAAATATAATCTGGAATAACATGTAAAAAGTATGATCAAGCAAAAGAAGTTTTAACTTTTTAGGCCTAGTTTGCATTGGATATTCTTCAGTCATTTTTTCAGACAGCTAATTCAATTGGGATCAACAGTTTGAAAGCATTGAGTTTAAGTGGCACTGGAAGCTTCTCAGATTTAATTCACATGCAAGAGCAAATCCAACAAAAATCTATAGTATGATTGTGCTACAAAAATTCATCTTGAGGTAAGATTTGAAATCAAATTATTAAATTTCAGAGTGTTAACTATTCAAATAATATTTCTGCATTAACTCTCTGGAAGTTCAGTGTGACTAATTTATTAACCCAGTTTTAATTAAATTTTTCCTTACCAATCAATTAAATAATTCTGCTCTCACATGCTATAATTATAGCAATTTTCTCATCATACGTGTATCAAATTTGAACACCTCAATGGTCTAACAATGTATAATAGGAAAATTATTTCACACACAATTTATATTTTATCATGTATAGATGTATCATGGTCATAGTGATTCAGCTGATTCAAACGAAAATAAAAATAAGAAAATACAAACCCAAACTTTTTAACATTTAAGAATAATTTTAATATTTCAACACAATCCTTATCTCTAAATGAAAGACCAGTATCACCATGATGAAAGATCAAGTTCCACTAATTGAGGATAATGATAAAAATAAACTTTTGTTGGTTTCAAAAAAGACTTATTGTGTGTGTGAATAAGAACTATCTATAATAACAACTTAAGTATTATATAAGCTTAAGATTGTTTAAAAATATGTATTAACTTAGGGAAAGAGAAATAATATTATTTTGATTAAATATTATGAACGAAAAATCAAAATATATTATAAAAGTAGTCATATGAAAAATGTTTATTAAAATACTACATTAAGAAAATTTCCAATTTAATTTGCTTTTACAAAAATATATGATTATAATAAAATTAACAATATAAAACCACTCTTATATTCATAACAAAGGAAGTAATTATTTTAAAAACTAAAAAATTGAAATATAAAATATAGAAATTTTATTCTTAATTACATTAATGTAATAAAATCTTAACTTATTTTTACGAGCATTGAAATGCCATAAAAATTTTACTTTATAAAAGAATAAAATTCAATGCATTTCTAAATTCTAAATAAGGAGAAAAAATGTATAACGAAAAACCTATAATAACATCATTTTAGTTATAGCAATGGAATTTCACACAACTTTAATTTGTTATTACAATTTTAAGTAAGCAAACATAATCATTAATGTTGGAAATTATATGAAAATAATTTTAATTCTTATCTTAACAAGCCCTTCATTTATTTATCAAAAGCAAATGATTAGTTTACATCAATATGATGCAATATTATAACAATTAATGCTATGAGTAAATGACTTGCTCAAAGAAAAAAGGGAACACATAATTCAACATAGAAATGAACTGAAAACCTAGCAACAATACTTTACATTGTATAGAATGAGTTAATTCAGAGGACTGTCTCTGATAAACAGAGTGGTCATTGTAATCAAATGGCTCAATAGTTATTTGATCAGACATCTTCAATAAGAATGACTCATAGATAAAATGGTAGAAATACTCAGCAACAATAAATAGGTTTATATTTCTTCTTTCTTCTCAGATATTTGATAGTATTTAGTTTTTGTAAATTTCTTATGACATACAAATGTTACTTGTTTTTAATTAAAGCTGCCCAAACAATGAGAATATTTACAAAATGTGTGCAACTTCATCTATTAAAAGCAGGAAAATTTTTCTTTTTGATAAAGCTGAAGCAATCTATATGCAAACTAAACAAAGTTCTCCTGCCATGTAATAAGTTAGTTAAGCTTACATTCATATATCTGAAAATTGCTTTCAAAAAATTATATCACAAAATTTATAACATAATTATGCATTTACTGTACAATAATATTAAATAAAAAGGATACTTTTTTGTAATAGATACAATAAAGTCAAAATAGCAAACATTTTTAGAATGTTACAAATTTGTTTTATACTATTGTTATTATAAGTAGATGGATCTACTTTCAGATATTGATAACTCATAGCAACAGTTCTTTGTTTGCATTTGAATTGTAATTGGAATGAATTTAGAGACAGTTCATTTATTACAATATCTGAATTTTGACCTTCCCAATAACAAATCACAATATATTTTGCTCAAAAAAAATGATAAAACTCAAATTTCCATCACTATATAGTGAACTGACTACATCTAAATAATATTCCCAATTTGTGCATCGACAATATATAGAATCTATAATCTTTCTAATGCATGCTAATGTATTATCTCTACAGTTAATAAATACTATTCAAAACAGTTGAAATAGTTTTAGTTTTTAATTTTTTAATCAATATAGAGCAGTTTTAAATTTCCTAAAACTATTTAGAAATGTATCAGAAAAACTAATTAAAAATAGCCTTTTCTATAATGTAAAGCATCGTATTTTTATAATGACTACTGTATTTTATTTACTCATGCAGAAGTAAAACTCACTTTATCTCGCAGATTCTTGCAGAAAGCCATATCTGGATCAAGTAACCCATGAATGTATGTTGGGAAGTCATCAGGTTCCTTTAATAGAGATCCATGAATAAGGTATGCATGATTAATATAAGGAACATTCCAAACACCCCTAAAGAAAAAACATGACAATTTTAAAATTTTGAACCAAATGCAATTTAAATTTTGAACAAAACAGTGAAAGAATAATAAAAAAATTATTGAGAGCTAGCTCAAAAGTAATAGTTACATTTTCAGAACTTATTATATAAGGGGTAATATGAAATATTTTGATCAATATCAATAAAAACTAGCATTATTACAAATGATTTTTTTAATTTTCTATAAGTATATACAATTTGACATGATAAACCCTTATATTAATCCAAAATAATCTTAAAAAATATAGACAGAAAAACTACTTATTAAACATTTTCAAAAAAAATGCATTGTTTCTATAAAGGTACTTTTAAAAATCTGAAACAAAATATGTTGGTAAACTTGTCTTATAGTTTAATAAGACCTCAGCTAGATTTTGTAAAATTCTCAGAGTTGAGAACTTTGTAACCAAATATTTATATTTCAATAAAATTAAGGAACTACATGAATATTAGATAAGTAAAACTGGAAGTAGAAGAAAAAGAATTTAGCATTTATATTTTTGAAAATTGAATTTTCTTATTCAATGGTTGCATAATATTAAAAATTTATCAAAAATCAGAAAAAGCATACCTTGATATTAAAAATTACAATTGAATATAATTGAAAGGTTTGAATAAGAAAATAATTCAAAGATTTTTAGTTTATCTCTAAAAGCCAGACTCTTAGATTTTTATCACAAATTTTCTTGAAAAAAAAAATTAGAAACATGACTTTTTTATGCAGTAAGTAAAATAAGATGTTAGAAAATTTCAATGAATGTGTTTCCTTAAGTTTGAAACATGACATAACGCCAAATATAGAGGGTAATTAGTTAATTTGCATATATCAGATGTGTAATACAAAAAGCAAAAACAAAAGTGTTTTAAAAAATTAGCAAAAAGATAGCTGTCAATTAAAATCCTTGACACTGTTTATTTGCAAACTTAAAATTTTTTTTTTAATTTTTTGCTTAGTTAATTGATATAAAATTTGGTATGTCTTACAATTGAACTCAGGCTAGATTGCAGAACTCATCTTGTTTCTCAATACTGACAAGACTATATATAGTCCCTGGTTATAACAATTTAAACAAATTGTACTGTATCATAAAAGTGCCATTAATTCATATAAAAAAGAATTAAATTTAGAATAATAAGTGCTAAAATTTTGTTTTTACTGAGAATAAATAAAATAGAATTGAATAAATTACATTTTGTACTGGTAATGTTTAAAAAAAATTGAAAATTGTTAGTATATCAGACTTTTAGAATTCAGTATAAAATAGCATCATTTCATCAAAGAAATGATTCAGATAATTAATTCATTCACTCATTTAATGGAAAACGAAATTGTATTCTAGTTAAGAATTTATTAACTTAAATAAACAAAAAATGATAAATAAAAGCAAAAAAAAAATCCTCATATTATTATTATTACTATTTATAGATAATCTCATGTACCAGAAAAATTTATACAAACATACGAGGGTTACTCTGAAATTTTTGAGATACGCTCAGACGAGAATTTACAAAATAAAAATAAGTTTAATTTTAAAGTACAAAGTATTTTAACACAGAAGACTATTTTTTACTGACTTACTTCAACTTGTTTAGCGTGGAATAAATTTTAAACAGAAGAGAAAATGGAGTTGACGCGAGAACATTTTCGCGCTATGATTTTCTACGATTTCAAAGCAGGATTAAATCAAGAAGAATGCGTTCAACGGTTGCAATTAGCATTTGGTAATGAATCTCCAGCTCGAGCTACTGTATTCAGATGGTTTAGAGAATTTAGAAGAGGTCGCAATTTTCTTCAGGATGAAGAACACACAGGAAGGCCGCCGTCGGCAGTCATCCCGGATAATGTGTCTGCCATACGAAAAATGTTAATGGATGATAATCGCTGTACCTATCAAATGATACAGAAGGAACTTAACATTGGATCCGCAGCCATACACAAAATCATTCATGAAGAATTACATATGAAAAAGTAGTTTGCCTTTGGGTTCCCCATAATCTAACTGAGCATCAAAAAGAGGAGCGTGTCAGAATCAGTAAAGAAACTCTTAATATACTGAATGATGGTGGCCACCGCATCATTTCTAAAATTGTAACAGGTGATGAAACGTACATACCGTTTTTTGACGTTCCAACACGTCAAGAAAGCAAAGTATGGGTCTTTGAAGATGATCCCACGCCGACAATGGTGAAAAAACAACGCGCACAGAAAAAAGTGATGTATGCCGTTTTCTTCAGAAGTACGGGATTGGTCAAAGCCATCAAGTTGGAAGGACAGAAGACAGTAACAGCAAACTGGTATACCACTAAATGTCTTCCAGAAATTCTACAAGAACTGAATGTTAGGGGACTAATGCTTCACCATGACAATGCATCTTCACAAACAGCCAGATTAACAGTTGAGTTTCTTAAACAAAAACAAATTAAAGTGATCGAACATCCGCCGTGTTCACCTGATCTAGCTATGTGCGACTTCTGTTTATTCTTTAATCTAAAAAAGAACTTACGTGAACGTCGTTTTCATTCAGAAGAAGAGATTGATGTGGCTATAAATGCATTTTTTTCATCTATTCGCAGAAATGAATAGCTTGAGGCATTTAATCTGTGAAAAATTCGTCTACAAAAGTGCATTGATGCTGGAGGAGACTATTTTGAACACACCTAAAATTTTGTAAGCATAACTATTAAAACCTAGTTGTATCTCAAAAATTTCATAGTGACCCTCGCATATATACATATGTATGTATATATATATTCGTCTATATATATATATATAAATTCGTCTACAAAAGTGCATTGATGCTGGAGGAGACTACTTTGAACACACCTAAAATATGTAAGTATAACTTTAAAAACCTAGTTGTATTTCAAAAATTTCAGAGTGACCCTTGTATATATCTATGTATATATATATACACACAGTGCATTTTTAATAATTCTTTATAATAATATTTTATTTATAAAAAAATTAGTTTGATCAAAAACAAAAAATCAGAGCTTAATAATTTAATACATTATTTTTTAATTTTAAGAAATGTTTTAACGGTTTCTACGAGTTTGTAAAAACAAGCGCCTACAGTATTAATAAGATACTGTTCAAGTTGGTCGAACAACTGTAATAATATGGGACGAGTGGAAATGCCGTGTTATGCAACCTTCTAATAAACTAATCTCATAAGTGACAAATACATAAGTTTTCAAATCACCCACACCCATTCTTATGTTTCGCGCACTCCGATGAATTGGGTAATTACAGCAAGACAATGCGATGCTCCACGCGTCAAAAATTGCTCCCAAGATCACTTTATTGAATTTACAGACTTCCAATGACCATTTAAATCCTAGACACCAACATTATAAAGGACGTCAAGGAAGTTTTACAACATGCTTTTGTAAAGTCTAGGCCACCTTGCATTCCTATGGATTCGTGTCTGTAAAATCATGAAGTAAATTAATTCTAGGATATTTCTATTTATTAATTGAGTCGAACTACATCGTGTGTTGCCTTACTTCTGGGTGTTCTTGTATATTTATACTGTATTAGGTAGTCATAGCAAATTTACTTCCGCCCATTTTGTCTAGTGATCAGTGTGCCTGACTACGGATAGGGAGGTCCTGGGTTCGAATCCCGGTTCGGACATGGATGTACTTTCTCTCTTTATCTATCCTGTCTTTGTCCCTTCCTTGTATGAATGAGGTGTGAATGGTTGCCTACCCTATAAACGGATACCTATGGCATGTGTGTACTGAAGAAGTCGGATTCCACACCAAATATGGTTCAGTTGGAAAAAGTGGAGCAGCGCACTCCATATTGCCGGCCTAGCTGGCACACGACAACAACAACAAATTTTCTGTGGCATTTGAGTGAATAAACATTCATAAATTAATCACATTTTTTTATTCGGTTACAAGAAGAAATTTAATTAGAAGTCATGCATTTCAATATTTATTTTTAAAGAAATAAAAAGTAATAAAAGAATTTTTCAAATGTAAAAAAATCTCTTAAAATAGCATGTTATAAATTTTACAATTTGAAAATTGAAGTTTATTTTAATTTATTGAAAGAAAAAATTCTAAAAATGTTTCATTTTTAAACTGTAAGAAGTATTTTATTACACATTATTTAAAAAAAACCTTCAATTAAATCATTTTGAAAAATATAAATTTTTATTCATTATTTTCATTTTTTATTAACTAAATTATGGAAATAAATTTTACAAGAAAAATCGATTTCTAAAATAAATTTAGTAAATAGTTTTTACAACACAAAGAAAAATATCAATTGCAATTCCTACGTTTAAATCTGAATTAAAACAATTATGAAATTTATGCTTCTTATACGGTCTTGAATTGAAATATCCCATTAGAAATTGGAATAAAATTAAGATATAAATTTCACAAAAATACTTTTGCTTTTACGCAACAAGCCAAAGCACTTTCTGCATAAGGAAATTTTTTCACAAATAGAATAACTATTTGAATATATATATATATATATATATATATATATATATATATATATATATATATATATATATATATATATATATATATATATATATCCTTATTAGATCATCCACTTAATAAGTTATCAGTGGCTGATTAAATTACTAACTAAAACTGATTTATTAATAAAGTCTGGATTATAGCTATAACAATGGGTGCACAAATTATTTTTATTACCAAGATTGAAAATGAAAAACAAAATTTACTAGGAATATGATGATTTTTTATAGAAGCTTTTTAATATTCCTTATTTCAAAAGTAAAATGTCACAATGAAATTTTTCTTATATCGTCAGCTATTGGATTTTCTTGAACATAAGAAATCGGAATTTTTAAAACTGCTCATTATAGATCCCGATTCACATTACATTTTCTCATAGTTACACCAAGAACATTTATTTTCCATGGTAACGGCAGGGGTGTTTGTGGGACCCCAAAAAATCCCCGGAAACTATTACGGACTTACTACCGACATTTTGGAGTTTCGAGAAGGGGGGGGAGAAATGAAAAATTACAATTATGAAGTATTGAATGACCCAATTATTGCGTTTTCTGCTTTCAAAGCAAACAAAATTACCCAGATCAAAATAAATAATTTATTATTCCTACTTCCTTTTGAACGACGATCCCCGGAATTTCCGGGTATCGAAGTTCAAAATCCCCGGAATTCCGGGGTTTCCCCGGAGCACAAACACCCGTGCTGGTAACGCCCAAAGAATGTTAACTAATTTTTAAAACCAATATTGTTATATAATAACAAGTATGATTGTTTGAAACTTGTTCAAGAAGAGGAGATAATTTCTAACACTGTTCCGCTGTTATAACTTTATTTGTGAGATAAAACAAAAATAGGAATGTAATGTTACTTAATCCTGTGATAATTTAATTTCGCAAAACCTAATTTAATTCAATTTTTTTAACTTTATAATTCTTTACAGCAAATGTTGGAAAATGTTCACCACCATTCTGAATGCAAACATAAACCACGCCGCACCTAATTGCTTGACACATTTCGAAACAGTGGCGAGATTTCTTATGATTTGTTTTGATTCATCAATGTTTGCAGGACTTCTCTGGAAAATCCTATCTATATGAGACAACATCACAAAAAAAAATCTAACAGAATGAGGTCTGTGATCTTAGTAGCCGCAGACCGGTTGAAATTAAACGGCCATCAAAGAATTTCTAACGTTCTTCCTTTGTTAAGTTTGATTGAAGTGGTCTTGCTGAAACCAGCAGTAACGGTCCTGATTTTCAGGGAAACAATAAAAGCTTGAATTATGCCCAGGTACATTTAAAAATTGATAAAGACAATTCCCTTCGAATGAGGATTTTTTTGACTTCATAAAAAAATTTTTGAGCATTTACATAGTCATTAATGTGAAACCAAATTTCATCAAGAAAGTAAACATTATTAAATTTTTGAATGATATTGCAAATAAATCATCACAAAACCAAATACAAAAAGCAGTCTATTTCCTGTATCACTTGAACATAATTCCTGCAAGGACAGTAAATGGTAAAATTTCAAATAGTGTTTCACAAGCTAATGAGCGGAACTTTAATTTTTTGTAGATTTACATGGATTTAGTTCCAAAAAATTTTGATATTATAAAGCTTTCCTGGTGTTAACACAGTTTGAACTCACTGTTTACCTAAAATCATCATATTTCCCATTGATCGAAATATTTTATCTGTTTTAATGAGGCAGTATTTTGAATGCATTGGTTTTAATAGAAACTTTAAATGAAATGATTACATAGATTATACTGTTATTACTCCTTATTTTGAAGGCATTGGTTTTCATGGAAGCTTTCGTTCCTAATACTAGCTTCATGATTTGATTACTTTATATATATTTAACTATTCTTTTTCTCGCTCATTTCTCATTAAAAGATACCGTTCGATTGATTCATTTATCGCTATATGTTCTGCTAACATCTTAAAAATGAATCCTTTTCCTATTATCATTATGTTAGACATTGAATTTAATCCTGCTCAATACAAAAGTCCACAGATAGGATAAAATTAGCATTATTGTTAATTAACAATTATCTCAGTTTTTATAACATCAGAAATTAGACGCAATTGGAATCGTTAGGATACAAATCATTAAAGATAACCCTCAAATATAAAAATTCTAAATAACTGTGGATGGAAATTTATGCAAGATAATTATTTCTAAGACGCCTCTATTCTAAAAATCGGCTGTAAATAATATGAATTCCGTCGTATCGATTCATATTTAATAAAATATGGATTCATAATAAGATTCTCGGTTAAATTGAAACAATAAATAATATTTGCTATAGGGGACCATTGAAACGATGTTTTAAAATGCAATTATGATCAATAATATTTTTTCAATTTAAATCTGTATTTTGAATGTTGCATCACGTATCTTTTTAATGCAGTGTTATATTAATATAGCAATACTTGGAAAATACAGATAATTCTAAAAAATGACAGTTAACACCACAATAAACTGCCAATATGTAAGAATTGGAGTTTTGCGAGATTTATAAAGTATTCTAAAGTTACTGGACAGAGAACAGATAAGTTGAATAAATAAGTGAATTTCTGATAAATTCTATGTTAAAAAGATATTCTGATAAAATTTGCAATAAGAAATTATAAGAATGAGGTTTCATTAATTATTTAATAGCCCTAGAAAAAACACACAACCATTAAATTCGGTAAGTTTGCCAAGAGCTCAGTGACTAGTTTGTAACAGAACTTTTTGAATGGCATGTATAGTTTCAATAAAATTCAAAGGGTCAAGTTTATGAATCTCGATTGAAACCTAAATAGTCATGAGATTTTACACCAAGAATTTCAAGAGTCAATTTGAAGTCAAAAAGTCTTCCATAAAAAACCCGTTTTCTAAAAGGGCAAACTAGGAAATATTGACATTCCCAAACGCTAACTGTCTGATATCCATTTACAATAAGGTATCTTATCATTTTCCCCTTGTTATTAATTTATTAAATTCCTGACGTAAAACAGGCCAAATAGATTTCAGTATCACTTTCATTATATATGGAAAAATAAAGACTAAAGTTAGACTTTTATGCGACAAATTTTAATAATAATGTTCAAACATAACTTACTGAAATTTGTCACATAAAAGCATAGTATTTGTTCTTTGATTTTATAACAAGTAAATACAGGTAATTTACTTTCTCTATTTCTGAATTTTAGCTTAAGGTATTGGAAAAACAAAATATTTATGGAATGACACAATGTAAAATAACATAGATGAAACAACACAATATAAAATATTGCGTCGTCGAATAAATGTCAAATTGGTTTAATTAATCAAAAAAATCGTTAAATATAAGATAAATTTATTTCTCTATCTCTTTAATGTGTTTTAAAATTAATCAAACTTGAAAAGATAAACACTAGTACCTATTCACAGAAATATAATAACAGATTGATGTTAGAAATAAATACTCGATGGCTTTAATACAGGTCAAAGAATATAAATAACTTTTGCCGTAAATTAGTATCATTTTTGTCGGGGTGCTAAATGTTTGTTCCCCCTCTGGAGAGAAGTGGATTTCGATTCAAGAGACAAACTTTCGCGCCCCCTGAAATCAATAGTCGCCTATTCCTTGCCGAAAATGCAAGCCCACCACACAATAGCTGCGGCAGCTTCTGCCGAGAAGCGAATTAATCTGCACTTGCCACTCGGGGAGATCAATAGGTGGAACCGTTAAAAGAGGAGCATCATCGCATCCCCCGAAGAGAAGCGCAAGAGCAAGCACAACACCTATCCAGGAGGAAAGAGTAGGGGAAAAACCACCTTGTAGGGACTTCGACGAACACGTCTCGTTTTAATTGCTCTTCCTTTTCCAATTAGGTAAGCCAATGTGTTAAAACCGTAAATTAAGTAAAACTTTGCACTATAAATGAGATCGATAGATAGACAAATATCCCTAGTGAAAAGGTTGACGTCACTTCTTATTTCTTTGATGGGAAGATTTGTTTCAATTAACTTCGCGATGAGTGGGTTTAATGTCGGGATCCAGGGCAATTTTCTCTTCCTGTAGGATGCACTTACTTATTCCATTTTCGGAGCTGTCATAAATTGAATTTGCAGTAGATAATAAAATTTGTCGGAGATTCAGTAGATAGGAACGATACATTAGCGAAGATGGATTCGACAGCTAATCGGCTCTGAAAATGAATTCGTTGCCAGCGGACGAAGAAAATCTTGAAATTTGTCCTTTGAATAGCCACATCTCATTAAAGTATCGCGTTCTACAAGGACAATTAGATTAACTCAATTCATCTTTTAAGAAAAAGAAGATATAGCGAGGGGAAAAAAAAAAGAAAACGGTGTGTTGGTAAGCATGTGCTATAATTGAGCGCCTGCTTCCGGTGAATTTGTTTTGAGCTAATAATAATTTCAGAAATTATCAAAAAAAATTTATAAGCCAGTTAGTCAAAATTAATGGAAGATTTTAAAATAATTTATTTTAAAGATATGAATATATTTTTTAAAAAAAAAACAATTTTCATGTGTGTGTGTGCATTTGATTTGATAAGTAGTTAAACTGTAATACAGTTAATTAAAAATTTAAAACAAAATTCCAAATTCTAATTTAAATAAAACTTAATATTTGCATTTTTTTTTCAAAAATTTGCTAAATTTATAAAAAGAAATGAAGCATTTGATACATACTTTGTATTAAAAAATGAAACAATTCCAATTTTATGTAAACATGATTTATTACACATTTAAAATTTTGCAGTTCACCAATTTATTTATAAATTTAAAGCTTACTTATTCTCTATTTTTATAAAGAAGGAAAATACATTTTAAAAGAATACATAATTAAATTTTCACATAACAGAACAGAATTAATTATTGAAAATAAACTTTAAAAAATAAATTATACATTCAGTCTAAAAAATAAACATTTTGAATTTATAATTAGGAATACTAATTAGTTACTATTTTTCACTTCAATGCAGTTAAAGTAAGAAAATTTTTGCTTAGTAAAAATTTGATATTTGATATATTTAACCTACAATTATAATTAAATTATAATATTTTTTTTCTGAAATACAAATTATTAGTTATAAACACACACACATTTATTAAAAAAAAGAAACAGTATCTATAGCATGATTTATTTTCACATTTGAATGATAATTATACCTAAGGTTTCTCTACCAAAATTTTGTCAAATTTAAATCAGAACTTAAAAAACACATTCTCGTGTATGAAAGTTTGTCTATTAGCCTAAGAAAAATTGATATTTTGTGATTTTCTTTCTCTTTTATATTATTCTTGCATCTACAATTTAAAAAATTAAAAGAATTGAATAAACTTCCCAAGCATAACAATCTGAGAAGAAAAATGAAATTTTAATGATGTGGAATTCATTAACTGACAAGGTGTATTTTTCTTTTCAGTAGAGAAAACATGAATGTAAGAGAAGTTCTAAGTATTCACCCATAATTCAATTTACAGTCAACATCAAATTCAAAAAAGGCCAAAAAATATTTCCAATAGGAGAACAAAGTAAACAGTAATTGATTTACCTTACAAAGTAAACAGTTATTTACTTTGTGTGGTTAAATTTATTTTGAAGGTGTTGACGAAAAAATTCCATAATTATGGAATTTAATTAAAAATAAATTTATATAATTAAAATTTAAAATAATTATTATGTTATATTATACATAAAATTGAAATAATTATCGTATAAATTTAAAAAATTCCTAGTACAATTATGACTATTCTGTGAAACATAAGTGCATTAGCTATAAAGTGTCATAGAATGAAAAGAGACATGCACACAATATATCTTGTTTATTATCTTCAAAAGAAGTTTAAAAAGATTCATTTCTTTATATTTAAAATATCAAATATTTTTATTTCACTTTGAAATTTAAAGAGAAGTGTTTTATTCACTGCTTAATTTATTATATATATATATATATATATATATATATATATATATATATATATATATATATATATATATATATATATATATATATATATATATAAACAAGCCTTAGAAACCTGACAATACAGACATAAATGAAATCAATTATCCATGATAAATGTAAGACAATATCTTATTACTTAAGTAGTTGCTCTGTGAATTTTAACACATTCAATTTTTTATCTTGTTCCTTGAATTTTTTACTGATTTCTTTTTCTTGATCTTTTTATTATTTCCTGTCAATTATATTTAATTTTTTTTCTTTTTTTAAATAAAATTTAAAAGAAAGTTGGATTAGTAATAAGTGTCTTTATAAAGTGAAAGGAAATTTCCATAATTTCACTTAGTTAGATCTACAGATTATTCACAAACTCTCTCTCGTGTCAGATGATTTTTCTCAGAGTGATTCAGTCACTGATTTTGAGAAAAATCATCTAAATTTGCAACTATGAATTCTCAGAATAAGCAATTTTTCATATAAAGTTCTAGTCTCATAATAAGTAATATTTAATCAACCAAGAAAATTTAAAATTTTGCAGAGAAATTAAATTTAACTAGAGAAACAAAACAACTAAAAATGCAATTAATTAATAAATAAATCAGATGCCATATCACCAAAATATTATACTATTTTACGAACCCAATAAAGTTATTTATTTACCACAAGCGTTTAGTATTAAAATAATGCATCAAGAATAAGTTTAACTTATGGATTTATTATTATACTTTTTATATTGTAAAACTATGCTTAAACCTTTTTTAAATAAACAATATAACAAGTAAGAATTTCAAATTCTACAAGAAAATTTGGATAACAAAAGCATATTGATTTACTTATTAAATAAAATAACTTTTTGAAACTGAAAATTTAAATTATATAATTTCAAAAATCTACCACGACTTATTCTTTTTCAAATTTAAATAAATAGATAATTATTTTAAATAAATCAAATATCCAATATCTATTTCATAAAATATTTAACCAATAAGATATTATAATAAGATATCAAAAAGATGTTCTTATGATTTTTAAGGAAGCCATCAGGTATTCTCTATGCACCAACATGAATTTGAAGCTGATTCTTTTCCTGACATGCATCGTGGGCCTGCTGATTAGCCAATCAGATGCAGCTAGAAAAGGAGGTGGGAGGCGAAAAACAAAACACAGAAAGATGGGTTCCAGCAGATTGATATTCTACACAAACGCTCGAAGAAAAGAATACTATGATAATGAAAACGTAAGTATATTCACATCACTATTTAAAGATCTATTTCAATCGTAGAATAATAAAATATCAAAATGCACAAATATTTTCATGAAACTGATAGTACTTATTACATGGAAAAAAATTTCAAGCTTTATGAGGTGCATGCTCAGCATAATCAATGAAATATGAGCAATGTAGTAGTCGTTAATATTATTATCAGATTTAAAATTGTTATGCCTAAAAAAATTATAAAAAATAAACACTCTTTATAAATTGCACATTCTGACTTATTCATCAGATTATACAACATACAGAGTGCTTAAATTATGCTTCATTGAAAAACATTTAAAATATTTTCAACTGGAATAAAACTATTATAAAAAAACATTTTCAATTTATTTCAAACCTTAAACAAATTATTTTAATGCAAATTGGATATGTTATATTAGAAATTTTTAAATACCCTACCCATCAATATATATTCCATTACATGACTTTATCACTTTTTAAATGAGCAATAATTCGACGGGAACCTACACAATTCAAAGTGTACTTCAAATCATTGCAACTATGGCTGAAAGGGAATTAAATACCTAAACTATTAAGAAAGGCTGAAGCTGTGGTCTTAGATATCAATTCGGCTTTTGTATTTGTTGGATAAAAAGCATATTTACAATACAAATGATATATGTAACTTATACCATGTACTGAATATGGAACCCATTATAATGCAAATAAAATTCTTCAAATATTACTTAAGTGTCATTAATTTAGTTATAAAAGTAAGAATAGCATATTGAAATAGAATAAAACAATTGAAAATAAATAATAATTTGCTTCATTTATTCTTTATTTTATATAAATAAATAGCACATTTTTTTACATTCTGTTAGAGAAAGTTGATAATAAATGTGTCAAATGGTAAAATAAATATTCAAATGGTAATAGACTAATCTGATTTGGCAAATTAGGTATTAAAATAATATTTAGTTAATTTTTATTCATAAATCGATCTAGATAATGGATTTCAAAATTTCACCACATCTGAATGAATTGCAGCTAAAATGAAAAAAATGCTTGGAAATAAGAATCACAATACTTGCTTTAAATATTAGTTCTCTTAGTCAAATTAGAGTAATAAATAAAATATTCTTGTTTTTGAAAAATATATTTTTCCATGAAATATTTTAACAAACAAAAATATTATAAATTTTTAATATTAAATACATGAAAAATTAAAAGAACTAGAAAATGATAACAGATAAATAACATGTTCTTTTTCTTGTACCCCACAGGGTGCTAAAATTATTAAGGCCTCACATTTTGATTATGAATTCATATTGGGCCATAAGATTTCTTTCATCTGTGCTGCGAAAGGGGACCCTAGACCTCGAATAACATGGTTTAAAGATGGTATAGAACTCCACTCTCACCCTTATTTACAGGTAATTCTAGTTTTATTACTGATAACCAACCTTTTTTCGATTTTTTCTAATATCATTAATATTCATGAAAAATTGATGTTTTGCAATAGATAACGACCTGGCAAAAAGATCATGACTTTATAAAAAGCAAACTGGAGATTACACCAGCCAGGCAAATGGATTCTGGAACATATGACTGCGAAGCAAATAATAAATATTCCATTGATCGACGCAGCTTTAAAGCAGATTTCGGATCTATCAGTAGATAAATGACCCCATGTAATGCAGCAAAGAATATTTTCACAATAATTGTTTCTTCTTATAGACACTTAAAAACAGTTATTTGTATGTTATTGTTATACAGTTCTCAATTGTCTGTCATCTAATAATTAAATTTTTAATTTACAATAGCAAACATGAACAACCCATTTTGAGAATTACAACTCTATTCAATTCTCTTCAATCTAATTTTTAAATAGCAAAAAAATTCACAGAAGACAAACTATTTTGCATAAAAAAGGCTGATTGATATAAATTAAATGATTTTCTCATAGAGCTAAAATCAAACAGAACACATTACTCCTTTCAGAAAGATAGCTTTGGTTGTTGTTAAATTTTAATAAAATTAAATATATATACTTACTTTTAAGAATCGTTATGGAATCACTTTAAAACTGAATAAAATTTGCTACGTGTAAAACTTATGAATCAAATAACTTTTTTTATCAAAAATTTCTAATATTTTTTAAATAAAAAATTTAAATTTTAAAATTTTGATAAAAAAATACATTAGGATTAAATACATATCAATTTTTGAAAATATAATTAACATTTTTAAATTTTAAATTTCTCAATACATTTGAGAAAACTTCTTAATTGTTTTCCTCTGGTTAACCAAAAATATCAAATATATTTTTAAATATTGAATAATGAACATCTTATTGTAAATAAATATTGAATAATGTTTTAAACAAGGACTAATTCTACTAAAATTTAAAGTGCTTAAAACATTATAAATAATCATACTGATAAAGGAGTCTAACTCACAAGGTTTGCTCATAGTTGAATGTCAAAATGCAATATAATGGCATTAATTATCATTACATATAAATAAATGTAACACTGCTTAAATTTATAAACAATTTCATCAGTTCATTAGGAAAAACTTTATTTAAAGGTATATTTAACATTATCATAATTCAACCTTACAGGAAATTTCCAGTGAATTATAAAAAAATTATCAACACTGTAAAATATCCTACAAAACATTTTAGTTTTTCAACATTGAATTAATGATTTAGCAATTTTAACTGTTCTGCAGAAGTTAGTTTATGCATCAGTGTCATTACTGGAATATGATCCAATGATTCTGAGATTGTAGGTCAAAGAAATTTTGTCCAACATCAAATTACATTTTACTCATTATGAATATTGTTCATTATTTTTGATAACTAATTTATTACCTATTGCTTAGGCCAAACCAGAATTTCAAAATATACACTATGTATTAACTTTTGTGCTAATCTTCTTGTTAAAATAATAAACCCTACATCTACATTTCCATATAGAAACAATTCAGTATAATAAATTATAAATTCAAAACTATGTAGATAAAATTATAAAAAGAAGTTTCAATAAAAAATAGTTCAACATTAATAAAATTATAATCTCAAGTTAACATTTGATAATATTGCCTTCATAATGTTTTCATTTAAAATGCCAACTATTACATAAAACTGATTGAGAAATAAGTAAAATATATTAAATCATTTTATTAATTTTGCCTATACATTTTTAGTTTACTATTTAATTGTCTAGAATAAAAATATATCACTTTTAATTAAAATGGAATATAATATGAAAATAATAAGTTTTTCCAATTACAATCACATACTGCCAAAAATGCAAAATAGTTCACACTAATTTGAATTTGAGTAGCATGTATTTTACTATTATCAAAGAGATAAATTTTCCTTTCTTAATCTCAGATAATTGAGACTTTTATAAATATTTTAATTTAGAAATTGTAGACATGTATATGCACAATAAAGTATTTAGGTTCTTAATTTTGTGCCTTATTAGTACTTATCTTTACATGATTTCATTGATGTAAAATAATAACTAAAAGTTGTAAGACTAAAATAATACTGATAATATTACAACAAAATTATATTCATAAAGTTAAAAATGTTATCACTTTATAAGTATCAATTTATTAACCAAAATTAAGCAGATCATAACTAATAAAGTATTTAATGCTCAATTTTAATTTACTATATAGCAATCCAATAATTTATTGAAAAACAATATCTTATACTATGATAAATTTTTAACCACAAAAATTAATATTTAAAAAAAAATTGAAATGCAATGCATTTTTAAATGTAATAATCTTTATAAAATAATATAGCACATGAATTTTTTTAGATGAATGTTATTTTTTAAATGTACTGAATTTATAAAATATAAAATCACAAAAATTACAGTGGAATATCCTAATTTTACAAATCTCAATTTAATAAATTTTACATATTTATAGAAGTTTATGAAGACATTGTAATTTTTGTATTTTTTAAATAAATTTATCCAGAATTAAGAGAATCATACTCTAATAATAGTTTTTTATACAATATTAATGTAAATGTTTGTGACCCAAAATAATGAAAATAGCATATTATTCTGAGTTACTTTGGATGACAAAAGTACATATAATGAAGTAATATTGAAAAATAAATTTCTTTCTGTAATTAAATAATGTGCTTATAAATGAATTTGTGATATAAATCATTTTTAAAGTAAAGTGCTTAAACTGGTTTAATTATTAATTTCACATTAGAGAGAATTTAGTTTCTCAAAATCATAAACCCTGTTTTAGTAAAACATTATTGAAATAATAGATTATTCCCATGGTTACTTCTGAAATAAAAAACTAGGGTTCAACTGTTTAGATATAATTTCAGAGATCTGTTATTATATTTACATTATAAAACTCAAATATTTAAAAAATAAAAATATAAATGTCAAAAATAAACTAGATAATAATGTATTAAGAATAAATTTTTATAAATACAAAAGATAAAGAAAGATTTATATGATAAATATACTTAATAATTATAAGAATATAAGACAAGAACCTAAAGATTATTTGAATAAAATGCACATATTACTTAATTTGTTTAAATTAAAATAAAATCACACTTTTATGTGTGATGCATTAAATTAATTTAAATACTTTAGTTTATTATAAATATCAAAATCTCATTATAAAAAAGACAAATTCAAATTGCTTTCTCTTTTGATTTCCATCTATAAAAATATTCAAATGTAACTCAACACTTGTTAACTTTTGTAAAATAACGAACTTTTCATTTTAAAAAAGTTTCATAAAAAACTAATTCTTAATCATAATTTATTTATTTTATAAATGCTTATAAGTTTAAGATAATACTGTTTTGGCAATATTCAGGCAATACTGTTTTGATTCAATATCTATGAATATTTAAGCAATTTTTTCACTTAAGTCTAACCATATATATAGCAAATTATTATTGTTAAACAATTCCTTAAAACTATTTTTAACAAATACAAGCAATATTTAACTGAGTTAATTCTTAACAAAAGAGAATTTAAATTATTTAGAACATCTGAAATAAAACTATTCTAAATGAAAATAGTATAATTTTAACATTAAAATGAAATAAATAAAATCAAGAAAATTTAAAATCAATTTTTATAAATAATAAAATTCATTTTTTTTTTCATAAAATGGTGAAATCCTTTTAAAAAAGCAAACAGCACAAAATAAACCAAGATTGTTATGTTTATTAAAATTAAAGCAATATGAAAGTATAAGGAAATTAAGAAAATATTTTGCAGAATAACTTTATATATATGGAAAATGATTGATAATTTATAATAATTCTAATTAAAATTTAACATCATGAAACTTTGACCCACAGGGGGTGAGTATGAAGACTTTACTTTTCACAGTAAAAGATCAGTCGGTTAAATTTCAAGAGATTTGATTTTGTTTTCTGCTGGTACACCTCTCAATGACTATTAAAGATTTATCAAGCATTCCTGAATTGCAACAAATGAATCCTTTCAATGAAAAAAATACTTTCAAAAGGCAAAATGTTGAGGATGTTAAAAGATACACTGCAATCTTTAGCTGTTAAATTGTCCAATATATAGGTATCAGATATTTTAGACACACTGCAATTTTAATGAATAAAGCAATCTGCAAAGCATGAGTATTCATTAATATGAAGCTATACAGAGATAAAATTAAAATGTTTGGTTTGTTTTTTGCTCAACTGGTCATTTTTTTCACGTGAGGGCTAATTAGATTGGAACCTATGATTTAAAGTGCTAGTAACATCCAAACCCAAGGTGAGATTTGAATCCACAAACTGTTAAATCAAAGGTGGTTGGTTGGGTTTTATGGCGCAAGGTCCAAAAATGGAAATACTGCACCAAGAGTAACATTTTTGTATAATTTATTTTTATTAATTAATTTTTTAAAAAACCCAAGCAATATTAGAATTTTTAAAAAACAAAAATAAGTTATAGAAATGTTAAAATCTAGTTATAAAAATATAAAAAAATATCAAAGGCATATAATTTTAAAATTTACAATACAAATTAAAATGTAAGAAACTTTTTGCTCTCAAAAAAGCAAATAGGTTTTCATGGGGTGGATCCCCATGAAATTATACAAAGTTAAAAGATCAATATTAAAGAAGCATAAACATTGTTGGCTAAAATCACAACATGAAATTAAAATATGATATATAGTATATGGTTCATCACACATTTCATACCATAGATTTAATTCCCTCAAAATAAAATGTCTGTATGTGAAATGAGTTTGTCTGATATGAAGGTGAGTCAAATGGACATTGGCACTTCATAACGGTAAAACTGGTAATGCAGTGAGGGATGAGAAAATGGAATGTAATTTGTTGCCAACCAGCATATTCCACGATTCCTGCCAAAGAGAATATATAAATCTTTTTATAGCCTTTCTCACATCAGAGAGCAGAACCAATAGTAGAATTGATTCCGATACAGCCTCAACAACTGCATCTGCTTTCTCATTTCCAACAAAACCTACATTACCTGGTATCCAACAAAATACAATTTTATATCCCTTGCTTAAAGCAAAGGTAAGAATGCTAACCATTCAGATACCAGCTCAACTAAACTTTAAAATCATAATATCAAAAAAAAAAAAGAATTCTAAAATAGTTAAATGTAGAATTTATCCTCAAAAATGATAAAATGTTTCAACTTTCAACTTAAAGTCACAAAAACGTAAGTAAACTCAAAGAAATGTTTCATTAAAAGTACTTAAATTTTTCAATTAATCAATGTGTAGGTTTTGTAATGAAAGAGACTCCAAAATAACAAGTCTTGAGAAAACGATTATTCAGATCACCCAGTCCTAAAAGTCATAATATTAAAGAATATTTCAATTTTGATAAAGTTATTGTACTATTATTGCAATTAAAATGTTTAATTTAAGGAATATTATATTTTTCCAACAATTCAGTTCTATCCCGAATTCTATTCTAACAATAGTTCCATTCTAGCATCATTTACTCATTTAGAAAATTCTGCTCTACATCACTGAATATGTAATCACGAACTACCAAAAACTCTACTTGTTATATGAGAGGGTTACATACTATTTCTTTACTTTCCAGGTATTTCTTTACTTTCTAAGTAAAATGGTAAATTCTGTATAATTGAATAAGAGCCATATAAGATTGTAGAAAGTTAGAAAAATATTTTCAATGTAGTGAGTACTAAACACACGTGCCATAGATAAAAATATTCCTTTCCAGTAAATGTGCTAAACTTAGTAAAAAATTTTATTACATTGCTTAAAGAAAATATAAAGAATAAGTTTTTTGCTCACTTGGTCATTATTTTCATATGAAGGCTAATTAGACTGGAATCTATGGTTTAAAGTGGGTTCTAAACAACTAGTAACATCTAAGCACAAGGTGGAATTTGAATTCACAAACTGTTAAACCAAAGGTAGTTGGTTGGTTGGGTTTTATGTACAAAGTCCAAAAATGGAATGCTGCACCAAGAGTAACATTTTTGTATAATTTTTTTTATTAATTTATTTTTTAGAAAAGCCCTGTTTCCTGAAAAGGATATGAATAATACAAAAATTTGGGAGAATCAATCATAGATCGATAAGATACATAACCTGTTAAAGGTTTTAGGGGCAACAGAAAATAAAGAAAGATAAATTTTAAGAATACTTTATAAATACAAAAAAAAACTTATAAGAACTTTTAGTTTTTCACTTTTTCTCACATTACATCTTTTAGAAATAAAAAAACTTTTTACAAGTCTCCAAGGTCAACACCTCTGAAATCTGTATTTGAAGGGTTTCTTTAATATAAAAGTCTTTTTTTTTTCAGTATTAAATTTCTGCACATTAAGAGCAGAAAATACGACAAACAAGAACTAACAAAAGTTCAGTTAGAATAAAGAACTCAATGAAAATCTTACTTTCTTTTTCTCTTCACTATATCCACATAATCTACTGAACGAGCATAAAAACCATCAGCAGAAAGAGATCCCCAAAAATTAGACCATAATCGATTTGGTCTCACTAACATAGGAGCAATTACACGCCTGTAATGAAGAACAGTTACTTAAAAATCCAAATTAGACACACATTCAAATAACTTGAAATCAAAAATATATAATGAAAGAAGAAAAATTTATAAATCTTCAAACACATATTTTCATAAATATTATAGCAAAATAAATAATCAAACCAACACCAACATGAATGTATTAAATATGAATGCATATATTATGCTGAAAATAACATTATAATAATTCCTTCATTTAAACTTAATTAATTAGCTTTGTTTAAATATAGCTAAAAAGTTTATATATATTTGATTTATTCTTCCTATGAAATGAAAAAAGATGATTGAAGATCTAACTGTTAATACTTTTATAGTTAACTTTAAATCTAATCAAAATTAATTTTATGAAAAACATCACTATAGAATTATAAAATTAAGTTAAAGATACATTGTAATTATAGAAATTTTCAGAACTAATAATTTTAAATTATTGATCCTAAAAAATATTTGTTAATAAATTTTTAAAAAATAATTTTCTCTTTTGATTTTATTTTATCATCATTTAAGTATGTAAAAATACACACGGCAAAAAAGCGCAACAAAATTTATAGCTAAATTTTTTTTAAAAATTAATTTCATTTATAGTTTTGAATAGATTGCAATAAAAATTTCAAAATTAATTTATAAATTTACTTATATAATTACAATTTTTTGCAATATCTTTTTAAGCAAATCTTGACCATTAAGATTTTATTCAGTAAGTTCAACAGGAAAATTTTGGAATAGTATCACTGATAAATTTTGAAATATAACATATTTTTGAAAAAGAGAGAAAATCTCAATTGGTAAAATATCTTTAAAAAAAATTTATTTCTGTACCATAATACAAGGAAGTATGCTTTGTTAGTGCATATATACAGTAGATGCTCATTTTTAAAATGCTCTAATTCACAAATACTCGCAATTTTATGAGCTAGTGGCTGATCCTTAACATAATTCCATTTAAGAACTATAATTTTGAAAAATCTTTCTTGCGAACTCCTTTTCATGCCTCTATTATTTTTTATTTTTAATAATCAGGTGCTTTTCCCAATTTTTTCATTTTTTTATTTTATGGTTGAAAAATTTGTATCACATTTGCAGGTGTGAATAATAAACGCTTTGAATTATGGATTTATGTACAGCTGATGTTGAAATCCTTGACTTTTTAAGCAATTCCTGAAGAATTTTTTCCGCCTTAACTAATACGACTTACAGCCCATAAAATAAAATATAATCAATTCTTTAAGTTCAAATAAAATACTTTTTCAAGGATTGATCATGGCAAGACCCATCATGAAACTGACATTTCAAGTACAATCCACTTGTTAATCTATGCTCAGAATGATGTAGCAGAAAAATACAATAGTTAATTCATTTACACATGCAATTTTTACTATCATTATAACTGAAGAAAGCCAAGAACATTAGCTGGACGACTAAAGTAAAGAAAAATTATTCATCCATGATCTTCTACAAAGAAATTTATTGCTGTCTGAAATTTTACCTCAAGATATTCTGAATGAATCTCAAATATAATTTGTTCATAAGAACTTAAGTGATTTAAAACAAAAATGAATGGAACTTTCAGATATTAAACAAGCAGAAAATGACTCAGCACTATGATCAACAAAAAACACAGATGAATGGTTAACAAGACTGAGATACCTTTTTGAAAAAAACAGTGGACTGTTTTTTTACATTGAAAAAAAATAGAAAATCATATTTTTTTAAAAATATGATTTTGATATTGATGATGATTAAAAATCTGGTTTTTTTAAAAATTGGTACCAAAAAAAATTACTACTTTACCTGATTTTTCATTAATAAAATGAAAGTACAAATTATTTTTAAGTATGGATTTTATATTTTGCATGTGTTTCTTATAAAGTATATACTCAATTATTTTGTTTTATAAACAATTTATATATAAAGTAATAGTAATTTGATAAAAGGAATTTGATAGTTATTTTTTCAATATCAAACTTTTGATTTTGTGAACTATTTTATTGGTCCCTAAGAGTTCATAAAAACTGAATGTCTGCTGTATATATGCATATATCATTTTAATACACTATTACTAAAACTTAATTATTTTACTTGGTTCATACAAAATACTGCATACAATTATTAATTTTAATAATTGTATGCATCATTAACCTGATAATAATTATTAGTTCTTAGCTACTATTTATTATTCTACTCATTAATTTTGACACATTATGTATTATTAATACAAGATTACAATATATTTAATTTATATCTCACAGAACTTAAGAATATATTTTGATGAGTGAGAAAAAATATAAATTAATAAATATGTGCAGATAAAAAAATTAATTACAATAGAATGTTACATGTAAATTAAATAATTAGAAGCACAATTATTTTTTAATTTCATAAATTAATAAATTGGATATATTTGATATAATATAACCACATTACATATATCGGTACTTTTCCATTTTGCCGGCACAGGTGATAAAGTTGCCAAAAATTAGTTGTATAATTAAATTATACAACCGGCGCTAGAGGGAAATCTCTGCTGGTAACCTTTTACTGCTGTTTCCAAAACATGTGACGGCCTTTTATTGTCAACGACTTTATTTTGACTCCTTTTTTTTTCCATTTCATAATTTTAAGTTATGTTGCTATATATACAAATTTAATAATTTCATGAAATCTCTCTAGAAAATAACGGATTTTAAAATATACCTTAAAAAATAATAATTGTAACAAATTCACATAAAAAATATGTAAAAAAATAATAAGAAGATTTTAAAATATGCATCACCCGATAAATTGTAATCTAATATAATTAGTAAATATATTGAGGTTCTGGCACCCATCATTCCACGCATAGCGTGAACACGAGAACAACAATTAAATAAATAAATTTAAAAAATTTTATTTGTATACTGTGAGTTGTCGCCAATTGGCAACTTAATTTTACGCTTGGCGAGATTTGCGCCGCGAAACGGAAAAGTACCCATATCTCTTTGCAAATAATAATAAAGTTTATATTTTTTTATTTGTCATAAAAAATAATTAGAAATTAATAACTATATTTCTTAGTTCAATGTATAATCAAATTTATTGTTAATAAATAAATGTACCTGTTCTGCTCTATTAAAATTCGCAAAGTATCAGGATTAGTTAACTGAGCATTGGAGTCAATAGAAAAATAATAATCACAGTTCACTTTAGTACACTCTTCTCTAAAAAATAAAAAGCACAAATCATGAAACAGTATTAAATTAGAATATGTATTTCATATTTTTATAATTTAAATAATTAATTCATAAATAAAAGATTAGAATAAATTTCACAGGAACAATTCAATTTATATATATTGAATGTTTTACAAGAGACATTCAATTAAATTCAATGAGAATTAAAGTAAAAATATATCAAAAGGAAATTAAATGGTTATTTATAGATTGTTGAAATGTTCCAAATGAAATTACTATAATATAGGTACTTTTCTGTTTACAACATTCCAACTGTGGTAATATGAATATACATTTAAAACCATGAATTCATGAAAGAAAATTAAACATAAAATAGATGACAAAAAGAAATTTCCATTGAAACTTCATTAACACAAAAGTACACTATTAATAAAACTAAATTGTAATTGCAATTAATTTTTGACATTTGGAGCATAATTGACTTTTTTATTAAAAACTTTTTTGTTATTTATTAAATATAAAATATATAAGTTAAAATATTGATATAAAAGTATTAAAATGTATTTCCCTAAAAGCATGGAAAATTTTAAAAACATTTAAAATAAATATACACCATTTTATTAAGTATAATTTTAAAAAATTTCCCACACACATAGTAGTCTTACAGTCAAAAATAATTATATTATAGTAACTGATTTTTTTAGTGATTAAAATTGCAATTAAATAAATTTTATATAAAAAATTATGAGTAAAATATATATTCAATCCTTTAAAATATTTTCTATTGCACTAGAAAATTTTACCTAGTATATTTTAATTAAAGTCGAAAATTTTAAAATATGAATAACATCCAATACATAAAAAAATTGTTTGCAGTTTCCATTTTAGCAACATATTTTTACAATTTACCAAATATCTATTCAGAAGAAATCAATGCTTTAAAACATATATAAATATATAATTAGATTATACACATATAAAAATAAAAAAAATTTCATTATTGCAAAAAAGCTTTTAAGAAAGTATACAATATAAAAAGTATAAAAAGTTATAATTTTCCCTCTTTTTAAAAAAAACATAAATAAATAAAATTAAAAAAACGATGGTAAATGAAGTAAGTTTTACATATTTTTTAAATGTTATACTAATTTTAATTAACTTTGAAGTATTTGGTAAGCAAACTTTATTAAAATTATTCAGTCATCTAGAGTATCAAGAAAAATGACAAAAGAATTTTGAGCTAAGGGAAAGAATATCTTGATGTTACTTTGAAATAAATAAAACCATATTATCATATGTAAATATTTTGGTAAATTCATGATTTAATTAGATATATAAGAAAAAACTAATGTAAAGTATCCAGAGATATAAATGAAAAAACATGGGCTCACAATATCAAATTCAAGAAGTAAAAATAACTTTAAACATATGCATACTTCTAATCAAAGAATCAGAAATATTATTAAAGATTTCAAGAAACAATATCATGAAATTTTTAAGATGCATAAAACAAGATTAAATTGGATAAAACAAATCCTTGACTGGTCAATACTGAACAAAGATATTTTACGCAAAATAAATATTTTGGTATTAGATATAGCTAAAAAATTAGGAGAAATACCTAAAGAAATAGTGAATAGCCACACTATGACTTGAAGCAATTGATTATTTGCTGGTCTGAATGAAATTAACTTAATGAACATTGATTTTTCAGCATTCATAATTAGAAGGAGCAATAATAAATTTTGAAAAAAAATTGCAGGAAACTTAACTTAAACTTTAAAGATTTTGCACACTAAAAAGTACTTGTCTAGACTCTGATTATTGGTATTCCCTTATATTAAAAAGGGTTAAAGGATTCTTACAGAAAGATAAAGCTACTCAAAACTTTAAGTTTACCATTTTAACTGGTTATTTTTTTTAAATGTCTTCAAGTAGATGAGTAATCTTTTAATGTTTAAATTTATAATTTATCCTTCAATTTGTGTATAAATTTATTATTGCAAAATTATCATGTCTGTAAAATAAATTTTCATCTTTTTTAATTAAATTAAAAATTTTGCTTCCTTTTGATAGCATCATATTACATATAATGAAAGCTATTTTTCATTAACTTTAATGGTGTTTATTAATTTTTATATAATAAATTGAAGTTGCTTTAAGAAAACACATAATATATTTCACATTTTTGCAGAAATATTGAATAATGTATATGTATTTTTTATTATTAAAAAAATCAAAATAAAATTAATAACACCACAAATGAAATATTTAGCAAATAAATAATAATGTTTATATAAGCTTTGGATAAATTAAAATTATAATTCCAAACATTTTCCAGAATTTTCATAAGTCAAAAAGCAAACATTAATTGAAGTTGATATAAATTTTAAAAAACTTAGAGCTTAAAGCTATATTAATTAATATGATTACTTTGATAAGTATATGAAATAATGACAAAATTGTTCTATATATGTAAAATAATGATTTGGTAATTTTTTTGATTAAAAAATAACAGATGAGTTTAATATCAAATAAGTTTCAACTTTGAAACATTTATCTCATTTAAAGATACTTACAATCCCAAATTCCTTGCATGCCACTCTTTGTATTCATTTTCAAATTTCAGGTATGTCACTTTATTATATTTGTGCTTATGAGATGTCAGAAAATTATCAATATCTTCTTTGTGGTACTCAGTCTAAAATAAAAATTTATTTAATAAGTTCATATATATTCAAAAAATGTTATCACAAAATTGCTGCATCTATTGTTGCACATATTTACAATTTGCATGTTTCTAATTCTAGAATAAATTATACATTATATAGATCAGGTAATAAGATTAACAAATTTATGATTAATATATTCAGCTAACTATATTTGTATAAATAAGAAAGAAAAATATTTTTGTTTTTCATTAATTTACTAGTCTAATTAGAACTTGAAAATAATTTGCACTAAAAATTAGTTACTTTGATGGAAATTTTTGATACAAATCAATTTTAGAAAATATAAAATCCAGATTCTACTAAATACAAGAATTAATGTCAATACTCAATGAATGTAATTATTATTGCTATCTTCTAAAACACAAGTCAGTAAATATATGTAATAGTAGATTTATAGGAAATTACAGAAATCAATCACAAGAAAATATTTTCAAATATAAAACATTCAACAATTTAACATTATTTGGTAATTTTTCAGTGTTTTCAAAAAATATAATACATTTGTATTCATAATTTTTAGGTAAAAATTAATTTTTACAATTTTTTTTAATTTTTGTATTTTATATGTTTAATAAATATTTCCAAAATTGCAGCTCATTTTTTAGTGTATAATAAAATATTAAAACAACCTACAATACATAAAATTAATTTATAATATGTACGCAGCAAAATAAAGAAACATTGATAATAACAAACCTGTTTGCAATAACACAAAATTATTTGTTTAAATGTTTGTTATTATCAATATGTTTCTTTATTTTGCTATGTACATACTATAAATATATATATAACAAGCTTTGTGAAGAAATATCATTGAAATAAAAAAACTAAACATAAAAAACTGTGAATATCAGATGGATTTGGATATCCCACTGATACTATTCTCTTTTTTATTCCCTTAATTGAACATGTCTAATCAAAAATTTAATGTGAGCATATGAAGAAATTAAAAAATAATTTCTTTGTATTTAAATTTTTACTTTACAAAAAATATGAGATATAAGAAATAACATAAGGTTATATTTCCTCCAGATTATAAGTAAAATTATAGCACCATATAGCAGATTATAAAATATTTGAATATCTACAGTGTTTCACGATTTCTCATAGATTCTAGAGAATCTCACAACAGAAAGAAACGTGGGAACTTAGCAATCTAAAAAATAGGCTCTTACTACTAAACTACAATGAATCCACAAGTAGCATTTATCAAAGTCATATGAAATTTAAATTGCTGCACCTCAGTAATTTCATATCAGCTAAAATCATATTTTAACATATATAAATATATATATATATATATATATATATATATATATATAGTTAATAGTATAATTTATAAAATATGCAATGAATATAACGAAACAAAATACAATGAAATGCCAAATGGATAATAGTACATTGAAAAATTAAATGCCAAAAGTAGAATATCAGATGGAAGACAACACATTGAAATATTAAAGCATTGAAATATTAAATATTAAATGGAAAACAATATATTGAAATATCAAATGGAAATTAACACATTGAAAAGAATTACATTGAAAACACTTTAAAGAAAGATAAATATAAATGGAATAAAGTACCAATATGGCCAGCTTCATCAGGGGTGTTGACCACATTGGCACAATTATGGCTTTTCTGCAATGGCCCAAGACATAGTCTTAAAAAAGCCATCACACCTGAAAGCCATACCAAAAATCAAACCAAAGCATCAAACAAGAATAAAAGAAGCAAAACCCAATCCCAAATATGCAAGTGGAATTCAATCCAAAATATACAAGTCAAAATCCAATGCCACCAAAATACAATGTTGCCAAAATACACTCAATACATAGTAATCATTAGATTTAAATCACATCCAATTACATATCCAAATCTGCAAGAACCTCACCAAACACATAAATTAGTGACTAAGTGTAAACACTATCGGCATTTCAAGCTTCTCATAAGACCTTCAAGGCTTGGGTGACCCTTCTGTAGTATAAAACTACGCCTTACTTCACTCTTATAAGCAATGCTCTACTAGCCAAATAGTGTTTAATAAATTTAGTTGGAATGTAATTATGAGTTAAAATATTTTCTAGTCTGTTTTTTTGTTTATTAATATTATTTAAATTATTACATATATTATATATTCTATTAAGTTGATTAAAAATAATATTTTTATAAATTTTAATTGAAATGTTTGAATTCCAGAAAATCATCTTATTAACTTTGAAATTAAAATTATTAGTTTTATCATAAATGTCAGTAAATGTGTAGTTTTCTTTTATAGTAATTGAAATATCTAGAAATTCAGTTTTTAAGTTATCAATTTTGGCTATACATCTAATTTTGCATTTATATATATATATATATATATATATATATATATATATATATATATACACACACAGTGAGCAGAGAACTTCATTTGGTTTATTTATCAAAGAAATTCATTACTGTTTTACTCCTAAAAAAACAATGAAATGAAATTTTATTAAAATTAATACAATTTCAATAGTCACTCAATATACCACGGCAGACTTTAAATAGAAGTAAGAGAAAAGAAGCATTTCCAGATTTACATAAATGCATTCATATGGTTAACAATCAAGTTATTCAATACCATTCAATAATAATTGTAGTAAAAGAACTTAACCCAAACATCAAAAATAAGAAAAGCCTAATTCACAAAGCTTGTGCAATTATTTAATATAATCTGATATATGAACTATAGAAAAAGTAATGAAGATGTAATTCAATTGATGATTATGTTTGTCTAATTTGCCCAACACACTGAGAATATTCTTCATACTGTGAATTTAAAAAATTCATTTCTCTTAATAGAACATCCTCCAAATAAACATAAAAAATTATTCCTTCTACTGCAAAAAAACAGAAAAACTCAAGTGGATTAGCTCATATAATTTAAATATTATTCATATCGATATTCTTTTTAAATATTTTAAACCCACAACATTAAAAACTTTTAAACATTCAACTGATAAGAAAACTGGTTCATCTTAATACCACAGGCCTCTACAAATACATAAAATTTCCACAGCATAATGTATTATGAGGTCAACTTTTAAACATCTAAAAATATCCTAAAAGTAACTCCAATGAAACTTTAATGATGATCCACATTCCAACGAGTGTGAAATAGAGATGATTTTTTCTAATCAAGAAAATGATGATTTTTTTTTCAGATATGCACAGTAATATTCATATTGCAAGATGAAAGTGGTCAATGTGGAAGTTTTTAAAATCAAAATAGTTATATTAGTGCATTTCTAAAGCAAACCTTAATATGTGGAGTGTTATAATGTCAAGCTGGAATAGTCCATCAAATAGCATAATGGATATGAATTGATGTAGGTGACCAGAAAAATCCTTACATGACACCAGCCAGATTTATTTATAAATGTATCACATTTACCATATCATATATCACATATCCCAGATCACATCAATTGCACATATTCCTTATCATCACAAAGACACAATCAGCTTAAGCATTCTCCTGTTGACATTTAGGGTCTACAGGTTCCCAAGGTTTTCTTTACACTCTCATACAGCCATCCACTCAATATTGGAAATAAGATTTATCAGAGCAAGTAACATGTTTCCAGTTAAAGTTTGTCCACAGCTGCCAAATGGATAAGTCTTTAAACTTTGGATTCAAATACAGAACAGGACTCGTACTGTAAAAATAGTATATATCAGTGAATGATTCTCAAATCTCATTTCAATGATACTCTGTAGAACAGTTAACATATTGGCACTTGTTGTTGGTCTAGCTTTGAGGTCACTATTTCTAGTGACAATTCCAATTTTCATTGGTAAAATGTTGCACATATACCTCGTTTAAAATTTCTCATCAGTTGTCAATGGGATTTCTCTCTCTCTCTTTCTTAAAATCTTTTTTAAGCTACATCACTATTTGACATTTGATATTTCATCACACAGTCAATATTGACAGCACATTTATGAACTGACTACATACAAAAATCCTTATTTAATTGCAGCCTGAGAGATGTCACGTCTCATCTCTAGAACACTAATTATAATGATACACTAAAAATTTTTATATCTTGATAACCTCACATTGTAGCAACACTAACTGATATGGCTTTGACACTGCCTTTCAAAGAAAGAATACGCCAAATTGAATCCTTGATATCATATATCCATCATTTTTTTACATACTGATAAATTTAGCAGTTTTTTTGGTACTTGAGTGTAAATTAAAAACATAAAAATTATACATGTAAAATAATTTTTTAGTAATATACTCACACCACAATGAACAAAAATATCCATTCTTTCTTTAGGGTAATCAAGTAATAAAATACGCTCAAAAAACTCCTTAAGAAATGGAGTAGGATGCTCCACAAATATTGCTAAGATAACATGGGGCTTCTGTTTAACCTAAATATCAAATGAAAACAAAATATTTTATGATAAAGCATAATAATTCTTAATTAGTTAGTAAAATAATTACACAAAATATAATTAAATAAAAATACAAATAAGCAATATTGTATCACAGAGGGTATCAAATCATTTCTTGATAAAAAAATATTCAAAATTAAATTATATTTCCGTAAAAACTCCTTTAAATTTTTAATCTTACGGTAATTTTACACATGCACTAATTAATGCACTGCCATATTTTTAATTAATACATTTAATAACATTTACAGTCTTAAAATTAAAATTTTAATCTATGTGTTTAAGAGAATTTTAATTTGCAAACAGAACATAGAATTTTTTCCAAAAACACAAACAAGTTAAAATTCATAAACACATAGATAAAAAAATTATAACTATAACAAACGACTTAGACATATAAATACATTACTATTGTCTATCTTGTCTCTAATTGTCTATCTCAGCCGCTTTTTGCAAACAAATGCTAATTGGATTAGGACCAAGAGTCTAAATTTAATTTCAAAAAGCTACAGATGTCCTTACCCGAGATAAGACACAAAAACTTAGCCCTACTGAATTCAGGGATTGAATGCTGATCATTTAAAAGGCGATTTGATGTAATATAAATACGAAATTAATTTTCATTGACACATGCATGCAATGCATATATATTTCAATTTAAATAGCTTTAATTTTTTTTATTTCTAATGGAAGTTAAATTTGTAAATATATTAATTAACATTCATCAGAATATTTTAATCAGAATTATATCGAGTAATAAATATATTACAGTTTCAATAGTATAATATAAAGTAAAAAGTTTAACAGATGTTAATTTATAAAAAGAATATCATTAGAAAATTATTAAACTATATTGAAATAATTAAACAGTAATAAAATAACAATATTTTATTAATATATTTATATTTTACATTAAATACCTTTGTACATAAGTGTTCTTAGTCTAGAATACTAAGGACTTTTAATGTTGTGAATTTGTATTCAGCATATTTAATAAATTTTTTCATAAAAGCAGTAATTTATTATAAAGTAAGTTACAATTTAATATACTGAATGTGTATCTATCAATAGTTTAAAATCTACAGTGAAATATATATATGTATATACAAATATATATAGACAGATATATAAATAGATACATACTTTAAAGCTTTCCAAGACTATAGTGTCCTCAGAGCAGCTTATGCAACCTTTCTTTGGCATCCAAGATTTAGCCAAATAATTGCCAAGAGAATTTAATGCAATCTATGAATAATAAAAAGATGCACATTATCATTTATTTTTAAAGATAAAAATTTTGTCATAAAAAAGCCAAAATAGTATACCTTACTGGCACCATTACCATGAACAACAAGAGGATTTGTCCCATAAGCAGTGTTATGCAAGTAGCTATCAGTGTCAGAAAATCTCAACTCAACATCCCCTGCAAATTGAGCAATATTAATAAATCATTAACTTATATAATTTTTAAAAATGACAGTTTCATTTTCTAACCAAAAACAAAAGATAACTTACCTACTGCACCATTTAAGTTTTGAAATATTTCAGCTTTATGGTCAAGCTTAATAGACCACTTTTTCTAAAAAAGAAAGCATAATTTTACTTAGATTTTAAATTAATATTTTCGAAACTATAAAATCTCTTAAAATAATCCACAAAAAAATAAACAAATAATAGTTAGTGAAAATAAAAATAGCTTGAAATAAATTAACTATGAACCGAAAACCTGGATCCATTTAACATAAAATGACTAAGCATTTTGTAGAATAATTTACAACAAAATAAACTGCAGTAAATTGATTTAGATCTAAAATCAGCAATTTATTTACTAGCTATTATTTACACATTTTATATGATTTAATTCTCATAGAAATAATAAAAGGAAATATGAAACATTTAAACAATTTTATTTCAAGATTATGACTCTTTTCAATCTCCCTTAGAAAATAAAATTCAGCTACATAAATTTAGTTACTAAATTACATGATTCCAGTTTAAAAAAAAGTCAATACAAAATATATTGATATAATTTTTAAATGCTTTTTTTCAACTTTTATCGATCATGTAACTTTTAGTGTTTATAGTGTTTAAAACAATTAAACTACAAATTCTAAAAATACAGCATTTATATACCATTTATGTAATTCATACATATGTAGCGGTGCAGACAAGCCCCAGACTTTACCTTAAAATTAACAGGTTTGAGATACTCGTCTATTACCAAGTACCTCATAACTTTGAACAACGATCAGATGAAGTAACCCCTAAGCTGTCACGATCATCTCCACATTCAAAACACACTACCAGAAAGACATTAGATGTCACAGATAAAAGCAGACATGTCCCCAACCCATAGAACTCTAGCAACTCAATGACAGAGAATAAGGTTATCTTCCTATTTCTGCCCACAGCAAGTAATACTTCACTTAGCTGATTTTATAAGAAGCATGAAGCTACAGCACCCTTCAGACCTCATTTAAAGCCATACATAAAATGTTTAATAGATATAAATATTTAAGACCATGAAAATAATAAGTATTTTAACATTCTCTATCATGTTTAAAAATTTTAATAACTAGGTATAAAAATAATTTCATTGTAATACAACTATAAGCCAAGTTTTATGATTCCATCATCAGAATTACAAGTGATCATTCACCAATAAACTGCACACAACCATAAGGTTTTTCCTAAGATTTTTGATAAGCCCTAATTTGAAATTGAAGTTAGTATATCGTAAACTCCATAAAAATATTTCACTCTAGCAAAATATTTTCAAAGTTTCTTTTAGAAATAACTGTGGTTGGTAAAATAGAGGATTTTCTTCAGCATTTTTTAAGATAACTTCTTCAGCATTTTTTTAGATATACTAATTATCACAATAAAGTGCACATATCAGCAAATATTTACATTCAATGAGAAGCTTACATGTATCAAAGCATGTTTAAATCAATCAATTGATCAGAATTAACAATTTTTGCATGATATTTAGAATATATTAATTCAACAAGATATAAGAGAATAAAAACAACAGGAAATAATAAATAAATTATTTTATTCTTTTTCTTCTTATTAAATCATATTTATGAGATAAAGATGTGTGTATGCATACTATGTATGTATATATATATATGTGCGATGCGTGCGTGTGTGTGTGTGTGTGTGTGTGAAAATATATACACACAATATACATATTTTATATTTATATACACACATGCACTGTAAACTCATAAATGAACTGTCAACATTTTGTGATATATAAATGATTTTTTTTATATGATATATACCATGAATCAGATTCTGCAAGACAAGTGTATTTTTAAATTTACAATAAATAGTGGCAAAATTTAATAAGCAGAAATTATACTTAAAAAGAGATATTGTGCAAAATAATAAGAAAATTTAAATATTAAAAAATTAATAATTCCTGCTCAAAACTTACATTTTAAAATGAAAAAATTATTATAAACATACTTGAGATTTCATTTTTGAAAAGAAATACTAATTTTTCAAAATTCTCTTAATTTTAAAGAATTTATACAAATTAAACTATATTTAAAAGGACTTTTCCACTAATACAAATTTTTTCTGAAATCTGCAGACTTAGTATTATAAACCAAGCATTAATTGATGTTTATAAGAAAATTTCCTAGTTTTTTTCCCATAGAAAAATCCTAATTTAATAAATAGAGTATTAATGACAGTTCATTATATATTTTATTATTGAGAACAATATATACTGTACAATTATTGGCATATAATCACTGTATATATAAACCATACGCAGTGTTAATGATAAGGGTGTCATTAATTTAATATAGATTATTAAAATGCAAAATCAAAAACTTAAGAGCTCAATTTTGAAATACTGAATATTCTATGGGAAATTTTGCTAAACAGGAAAAAAATTATGAATAAACCTTAATGATCACAATTTCAAAAATAGAATTTTGTTAAAATGGTAAGGACAAATTATATGAAGCTTTAAGTTGTATACGAAAAATTATTCAAGTTAAAAAAAATAATAATCATTTTACTTTTATACTTACTTTAAAGAAATGTTTTTACATAAATATTTCTAAAAACATTTGTTTAAAGTAAGTATAAAAACATTTATAAAACATAACATTTGTATAAAGTAAGTAATTGCAATTAGTAGAACACTTGATTTTTTAAATTTGATTAAATTTAAACACCATTTTCAGTTATACATTTAATTTTGAGTTATAATAATTTAAAATTATTAATTTTCTGTTTGTATTTCACTGATAATAATTTTGTCAAATGTATGGGTTTTATAAAAAAAAATTGCACAAATATCTAAAATAAAAATGAAGTAAATTTATATTACATTTCCAAGTTAAAATATATTTAAACTATTTTCAGATTAAACTATTCTTGTTTTAAATATGAAAAAATTCTCTTTTTAAAAAAATTTTTAATAAAAGAAAAATTCATCCAGTTTCATGAAGAAAGAAAGGAAGCTAAAATGAAAGTCTGCTTATAAAAGTATACCATTATGAAACAGGGGAAATAAAAACTTTAGCTTATCAAAAATTTACAAAATATAAAACATCCATTACTTATCCCATTTTAAAACAATATTACACAAATAAAAATTATCTTTAAAAAAATCATTATTAAAATTCAGGAAAATAAAATGTTTCAGGAATATTTTCTTAAAAACAGAAAAATATCAACAATGAGACCAAAAGTTCATTATGACAAGAATATGATAAGTAAACTTAAATATGATTAAAAAGCAAATTTCTAAATATTGACTTTAAAAGAGAAAACAATAAATATGACAATCTAACAATTGTATTCTTAAATAGATCAAATAAATTTTTAAAAAATAATAATAAAATGATTTACCCTAAGTTCATCATCAATATATATTTTTGTGTAGAAAAGTTGATCATCTTCTTCATCCTTCAAAGATGAACTGGTCACAATTTCATTAATGTATGAAGCATAACCCAGAAACCCTAGAAAAAATTTAATCCAAAAATGTCAAACTTACATTTTAAATAATTAAAAAACTATTAATAATTATATAAAATAGATATTAGATTAATATATGAAACATCATGTGAGAGAATTGCTTTGTCTTAGGAAATAAAATTCAAGATATTTCGTAACTGATTAGTATCATGCTTCATTAGACCATATGACAATTTTCAATGCTAGATACCTGCACTACTGCTGTAAAAAGTAACGAATACAAAAAATTAGGATGACCTATCAATCACTAAATAAAATTTTACATTTTAGAGACTTAAAGGATATCTGTATTGTTCTATCTTATTATAATTGATGAACTATTTATTATATTAATGCTTTATTCACAAAAGCCTTTCAAATAAGCCACCATTCAATAAAACAGCAAATATATAGATTCAATGTTCTAAAGCAATCTATACGTTTCACAGAAATTTGCTTCTTGCAAATTTTTGTGCAATGCATACAGTTTTCATGGTTGTTTCCCTTACTAATATCAAACTGAATGATGATCAATAAAGCTTTATACCAATTATTTTATAAAAACACAACATTTAATTATTCAAATTATAAAAAATAAATAAAAATTGGCCATCCAAAACAGGAATAGAATATAGTAAAATTCCCCTTCTACATTACTTGTATTTTAAGTATTGTTAACTGTGTGAACTACTGCAATAAATTTTAAATTGATTAAAAAACACATATTTAATTACAACATACAACATCCTATTATTATTCTATATCATTACACGATTACAGCTTCATTAGAAACAATATAAATAATTATAAAAATACTCTTCAGATCAGTTAAGTGATACAAATTGTTGGAAAAAATTTCATATTGTCTTTTAAAACTGAAAACAACTTTAATTTCATAAAAGATAACACAAACATGATTTATTTATAATATGTGATAAAAATAACATTCACTCTTAAATAATTATCTTAATATATACATTAATGATTTTCTCCAATTTTTGAAGATGTTAGGATAAATTACCAATTAATGTAATTCTTCATAGTATTTTAATAAACATACATCCAGTTCAGTTAAACTTTTATATCATCGTATTGATAAAATACAATGCAATGCAGTCAACTAGTACTACTTGTTAGGAAAAAAGTTGGAATATATTTCAGTAGCCTCTTTAAGGTTGAGTACAATTGAACAATAAGTTTCTTGCACTAAACAGCATAGAACCACTTATTGATTGACTAGATAGTACCTTGGATGCCGTGAAATTTTAACATATATAAAAGAATTTTCATGTTTTGGTAATGGCAAAATATGTTACTTTGCACACAATGCAATTTGGCATTATATGTATGTGTGAATGTATGTACTTTACTTTTGACAGTTCTTTAACACTCCAAACATAAAAAAGGCTATGAAATACATAGCAAGTATAATCCATAAACTAAAATGTCAAAATTAATTTTACTAATGGTTTATACAGTAAGAATTAATATAGAACATCTCATTTTTTTCTCATTTTTGATAACATTTTCACCTCATATCATAATATATGCAACAGAAATCCCTAATAAATGTTAAAATAATGCATTAGAAATGAAACTATTGAAAATCAATCAATTTTGCAGTTTTTACCTTTTCTCAAGATTAAATGAAACCAAACACACCTTCTTAACAGAAATCCATGTATTTGCAAACAAAATCTGAACAAAGTAGTGAATGCATTATATAAAGCTAAATCTTTAATATTTTTTTAAAAAAAGTTTTGAAAGCATATAAATTTTAAAAGTAGTGATATTTTTATCTTTTGAGTTTCAGTTATTTTAATTCAATGCTTATGAATTTTGAATTTTCTTGAGAAGTACTGAATCTTATATTTAATTTGGATAACATTGCATGATTTTACAAACTTAGATATTTTTTCCTAATTAAATGCTTCTTTAACTATAATTATTTTCATCTTTCTCAAATAATTTTTCTGAAGAGGAGAAATGATTTAATAAATTCATAACTGAAACAACTTAGATTCATTTAACCTGAATGTCATTTTTATCTTATAAAAAGGTAATAAAACAAATGAATTCTAGCAATTAAAATTTGTATTTGTTAACATTTATTGAATGTCAAAAGATGTTTCTATAACAAATACAATATTTAATATCATATAGTGGACAACTTAACAGCCGAATGCTGTTTTAAGGTTGCTTTCTCGCAACACTCACTGCATGTTATCTTACAAAAGGAGTTTTTCTTAAATAGTAGGTTGTATTCACATGTCTCAAGGGACAAAATTCAACATCCTTCCAATCATCCACCCCAATACGTGCACAAAAAAATACAACACACATCTCATATAAAAGCAAAGATTAGAGGTTTTTTGCATACTTAATACATAAATTTATATTAAGGCCTTAACTGGGGATATTAGATGAATAAAATAAATTTGATATGAAAATTGGCCTGTTATTTAGTTATTAAAATTAATGTTTTGTAAAATAATTCTAAAACAAACAAGACAAATTATTTTTTCTAGTACTTATTATTTATTTAGACAAAATTTACTTATTTAGTAGATATTGATTTAAAACCTCATATTTTTTAACAGCACTATTAGACTGAGTAACTTTTATTATAATATATAAAGTTTTTATTTATTATAATAAAAGTTACTCAGTCTAATATCACCAGGCACCATTATAATCAGGCATCACTTTATCTAATTTTAAGTTTATTAACAAAATAAAATCATAACATTTATTTTTACAAATATGAAAACTAACTATTTAGCTATCTAATAGACCAAAAAAAATTCTAAAACTTAAGTTTTCAAAAAACTTCATTGTTTGGAGTTGTCAGAAAGAATACATGTGTTTACTCTCTAACCAACACTTTATATAATTGCTTCAGGTTACTCTAAGATTCTTCACATTCCCACCTCTTACACTTTTATCAATCTTAACAATGTAACAATAAAATCAAGAATCAAATAACATTAGTCATGAAAAAGAAATATAAAGCAAAATGATGAAATTGTGGATCTCTGTTAAATTGTAACAAAAGCAACTACTAATGTTTCTATAATCTAATTTCCTTAAGATAGCTGCAGAAAGATAAATCTGCAAATTAAAAATCCATTTTTCATCATTCTATACCAATCTGCGGTACAGAAATTAGGTTTAATTTTTATTGCCAATGATAAAAAATATTCACAATTCCCTTCACATTAGTTTTTCTAATTTTTCTGACAATAGTTCTTCAACTAAATATTAAAACTAAATTCAGTAGCACAACAGTCCACATGGAGAGCCAAGCCCTATAACGCCCATACCTGATTTCTGGAAAGAGGGTTCTAGAATAAGAAGCATGTCTCGAGGTTAGGTGGTCACATTAACATGAAACCCTTAGTGTTCAGTTCCTAAGCATGCTTGGTACTCAGTTTTATTGACCCACTGAAGAGATGAAACATTGAATTGAGCTTACCCAGCTTGAGGATTGAACCTCAAACCTGTCCCTTAGAAGCGCAAAGAGCTACCATTATTGCAGAGACTTCAACATTCAACTACATCTTCATAAACAATCATCTGGTAACATGGGTTGATATTACAAAGACATTTTATTCTTGTTTATTTCAAATTTGCATACAAAAAACCAAGCAAAATATCTTTTTCATACAGAGATAACTTTTTCACCAGTGTCAAATATTTCTTCAATATCAAAAAAAAGACACGTTTAACTGCATAGACAGAATTCCAACCTTAAAAATCATTTATGCGACAGCCACATTTCATAGTACATAACACTAAAAACTTACAAAAATTAATATCAAAATTAAATAACAGAAATTACAATTTTCATACATCAAAATAAATTTTGTTTTTACATGAAAATGCATGTTTATTTTATTTAAAAATCAATTTAATTCATCAAAACAAATTTTAGCTTTTAAAACAAAAACCATGCATGGGTGGGACAAATAAATCAAACCATATTTTCATTCTTACCTGTATAAGAGAAGTCAGGACAGTCTGCCAGTCACCAAATAAAGCAGTAGTGGTACAGGGAAGGTTAAAGGAAAGCACAAAATACCATATTTAAGGACATATTAAAACTTACAACTTTTACAGCAATTATTCAGTTAATGAAAAAGAAAATGTTAAAGGTTAAGAGAAATTCATGCAGTACTAATAATAAAGAAACTAAAATAGCAAAATAAAAATAAGCATAGCAGTGAAAATTTCCTGATAACTCTTCAGTGTTTATCATTTTCTTCACAAAATTAAAAGTTTGAAAATCTTAATCAGTCTTAATCAGAAAATCTTAATCAGATTTTTTTCATAATTTAGCACTTTTTGCATCAAGGTATATTAAAAAATATCATTTACTTCCAAAATTCCTTAACATATTAAACATGTGTGTGGAGGGCGTGTGTGTGTGCGTGTAATTCTATTAAAAATCTATATAAGACCACTCCTAATCCCTAGATAAAGGTGCAAAACCTGCTTGAAGTAAAAAGTTTTTCAATCATCAGTTGGTTCACAAGCCTCTTATAAAGCTAATTCCTTAACATGGCACACCGTGACTTAGTGACTGGATAGCATTCTTCAGAGCATAGTCCCAAGTTCGAACTCGGCCAGCCATCATTGATAAACGAATACAGCCTACTATCTGGAAAAAAACTTCATGGGAAATGATTTATGCGGAGCATATAAAAATACCTCAATGTAGTCTTCAATTATTAGCCTGTCCACTATGCAGTGTTAAAATCTCTAACATATGTAAAATATGCAATGTTAAAATCTTCACAACATATGTAAAATATGCAGTGTTAAAATCTACATAAATGTATTCTTTATCTACATAATTGTATTCCTTATCAACATAATAGTATTCTTTATCTACATAATTTTTAAAATTGAGGTCATTAGCAACAATATACAAATCTGGTGATGAAATGAGTATCTGATATTAACAGAGAAAAAAATCCAAATCAGAAAATCATTCTAAGATGGCTTTAGGAATACAAAAGTTAATTGAGTTGCCTGAATCTCTGCTACCATCTATATCACAAAACATGAGAGTTGAAACCATAAACTATTAATCTGCAAGTCAGAATGTTAACTTTTCAGCTGCTAGCACAGCATCATGAATCTCTTGCAGTTATTTTAAATTATGCACTTAAAAATCATAAATAAATAAAATGCTATAACAATAATTACAGTTATAGCTATGAATATATACATTAATATGATACTCATTTTATTTCCATATTATACAAATTTTAATCATGTGTGCATTTTAAATATCTGAATTCAATAATTAACATAATCTACTCCCAAATTATTCTACATACATATTTCTCAAATTCAACATGATTAATTTATAAATCATAACTGACTGCTCAGCAAAATGCATCAAAACATCGACAAACATATCTGCAAATACAAAGTGAGTTTTTAATATGAATGCACACAAAAGTTTTTAATATGCATTCTGCACACAATTTGTAAATTATATAATTTTGTTAATTAAATTTCATTTCTTTATTTCCAATTACAATAAAAGTCAGTTTGGATATTGTTATGAACTAAGAAAATAAGATTTCCTCTATCATAATTATATACATATTTTAGATAGTGAACATAAATTCATTTGATTAAAAATCTTATAAAATTCATTCCAGTCATTTCTAAGCTCTTTAAAATAAAAAAATGATGAAATTTATGTGATATGTAGTCTATTTAAAACACCTCATATTCTATTAAAATATAAAAAATATCTGCTTAAAGGTTTCTTTTTCAAAAAAGAATTTCTAATAAAATTTAGAGTAGTTTTAAGTTTTTCAGAATAAATGGTAAAATTTTTATTACAATATTTAGAAACTAGAATTACAAAATGTTATTGCAATGTATTTCATGTATACCACTGTGAATTAAAATGTAAAGCAAAATAAATATTTTCACGGAAAATAAATCTTACATCAATGAATTTATAATACAATATGATTTTTAAAATAAGATATGCATGCATCTTCAATTTAAATTCAAAAATTATTTGAACAGAAGATTATTTTCTTACATTTCTGAATACTTTTCACAAATAAATGAACATATTTTGTTAATTTTTTCAATTAATGGCATACTTCAAGAAAATAAATGTTTATAAAAAATAAAATTTAAATTATCTTTACTAATTTCAGTGGAATTGTCTGGAATATTTCCAATATTTTAAAACTTATAACCATGCATGAGCTTTAATATGTGAAAAAAAAATCATTGTAAAAAATATTACCTCCTGAATTTAGGAATCTCTTTCCATTTTCAACCTTAGGATATTTTTCCTAAAAAGTAATAAAAAAATTGAAAGAATAATACTTTGGATGTTTATTAATATAATTTATACTTTAACAGTTTTAATTAGTAAATGTAACATCACATTGAAAGAAAATGAAAAGAAAAATTGGAACGCAACAGTTATCTTAATTTTATAATTATAAAAAGTTATGATTAGCATTATCATGAGTATACAAAATTTAAAGTATACTATAATAAATATCAAATGCATACATGTAGCAGGCTACATACAATTAATTCAATTGCAAGTCAAACATAAACGTAAAACAAAATTTCGAAAAACAACAATTTTGAAATTGTAGCTTGGCCCAATACTTATAAACAATCAAAAGGAAAAAGAGACTTCCTCTTACAATATCAGTTGTTCAAAAAATTTCAAGGCATTGTAAGATTTAGTGACTTTATCTATAAATTGTTTTTATAATAAAATTTTATTATAATGGAACAATAAAACTCCATAAGTGACAACCAGGACTTATACTGGTATTATAAAATCTTTGTACTAGCATTTTGCCAAAAATGCACCAATGACAGCACTGACTCAACTAAAAATGTTTTACTGATCACTCCAACAAATCTTATTTTACTATTTTAAGGACCTCCTGTAGTAGCTTAGTTTTGAGAATATTCAACCTTTATGAATATTATTATTTTTAAAATAACATTGGAAGAAAATGAATTAATCTAACAAATAAATATAAAAAATAAAATCAATATTACATTCATGTTTGTTTATAATGAAATTCATCATGAAAAATTGTTTACAACACTTAACTATGTGATTGTTCATCATCTGAACTTTTCTGTCAAATGAAATTTTGCTGATAAATCAATATTAGAAAAAATTAATAAATCCTCGTGGTTTTTTAAAGGTAGCTATAACACATAAAAAAGTCCCCTTATCCTAAAGTAAAGAATGATAGATATTGGCTGAAATATCAGATAAAATCACTAAATCCTATGTGCAGCCAAATTATTATTATTCAAATTTAATAGCAACTAGACAGCATATTTGGAAAATAAAGTGGATATCCAAACAAAATATTTAGAATTCTTAACTCTCAAAAATTTCTAAAATTTGACAATTCATATTTTAGACAGCAATAATATTCTCACTTTTTATTATATTTGAAACATGATAAATATTGTTGGTATAGTATCAAATTTGGAAAAAAAGCACACAAATTAATTAATACATCAAATATAAAAAAATCGCTAGGAAGCCAATAAGGTCACCAATTGTAACTAGCGATTTTGGCAAGAAAAATATGAAAAAAAATAATGAACACCCATATATGATAAAAAATAATGAAGCTTTCATTGAGAGGTACAGTAGTAGGCACACCCATGTTTCCTACTAATAAGAAAATAATGCTGTAATCCAATAGCACCAAAATTTAAACATACAGTAGTATAATTTTAAATTGAATCTTGAACTGGAATGAATGTTTTCCTTGTATTCATAATGGCCAATGGATCAAAAGTAATGATGGTACAGATTTTCTTTGAAGCATGAATTATAAAGACTTGTAAACAGATATATTTATTTTTACTACAGTATTAACACCTTAACTTTTCCTTCATCATTTCCATACCTTGCATGAAAATACTGTATTTTATGTAAACTGTTGACTCTGTATATGTAAAATATATTAAATCCAAAAGAGTTTCTAAAAAACTCTTATGGACTAGTAACAGGAAAATGTTCTATTTTTGCTTTTTTGACAATACTAGAGTTTTGCAGGAGTAAGATATAATTTTACATTTGATATTTTGAAATAAATTTTCTGTTTATCAGATTAAGTTATAATTTTAAAATTCATTTAGGTGATTCATTTAAGCTTTAAATAAATGTTATTTTATATTTAAACACAAATACATTTTATTTCAAGTTAGAAACAAAACATAAGCCTCAAAGGACAGAGTTTATTAGACCTGCATATTTCCTTATCCACTACAACAATGCAAGAACCATCAATATCATTTATGACCACTAACAGTAATAATTTGGTTTAAAAATATTTTTCTCTTTGTTCAATTTAAAATCACAATTAAAATTTTAAGAAAATATTTCCAAAATATAATGTAACTCACCAAATAATTATAAAAAGTACTTTAGTTAGTGCTAAAATATGAAAACTGTCACTTGAAAAATTAAAATTAACTGAAGTTGGATCCAAATATGACTGAACAAGAGGTTTTGAAACATAGATTTTCTATTGTGAACAATATCCGGTGAGTTTCATTCTATCTCTGGTGACTTTATTTAACTTTAGTCAAACAATCAAAATTTACTACTGGGAAAAAAATCTTTTTTCTCCATGAAACAAACACCATCTAACATAGTAAAAGAGATACTTTTAAAGAATTTGAACATGTTCCAAAATATTCATCTTAAAAGATGTAAGTTTTCAACCAGCCTAATAAGGACCATATAAAATATTAAATATTTTGTGTGACACATTATACCCAAAGAAAAACTTTACTTTACCCAAAGAAAAAATAAATAAAAAGTTTGATTAATCTATCAGACTTTGTCATTTATTAGCTAAAAACTTTACGCCAATGTTTTACTAACTATCACAGTTACTGAATACAATAAAATTATCAAAAAAGTAAAACTAAATATGTTAATTTTCACTGACAAAACAAGAATTTAATAGAAGTGGAAGACAAATTAATTTAGCCATTAGACTTGCAAAAACTTTTTGAATTTCTACTTTACAATCATTGGCTAACTGATGGAGGAATCCTGTATTTATATTACAACACATGCATTTACATTGCAATCAAAAGGAAATCGAAAACAATCTTTCATTTTACATTTTGATTTGCTCTAAATATTTCATGTGATGCAATATTTACAATTTTAATTTCAAAATGTGGAAATAAATAGCTTACAATGGTGTTTCACCATCATTAAACATAAATTCATGAATCATACCATTCATATTTTTATATAGATTAAAATACTTAAAATTGCTCAAAGTTATTTTTAAAAAATTTAGCTATCACAAGCAATGAAATATTACAATAATACACACAAAGATAATGTATTAAATTTCAAAAGCAATAATAAGTATCAATTAATTTAACAGAAATAACAGATAAACATAATAATAATGTAGAAATATATATAGATTTTTAATTTTGTAACAAAATTCATCAAATGAGAGCATGTTGATAGCTTTTATAAAAAAATATACATTAATATACTATATAAAATTTCATGCTGTCAATTTAAACAGTATTTATTTTAAATATTATGATCATTAGATTTTTATACATAAAGAAAAATAATATAAAAGAATGTTACAAATTAGGAAAATCAGTCCAACAACAGAATAAATGATTCAAGCTATAAAACACTGTATTCGAAAAAGTATGCCACATAATACTATTTACTTTAAAGTGCAAAATATCAATATAATTTGCATAACACACAAACATAAAATTATTTCTTATGAATGGAATTCATCATATTTGGTTTGACTGATTACTTTCAAACAAATTCAAAATCTTAATTTGATAGAAAGAACACTTAATTTAAGAAATGACTGAATTTTGTGTAATTGGAAATTAAAATAATTTATTAAATTAAAAAAATTTATTTTGCTGAATTCTACATTTATGAAATTTTTGTTCAAAGTAAAATTTTGACTCATAAATTTTGCTTTTACAATATATTTATCAAATTTTTAACAAATAATTTTTGTTTTATTTTATATTTTTGCCAAAATTATGTCTACTTTTAGTAACAGAATACAAATTTTATGAATACTCAAATAGTATGTTTACATATATGTTCTTATTAAAACAATTTTTTAATGTCATTATTTTTTAAAAATATTGAGGCATAACACAGACAAAAAAATACAGAATTAATAAAATTTTTCAAAATAATAAGCTTAAAATAAAAATTTAAAGATATAATCATATCACAGTTTAGAATCAATAATTTAAAAATTACCAACACAAGTTTTAAAAAATTAAAAAAAATGAACAAAATTTTACTAATTTTACTGAGAGTAATTTGTTACACAAGTTAATAATTTTTAATAAAAAAATGTTTTATGCTCTCAACTTACAGCTAAAGAAGAATCTGGCCAGCAGAATCCCTCTGCAGAGAAAAGAACTTTAGCTTTTGTTTTATGGAACTTTTTCAGTATTTCTTCTGGGCCAGCCATAAAAATAACATCATAACTGAAATATTTATAAAATTTATAAGTTCACTTTTTGAATTAATGAATATAGGGAGAAATTGATAACTTTTTCAGTATTTCTTCTGGGCCAGCCATAAAAATAACATCATAACTGAAAAATATTTATAAAATTTATAAGTTCACTTTTTTTATTAATGAATACAGGGAGAAATTAATAACAATTTTTATTCCTTTTTTATTTTATTTTACAGATTTTAACATTTACATGAAAAATAAATATAACAATAAATAAAATCATATACAACAAGAGCCCTTAGAATGTAATAATAAAATTTGCAACAAATTAGTAACACATTCTTTAATTTTGTCACTTAATATTTTAGTTTCTAAAATAGCAAATTAAAATTATTCAATTCTGCAAAGCCAATACACAGGCTTTAAGCCAAATTTGGAAAGAATACATAAATTCCTGCTAAGCCTCAAGTTTGTCAAAAAATGTTACTTTCATAATAGCAAAAATATAAGAATAAATTTAAAAAAATTTTACCAATAAAAAATGGAACTTTACATAGATTTATTATTCTAATTTCACTTTTAAACCACAAGAGTTAAATTATATACGAATATGTTTTACAGTGAATTCCAAACTACTAGAAACTAACCTGCTCGAAATGGGAATCAAATCCAGGGAAAAAATTGAAGGCTTTAATGCTAACCATTTAGTTATTTAAGCAGGATTTTTAATATTGTAAGATTAAACAAAAAACACTATACTCACAAACAATTAAAAATTTGTAAGGGCAGTTTTACATTTAAATATTATAATTTCTTGTTTTATTATTAATAAATATTGAAGTAAAAAATTCTCATACCTATCAACAAACATAATAATTAAATTCTTTTCTTCCCAATATTTATTCATAGCTGCTTTTAAAAGATTAACCTTATGACCACCGCCAGAATATAAACGCACATCTCCACCTTTCCATTCTTCATCCATTCCTAAAACCTACGGAAAAAAATTAAGAATTTTGCAGAAAATATAAGAATAAACTTTCTAAATACCTCAGAAAATATTTCATTTTAATTTTTTAATTTATTTAAATATTATAATTATTAATTATTATAATTATTATTTAATTATTATAATTATTAAGTATTTAATTTGTTTACTTTAATGTTAAACATAACATCCTTATTCACAAATTAATAATTTCATTAGTTTAAAAAAAATTTATTATATAAATATTTTATATTATTTTAAATTTACTGTATATTATTATACCACTTATTTTTTATAAATGAAAAATAACAATACGTTATTGCAGCAATATATTTGACATTGCAAAGCGAATAAGTGATTTTATCATCTCCTGCATTTTCCCCTTACAAGATTTTGTCAATTAGTGATGTATACATTTATTGCAAAGGAAGAAACATTGAAATCTATGATAAAAGATGTGCAAATAGAAATTTTAATATTTTTCATTATTTAAAAAAATAGCAAGTATTGAATTTAAAGTCTCCTAGTGCACAGAAGGCAATGCTGTCGAATACATTATCAAAAGATGCAGTATTGGTCCTAATTAAATAAACAATATGCTATAAAAATTACTAAGTTCTTTTCTGTCAATGAACTATACCATTAATATTTCTTTATGGTATACAATTTTCTTTGCTAAGTTTTTTCCTAATTATAAGTTTCAATTTTCCTATTTAGATTTGCCAATATTTTAGTTTAGTAATAGAAATAAACTTTTCTGAATGGAAGGTAAGTCACTGTCATTTTTATTTAAAAAGAAGTGATTATTATGCATTTATACTTTCTCTATACACATATTTATCACAGTACTTGAGAGTTTTCAAGATTTCCTACTTTGAAAAACAAAAGAACACTGTCCTATTATCAATGAAAATTCTGCAGAAAATAGTACACAGGAAATAATTAAATATTTTACAAAAATAACATTCATTTGTTGGGCAATCCATTACATGATATGAACACATTTATTTTTAACACTGAATTATAATTTAAATTATTTTTAAAACAATTTCATCATTTATTAGGAATTTTGATGAAAGAAAAAGCTATACTTCAGCACTTTTTTTTAATTTAATATGATTAAATATAGTTATTATTCTTTAAGTAATAAAAATTTTAATTCTCTTTGAGAGAGAAATGGACCTTTAAGCAAAACATAAAATCACAAAAATCATATAAAATGTACACATTTTCTTAAATTAAAATGTATTTTTTCTAGAAAAATAAAACCATGTTATATTAACCATATTTATGGCATTAAACAATATATTATAATCAAACACATCTTCAGAAAATAACTTCACAAGATTATGTTACATGTATGTTGGTTTAAATTTATAAGAGAATAGAAAGTCCATTAATTAATGTATGTGTATGGGAATACAATAATTTCTAACCATAGATGCAAATCTTATAGACGTATTTCACGTATAAAAAATATAAAATACACATGATATGTATGTAATGTATATAAAATATCATAGAATTCACATATCACAACAACTACAATGATTAATGAAAAAATTACACCATATCTTATACCAACCTCAACATTTATTCCATAGACTTTAGCAGATCTCATAAACCTTTTAAATCCATCAGTGTTTTCTGTAGCTACAGTCAATACCAATAGTTTTGCTAGATAAAAATACATATACATTTTAAATTTATAATGTATTTTATCACTTAAATATTTTTCAGTAATTATAAATGAATTTATTTTACCATACATATAATTAATTTAACTTTAAGAATGTTCAATGAAATTTCATCACATTAATTAAGAAATAAGCATTATTGTAAAAGTGAAAAATTTTATTTGCAAATTTTCAAACCTTTTAAATATAACTAACAATAAAAGTTTTTCTAGAAAATATAACAGATAAACATATTATATTTCATAAATTAATTTACAAAACAAATAAGAATCAGTGTCTTAAATTGATTTAGATAGTATAAACAAATGAAAAAATTATAAATAAATCATTTTAACCTATATTTCTATGTCATTTTATATAAATGTAATGAAAATAGAAATATTTAACTATGTTTTCTTGAGCACTACATATTTTGACTACAACATATTTCCAGGAAATGATTCAGTAAAATATTTCAAACTGAGTAACTTATTCGCATAAAAAATATTAATTTTAATCATTTTTTACGCAAATAAATTGTAAAATCAGACAAAACTTATGAAAAAGAAAATATCAATATGTACCATGGAACAATTGAAAAATTTTAATTATGACCATATGAAGTTATTTTTATTGGTAGGAAATATATTACTGATTCCTAAAAAGCAATATTTAGTTACAATAATATATGATTATTTCTCCTTAAGTTTAACCTTTTTAGGCTAACTTAATATCATGATTAGTTTCTGTTCAGAATTAATTCAACATTATACTTTCTTTAGAAACTGAATTATCAATCATCTTATTAAAGAAAATCCTATATTTTTCAAATTTGATTCATAAAATCTTATTTAAAACAAATACATATTAAATGCAAATTCGCAATTTTATTTTCCAAACTTAATATACTAAAATGTTGACTAAATATTTTGACAGTAAAATCACTTCTCTTATACAGTAATTGAATTTAATTTAGAAAAAAATATATTATTTAGCCATTTTACATCAAAATTATTAAAGGAAATACAATTATTAAATTTAAATAGGGAAGATTTAAAAATTATTGTATTAATAAAAAATATCTTGTATGTCAAATATTTTTCATTTTATACCAGAGAAGTAAAGTATGCAGATTTGTAATTGTTTTAAAGCTTACAATTAATATATTATAAAATAAGTTGCTTTAAATCATATATGCATATTTTTAATACAAAAACTTACTGCAAGTCTAAAATCGTTAACATAATGAAAAAAATGAATTTATGACGATTTTAAAAGTTAATTATTTAAATCAAAAATGGGTTTTGATATGAACAAAAAAAATCTAAAATAGCCTAATGATTTTCAGATGAATATATTAAAATATGTTACTTGAAACTTTATTAATCATATATTTGGTAAATTTAAGCAGTTTCTTTAGGTGCTTATAAAATGGGAAAATTCATTTTATTTTCACACAATGATTATTTCATATAGATTTATAGATTAAACATTCAATTTTTGAAAGATATACCACTATTAATATCTCCATATAAAAAATTGAGAGACTCGCTTCATTTAAATCGGAGAACAATTCTTTAATATTTAAAATATATAAATCTTAATAAAAAAAATTCCTAACGACTTTAAATTAACCGTATTTGGGCGTGGATGCTTGGGCATCTCAAAATAACAATGTAAACAAACTTGTCATTACTCACGCTCTTCTTTAAGTTTCACATTTTTGATCAGAGCACATAAAAAAATACATAACAATATAAAATGTTTAGTAAAATGAAATTTAAAAGGCAAACTATCCATCGCAATAGAGCCGATTTAAAAAATCAACGACGAGACATCTAGAAAAAATTAAAATATTAGCGGCTTCAGAGATTAAAGAAGGCCAATCTCATCTCAAAGGCATGCTAGGCGAGAAGTGATGTGGGTTGGCGATGGATGAGAATCGGGAACGTCTGAGGAGAGAGGTGGCTAAACGTCCATTGGCGAGTTTTTAGCTTACGTCACGTACAGCGCACCCAGCTGTTTCTCATGAATGTCAAAACTTTCAGACCAACTAAATGTGATTTTATTTTATTCTTTTTAGCTACGGGTGAATTCAGTAGTTTCCGGCTCGACAGTACGTGATTTTCCCAACACAGCAAACTCTCGCGTATCACATTAAAAAAATAACAAAAAAAGATAATGATAATTTTTTTATTTAATTTTCATTAGTCTGCATCGCTATTTCAGATAAGGCCGATTCTTGATATTTTTTTATTTATTTGAGAGTGGAAATGCCAAAATTTTGGAATTATTTAAGCATTAATGTGTATTTTCTCACAAGCAATATACATTGTTTTTTATCAGTATTTATATAAAGGAGATAAAATGAATTCATCATATTTGTAAGCATTTAATAAATGCAGAAAATAAGTATGTTTTTCACGTAGTTCTAATTGTTTAGAAGATGTATTTTTTATAGTTTTAGTTTGTTAAATAAGAAATATTAATATGAAGAATAAATTTTGTTTCTATACATTTTATTCCGTTATTTTATGAATGGTTATCATTTTAATTTCTTTTATATTACGTAATGGCACTATTTATTCATATTATTATATTTCTATTTGTGTGTGTATATATGTATATATATATATATACATATATATAGTTTCTCTTATACTTATCAAAAAGAAAATATTAAGGAACATTAAGTTTTAATAGACTTAATTTTTTAAATTTGATATTTTTCTTTTAATCATTTCGTTTTAAAAAATATTATAAACCTTTTTTTTTTTTTTCCAAACGAGAATTGCTTAAAATTGTTTAGTTAAATTATGAAAAGGCTTTATATGCTTTTAAAATCAGATGGGGTTTTTTAATTATTCATCTAAATAGTAGTGGGTTTTTTTAATTTTTTGAAATAAAACTTGAAAACGCTTTTCTTTTCTCACGAATGCTCCTTTGATCAAAGTCATATTATTTAAATAAAATGGACAGTGCCAATTCCCTTTTCAAAAGCAATGTTCCTCATGAATTTTGACGGAATTCTTATTTTTGCCAAAGTAATCGAATCAATCACTTTAGTTTCCACATATAACACTTTTTAATGGTGGGGTCTCAATCTACATTGATGAAGAATTTCCTAAATTTCGAAAATTTTTGAGTAGTTATAAATATATATGGATCATATTTAGAAACTCTTGATTTTATATGCTTATACAACGTATATCTAAAGCTATATTTTTGTTTTCAACAAATTCAAGAACTTACTTGAAATGTGTTTATTTGGAAAATTTAATATAAGCTTCCCTTGATAATGTAAATTACAATAACTTAGAAAAGCAATCAAAAACTTTAAATTAATATTCATGTACTAACTTTATATTTTTTTATTTACATAACTATATTAATATATTAAATAAGTTATAATTACCACTATATTATCTTTACAATCATGAATTTTTTTAAAAATTATTTTTCCTATTTTACACGTCGCGAAACACTGTGTAGTACAAGAGTACTTTAGATCATTTTTAATTTATAAATGCTTAAAAAAATCCCTTTTAAACAGTTATCATAACTCTACTGATCAAGATGAAACAATTTTATTTAAAAACTTATTGTAAGAAAAAATATGAAAATAAGTAAAATGAGTGTCATGGTGAAAAACATTTTCCCTCAAAAAATTTGTGTGGGAACGATACATAACGAGAGAAACAGATTTCAATAAATGAATTATGATGATGAAGTACAGGCTTATACTCTAAATAAAAATTCTCCTTGCTAAGAAAACATTTTAATCGAGATTCTATAAATTTTCAGCCGCGAAATTTTTGATTCAAAGATATTAAATAAAATCTTAATAAATTCACAGAAAGTTGAGGTTTATTTTCATATTGGTTAAAAATGGCTTAACCTTAAAGGTTGTTCTTAGCTTTAGGCCTGGGGTAAATTAACCTACGTTTTTTTAAATAATAAATAGTCCTTTTGCCTGAATGGGGATATAAATCCTTGAAGGAAATTTTCAGGAGTTTCTGTAAGCATTTTTCATTTCAATGAAATATTTTAGTAATTTAACTAACTATTAAAGTTTGGTTTTATGTTTAAATTCTTAATTATGGTGGAAGTTCTAATATTTAGGCCGCAGATAAATTAGTCCTTGTTCATATTTTTATATGCAAATATATTTACCAAGCTATTAATCCTGGAAACATAAAATTCGCATATAAAAAAGTTATATAAAATTTCCTTCCCAATATCATTAATTATGAATCTGAAACACGAATTTTGTAGCGTATGACTCGAATATAGTTTAACTGTCATGTTTTAATTCGTAAGATCTTTTATAATTCCTTATGATAAAAAATTTATAAATAAGCCATTTTTTATGTGATTAAAATAAAATTGTTGAATTAAAGTTTCTCAACTGTTGAAATTTTGTGTAAAGAATATTTCAAGGTTAATTTACTGTATTCGCCAACTGTGCCTATTTATGCTGACCATAGTTTCTAAACACAATCAACCACTTCGAAATTTTTAACAATGTTCAAGTGACGAGGTCACACATGTGTGACCTCCTTACTTGACGTCATTTGATGTGATGAGGCCATGCCCCTTTCCACGCCACACTGGTGTAGAAACATTGTACTCTCAGAAATTTTAAAGTGCATGTTTTTTGGAAGAGTCAAGTATCGAACCCGCTACTCAGAAGCAATGCTAATCATGGTACAACGACTCAGAATAACTATTTGCTCAGAATAGTATATTCATTTTTCCTATGAGTATAGCATAGAAATTTGATCTTCAAACTGTTTTTAAATTTTGTATTTGTTTGTTTATTTTTCAAATTTTGTATATGTATATTAAGCTGTTTAGTTTTGAAAATTTTTCTTATATATTTGAAATGCAAAGTTAAATCCAATGTGCGAAGCTGAATCAAGTTTTGTAGATTTATTTTTCAGTTTAAAAGAAGTGCTTTTTCTAATATAATGTAATACACAAAATTTAAAAAAATAAATTGTTTAAGTCTTGCATTTTATTTTACATATATTGTTGTATTATTTTTCTTTGTAAATTAGATTATTGCTATAATATTTCGTTTGTATATATTTACCAACTGAAGCCGCTCAACGCATCGCATAGTTATAAATCATGAACATGTGACGAGGACGACAAGTGAGCTGGCATTTTTTTCTTCATATCACAGAGTGGATTAGAGCAGCATTATGGTATATTTAAGCCCCTCTTAACAAGTTGTTCTGACTGGGGCAAGCATCGAACCTTTGCTTTACAGACAAAAATGCATGCCTCATCCCAGCAGACTACAACAGATCATTTTTATTCTATAAAATCATTCATATAAATTATTGCGATATAGTATTGGGTAGGCCGATCGATGACTGAGTGGTTAGCGTTCCTGACTCCTGAGCTGTTGGTCCCGGGTTCGAATCCCGGTTCGGGCATGGATGTTTCTTTCCTTCTATGTTTCTCTGTCCTTTCTTCTGTGATGTATGAATGTGGTCCATCCTATGAACGGGTTTGTGGCGGTATGGCGCGGGTAACGCTACTCGCCTTCGTGACTTGGTTCACAGGTGCCCGCTGGGTAACGACAAATGAGTAGCAGTTTCTGGCCTTGTTGTGGCATAGGGTTAGTCACCCAAGTGTGCCCGCCGTTGGTAAAAAAAAGTATTGGGTAGATATTTTCCGCCTTACGAAGCCTTTGAACACAGTCAACCGACGCTTTCTCGTGACATGGGGTTGGACGAATGAAAGAATATTAGACCTTATATGAAACACTGAACGTGGGTAGGTTGAATCGGTAAGACCTTGTTTGGGACTTTCCTCGAATCCAGTAGCTGTAGAACGCGAGTGAAACGCCTTTCACAGTGAAGCTACCGCACAACAAGCAATAATAACTTATTCTTGTTTGATAAATGTTCAAACTATGAAATTTATTTTACCGAATTTTTCATAATATTTTTTCAAAATCAATGACAAGAAGTACAAAACGCGGTGTTCTTAAAATGTTAAATAAACCAACTCTTCCACTTTCATGAGTCAGTTATTTATGTTTGTGAGATTGTTATGAGTTTTTTTTTTTTTTCTGCAGTGATTAGGAATGTATATCTTTAACCAATTTTTTTAACACTTCCATTAATAATACTGTATAAGCAATTTTGTACATTTCAGAATACAATTTTTTTTTCCTTTGAAAAATATATTTATTTTTTATTAAATATACTGTCGTTTGTAATATAATAATATTTTTAAATAATTTTTTGACCTTAATATTAAATATATTATTTAATATTTAAGTAATTAATACGATTTAGAACGCTTTCAAATTTACATATTAAATGAAAATATGAAATATATTTCTGAATATTTTACAATAATTAATTTCAAATATTTAATTAATGCGACTGACAGAAAGCAATCTAATATACGAGGGTTACTCTGAAATATTTGAGATACGCGCAGACGAGAATTTACAAAATAAAAATAACGGTTTAATTTTAAAGAACAAAGTATTTTAACAGAGAAGTACGACTTTTTACTGACTTACTTCAACTTGTTTAGCGTGGAATAAATTTTAAACAGAAGAGAAAATGGAGTTGACACGAGAACATTTTCGCGACTGTGATTTTCTACGATTTCAAAGCAGGATTAAATGAATAAGAATGCGTTCAACGGTTGCAATTAGCATTTGGTGATGAATCTCCAGCTTGTGCTACTGTATTCAGATGGCTTAGAGAATTTAGAAGAGGTTGCAATTTTCTTCAGGATGAAGAACTCACAGGAAGGCCACCGTCGGCAGTAATCCCGGATAATGTGTCTGCAATACGAAAAATGTAAATGGATGATAATCGCTATACCTATCAAATGATACAGAAGGAACTTAACATTGGATCCGCAGCCATACACAAAATCATTCATGAAGAATTGCATTTGAAAAAGTAGTTTGCCGTTGGGTTCCCCATTATCTAACTGAGCATCAAAAAGAGGAGCGTGTCAGAATCAGTAAAGAAACTCTTAATATGCTGAATGATGGTGTCCACCGCATCATTTCTAAAATGGTAACAGGTGATGAAACGTACATACCGTTTTTTGACGTTCCAACACGTCAAGAAAGCAAAGTATGGGTCTTTGAAGATGATCCCATGCCGACAATGGTGAAAAAACAACGCGCACTGAAAAAAGTGATGCATGCCGTTTTCTTCAGAAGTACGGGATTGGTCAAAGCCATCAAGTTGGAAAGACAGAAGACAGTAACAGCAAACTGGTATACCACTAAATGTCTTTCAGAAATTTTACAAGAACTGAATGTTAGAGGACTAATGCTTCACCATGACAATGCATCTTCACATACAGCCGGATTAACAGTTGAGTTTCTTAAACAAAAACAAATTAAAGTGATCGAACATCCGCCGTATTCACCTGATCTAGCTATGTGCGACTTCTGTTTATTCTTTAATCTAAAAAAGAACTTACGTGAACGTCGTTTTCATTCAGAAGAAGAGATTGATGTGGCTATAAATGCATTTTTTTCATCTATTCGAAGAAATGAATGGTTTGAGGCATTTAATCTGTGGAATATTCGTCTACAAAAGTGCATTGATGCTGGAGGTAGACTACTTTGAACACACCTAAAATTCAGTAAATATAACTTTAAAAACCTAGTTGTATCTCAAAAATTGCAGAGTGACCCTCGTATTTAATTTCAAAATTCATGAATGAATTCAACAGCCGAGGAAAAAACATACATAAATCCTGTGATTCATGTTTCGCAATTCTGTAAGTTTAGCAAAAGGTCTCAAAATAAGACAATATTGTCGAACAAAAAAATTGATTTAGTAATTAATAATCTTATAAATCACGCTAACTTTTTATTGTGTTAGAATAATGTAGAATATCAAAGTACGATTATGTAAACAGAGCATAATATTGATACAGTCCTTATTTTAATAACTGGTATCATAATGCAAATTAAAGACTTATTATTCTTTTGAAATTCAAGCTGGTCATTTGTTCCTGTTTTGAATTTATCAATGTTAATGATGTCAGTGGAGTCCTCTATGATTCATATACATGTATTTATATTAAGAACCTTCCAGTTCAATGTATTAACCAGTATTAATAACGGTTATTTGCATCACATTATTTTACCATTTTTCTGCACTTAAATGTGCATATTTTTTTAAGTAATGAATTCAGTTGAAGATATTTGAAAGAATAAGAAATGCGTTCGTATTTTTTTCGATGAAATTGTTTCTTAAACTTTATTTAAAAGTTCATGTGTTTGTATTTTTGCATTTACAATACGTTGTAATTAGAAAATTAATTATTGGTGATAGTAGGGTGCACTAAAAAGACAATCTATTGTGATGAAATTTACACTTCCTTCATTCGGAATTGGTTAGGTTTGCAAAGTTTAGGTTGGGATAAATCCATATATTCCTAGCTAATCCAAGCTTCTGAATACAATCAACAGTCTCGAAGCTTTGAATTACCGTCAAATGAAATGGTCAACATTAGAATAGGCTCTCCACTCTAGCAAAGACATTACATCTTACGGGACATAAGTCTCATCCTCAGTACTTTCCAGACTTTTAACATAAGTTTGGCTGGGTCAAGTAACTACAGTATAATCAAATTAATTCTAACCAATAAGAAATCCAGACTGTCTGAATTAATGAAATTACGGATTAAACAAAATAACCTATAAATTAAACTAAAGCATATAAACAAGTTATTGTACTCAGTAAAAATTGTATTTTGAATTCTAGAAATGAAATATAACACTACATAAGAGAAAATTAATAATAGTATGTACATACATTATTTTACTTACAACAAACATCAAAAGACTATTTTGAACAAGGTGGTCCGGCTCAGACAACACTTGATACGCTCACTTGTTGGAAGAAACTACTGAATTTTTGTTGACTTACTTTAGTAGTCATTTCTTAGGCAATTAATTGAAGGAGATGTCTTTAAAATACATTGAGTTAACTCGTCTTTTATTAATACAGTATGTACATACATATGGTGCCGTGGTAGCCTAGTGGTTAGGGTATCGGCCTTCCATCCGGAAGGACGGGGTTCGATTCCCAATGCTGCCAAAGACCCACCGAGTACATGCGATATACGTGCTCGTTAAATCTGTGGAATCGAAAGTAATGTGGTCGGTCATTGAGTAGTTACCATGGGTGATTGAGTAGTTACCATGGGTGCAATGGTCTGGAGAAAATTTCCTCCCCCTTTAGATCAATGTCAAAATTGAGGGAGTGGATTCTCTGGTGGTGCCATCTATCGGAAGAGTTTAAGGCAAAGTCGTACAATACTTTGTGGTGCACTGGTTTAACAAAAGATTTGTTTGACTTAAATTCGCATAGCCATCAACATGGCAGGTTTAACTTGTCCAGGTGTCATAAATGACACAGCAAAAATATTTTAAATATGCATTTTGGTTCTATTAAAAAACATCTGGTGCTGCCACCTATCGGAGGATTTGAAGAGCAAAAGTCGTACTTCTACTTTCATGGTGCTCTGATTAAAACGAAAGACGCTCCCTGTTGACTTAAATTCGCATTGCCAAGGCATAGCGAGCTTGGCTTGTCCAAGTGTCATAAGTAACAACAACATACATATGTATGTATAAATGTGCATCAAAATGGCTGCCCGGGTTAAGTGAAGTCCGGTTTAATAGGGTCCGTATTAATGAGGATTTACTCTACGACCGAAGTGCATGTAAAAGGTAAAAAATCAGCATTTGTCTCTTAATGTTCAATAGAGGCTGGGTTCGAACCTGAGACTTTTTACTCAGAAGAACACTGTGCTACTATGAGGCCACGGGGAGCCCTTGGAATGGATGTTTGTACAATATGTAGTAGACTGTCTAACGGCCTAATGCTATAATCAGGCATTTTTAACATCCATGGCGTAAATTACTTACCGTTAAGACTTTTCATAGATAGTGGGCTATATTGCGTATCTCAAGAAAGAAAGCAATGAAAATTCTCAAGCACCCACACATGTTAGAAATGCCGCATGTTGTGTATGCAGAATGAGACTAGATGTTTAGACACATGTCGTGTTTGTCGTGGACACCTTAATGAATGAAAGCCATTGTGAGGCATTATAAATAAATAGCTTTCCGGTAGAACTTTTCATAGACAGTGAGCCTTTTTCCGCGCTTCGCAAGGCAAGGAAATTTCTCAAGCACCCATCTTGACGTGCATGCAGAAGTTCATATTACTTTTTAAACTGCAAGTCGCTGTTAAACTTGCAGTTATATACAGAAAAAAAGCAACCGTATTGTGACAGCCAAGTGTTCTACAATTATGTTGCCTCGTTTAAAAAATTCCCGCGAATTTAAGAAAGCTATGAATTGGATGCCTAAAATAACAGTTTCAGCACATTTAAGCTTACTATTATGAAATTATTTATTAAACGTCATTGAAATTAAAAAGAACACCAATGTGTAATTTTATTCAAGTTTAACTTTTAGTAAAATGAATTAATAATTTTGATTCAGAGAGATATTATTAAAATTAGCAACGTGGAATTGTTATTCAAATAATCACATTTCACAATTTTCATCTATATATATCTGGAAAAAATCGCAAAATTTTCAAAATGTTAAATTAATTTTCATTAAATTTTCCACTAATAATTTAACTAAGCGTAATAGTTATTATTAGTTATTATAGTTACTGTTTTATAAGTATTTCGTGAACATTTCTAACTGTCTTCTTTTTAAAAACGATAAATCAGTCATTATAAAGTATCAATTAACTTTTCCTGTTTATAACGGAATTTGTAATTCATTTTAAATAATATATTTATTTGTGATAAGTCTGTTTCATTTAAATTCAACAACACAAAAATGTACAGAAATGAACAAAACGAGGGCACTCATGTGACAACAATGGTGAAATAGAACACCAAAATGGAACTGGATTGGGTGTGGTGTAAAACATTGAAATAATTATGTCAATCAAGTTTTGCGATGAAGCTTGAAAAAGTTAATATCAAATATCTTCCAATAATTGGAAAGCATTATTTGATTACTCGTGATAACTGTTATTTAGTTATATTGTTAGAGTTAGTGAGGCATTTAGAAGAAATTTTCTGGAAAGATTCCCGAAAAATTTCGTCTGCGTGTACTTTAATTTTGTGTATAATTGAATCGAAGGTAGTTAATACCAAAAATATTCATTGTTAATACAGAAAACAGTTATATTTTTATTATAAATGGTTTTTTGATTTTTACTTATACAGGGAAATGCAATAAAAAATGGCAATTACGAATAGAAATAGATATTCAAAGTCGATATTAGATAATAAAAATGAATATTAACGTCTATTCATTATACAATGACTCACAAATTGATTTGACCTATTGAATACTTTATCAGAGTATGTTTTAATAAAAAAAAAATGATTCAAGCAATTTACTCTAAAATTCTTCACCCGTGTCTTTATTATGTTTTTAATTAAATTTCATTTCATAGAAAGAAAACTCTTAGTGTATTAGTTTTAGAATAAAATACCATGGAATATTTTGCACCGTTACCTCTATTTTAAGCAATATTTAAAAAAGAAAATCTAATACGCCTAATGAGTTTCACTGCTAACATTTCCCAATATGAAGCAAAGATGTCCTAATACGAAGTTTAATTATTTTTAAATTTAAAGTAATGTCAAACAAGTTAAATTATTTTGAGTTTTGAATCTATATAGTAAAATTTTGATGTCTTTTCTAAGAAATTTAGATCTGTTGTGAAGGAAAATAATACCGTATGTGTGTTTCTAATGATATTACAATAATAAAATATATTTGCTTTATTTCATAATTAAACTTCCAAAGATGAAAGTAGAAGTTTTTTTTAATATTTTTATATTAAGTAATAAACGTGTATATTATGCATATATAACAATATTAAAAAAATTTTACTTTCTTATACTACAACAAAATAGAATTTTATATCGTGTACTATTCAAAAATACCTTTCCATATAATTAAATTTTAACATTCCTCTTCTGATTATAAAAGAAAAGAATATTTGCAGAATATAAAAGGAAGGAATTAACAAAGAATGCAGAAAATGGGAAATAAAAGGATGTCAGAAAAACTTAAGCGATAATCATACTTTACATACTTAATCATACTTATTCATACTTTACAAAACTGCTAAAAGTGTCACATAAATTGAAATTCATTTTGAATTGTGAAAAATCGTTTCGTAATTTACTGTTATATATATAATCCAGTTTTGTTGAATATCCATAAAAAATTAAAAATATTAAAGGATAAAATAATAATCACTTGATATAAAAAATTAACAGATATGAGATATTTAAAATATTTGAACAGAAATGAAACCATTTATTTAGCAAAAAACTTTAATAATCCTTAAAAATAATAAGAACAAAACTAAAATATTTGTTATTATGCAATAATAATAAAAAAAGAAACAATATAAGTACAAAAACAATATTAATATTATTTAAAAATAATAAAAAAAACGAAATAATAAACAAGAAAAACGAAAAGTTTTTTCTTGATAAACAAATGTTGTTCGGAAAAAAAAATGTTCATATCGTAGTGGGCAAAATAATTTTATTATTTTATCACAGATGTGCATAAAATAATAATAGCGAATGTAAAATATTAGATTTTTTATTATTTTTATAAGGTCATAAAAAACATGTACATTTTTCATGGATGTTATTTTTATAGTTTTGAAGTTCATTGTTGGCAATGGGTCATGGTTATAATTTCAAGGCACAGAATGACGATAAATACAAGATGGTGCCATTGATAAGGTTGTCAACAGACAATACTGAACGACTTTCCAAATGTCAATTGTCGCTACATTTTGTAAGGACTATAAACAAAACGAGGTGTTTTCATATTTGTTTTACTATGAATGTAAAATATTATCCATAAATGCTCACGTTTTTATTTTCTTTTTACAGTTGAAATTTCTTGATATTTACTGATAATAAAATATTAACTGTTGTAAGAGATCAATTCAAAGGATAAGATTTAGTTTTTTACTTGCTCATTTATTTATTGTTTCACAATTTTGAATGAAACATATTTAAAAGGGATAATAAAGGAAAATAGCGCTGCTAAATATTTATTAAAAATGAAAATTCCTTTCAGTTATAATTAGTGAGAATAAAGAAATAAAAGATCTGTGTAGTTTTGAATATCGAAAGATTATTAATAATGAATGAAAGTAAAAACTTAAATTTTTGATTTTAGAATCTTTATTTCAGAAGTAACAGTATGAATATTCAATTGTCAATAAATCTTTCTTGAATGCTATGGAACAAATAAAAACAAAAACAAAAAAACCAAAGATTGTAATTTAAAGTATGGTTGAGTAATATGAGTAATATATGTATATATATATACACACACACACACACACACACACACACACACATATATACATATATATATATATATATATATATATATATATATATATATATATATATATATATATATATATATATATATATATATATATATACACACACACACTGATGTTCACCTAAATTGCAACACCAGGAAAGACAAGAGATATTATAACAAAATTTATTTTGTAGATAATATGTTGAGACAAAGTATCAAATGATTCAATTTATAGACTTTAGTGAAGTGTGGCTCCTGCCAAAATCAGTAGCCAGAGTATCCGCCATTGTAGAAGATCATCGCTACCACACGCCTCGGCATTGATTCAAAGAGAAATTGGATGTGTTCTTGGCATACAACAGACCAAGCAGCAGGCATACGTTGCCAAAGTTGATTTGGTGTGGCAGCTGGGGATGTAATCTGGGTCAATCGTTGAGCAATCATGGACAATATGTTTTCTATCTGCGAAAGATCCGGAGAGTGAGCTGTCCAAGGCAGCAATTCAATCTGGCTATTGACGAATAATCCTTGATATATGATGGAATCTTTACTATATAGACTTTAGGTTTTATCAAAGTTTCTGTTTCGATTCTCCAATAAAGTTGATGTTTGATGATCAACCAGATAACAATAATGGAAACTGAGATTTCACATTGTTTTTGCACCACACTATAAAAGGTAATGGATATATGTGTATCTGTTTGGTGAAATTCTCAAGGCTATCAATCGATTAAAGGAATTAAACACTACCATCATCATTTGTTTTTTATAAATCGTCAAGAGTCGTGGTAAACACATGACCTAATATTCATTTTTACACACCAATACTGATCAGAAGACCCTTAAGCCCGATGAATATTTGACATACATGTACTTATTCAGCAAGATATTCTCTGATTGAGGCAAGAAAAAGAAAACAAAATCAAAAAATTTATCTTCCATTTTAAATTCCGCAACCCCATCTTAACAGTAGCACAAAATCAGAGTAATAAGATTATTTTAAATAAATGATTTAAATAATAAATTAACAATAATTTCTATGAAATCTACTTCAATAAAAAATAAGTTGTATCGAAATATTAGATGTTAACGAAGAAATCATTAATTACCCTTACTCTTATGATTCAAATGATTAAGATTATAGAAAATATTCTAAATTTTAAATTCTTCACCTCCTGATTTTTCATTCTCTTCCCTTCATGTTTTACTCAAACTTTATGCAAATTTATACTTATAAAAATTCAATTTCTAGTCTGATGTTTTGACTCAAATTATTATTTTGCAATAAAGTATTTTTATGTTAAAAGAATTACAAAAATCTTGTAAATGGAAAACAGAATAATTGAAATTTTGAGACAATTTCGATGAATACAAGTTCTCTGCTCCAAATCTCATTAATATTTACTAAAATTTAATACTTTCATTGGTTAAATTATATATATCATATTAAAATATGTAGTTTTAACTATATTTGAAAGTATGACTAAAGATTATTTTTAAAGTAAACATTTTTGATTTAGTAACCCAGTTTTAAATTAGAAAAATAATACAATTTTCGTAACATAGTAACAATAAAGAGATTACTTCTGAAAACTTATCCTTCTTTATCTGATTCTTAGAAAGCTTTGTTAGATTTTAAATAAGATTTTCAGAAAACAAATTGCTTAAAAAATGTGAATTTTAAGATGATTTATTGATTTTTCCACACTAAAAATAGGAAGACGGAGCAGAAAAATTTTTACACGTGAAAAAACAAAATATAAGCGAAATTTTCCATCGGATTAAAGAAATATTTTAAGGCAATATACTGAAATTGCAAAAATATTGATATTATAAGGAAGAAGTGTACTCACTAAGTTCTGTCTTATACCAATTTATGTACTTTTTTTTAGAATTATTGAAGAATAAAAAAGCACTATGCATTATAGGATAACATGATTTGTAATGCTTTCAGAGGGGGAAAAAAGCAATGATATTAACTAATAACAGCTCTGAAGCAATATAATTTATTTTTAAAATTAGAGAATGTTATATACTAAATCACTATATTCTCTACATTTTTATAATCAACTTCTTTCTTCCTCTAAGGATTAGTTTTCATGACAGAACTATTAATTTTCGAATTTTACCAAAATATCTTCAAATTTCCATACAAAGTTACACGCTTAATATATAGTCATTTCCTTAATATTTATATTATGACCATATTTGCCGACGTAAAAAAAATCAAAAAGATGGAGCAGGAATTTACCGGGCTTTATATTTAGCTTCATCGTATTAACATTATACGTAACTGTTATTAATATTTAATAAATATGCAAATAAAACCCGGTGGTTTAGTGGTAACGTTTCACGCTCCCAAAGCACTGGTCCGAGGTTCGATCTGTGGGCTGGACAAGGTGGACTCAGCCTTTTATCCTTTCAGTGGGTCGATAAACTGAGAATCAAGCATGCTTGGGAACTAAACACTAGGACAGGGGTGGCCAAGCGCATTGACAATCCCAGCCAATTTTCAAATTTTGAATTTTTTCGAGAGCCGTAATTAAATACTTATTTAAAAGGTATGCAAAAAAGGTATACAAATTTTTTTACAGAAATTATATTTATTGAAATCATAAATAAAAGTACAAAATATGTGTATTGAATTTAAATTAAAAACTAAACACATTTATTTTACTTTTCTAGATAATTCCTTAAAATTTGGTCACTAATTGATGACAGTACTTCTCAGTAATTCTTTCAGATGCTGATTAGTTACTAGTGATCGGTATTTGGATTTCACGAATTTTAAAGAGGAATAAAATAATTCACATAAGTACGTTGTTTAGGGCCGTGGTAGCCTAGTGGTTAGGGTATCGGCCTTCCATCCGGAAGGGTGGGGTTCGATTCCCAATGCCGCCAAAGACCCACCGAGTACATGCGATATACGTGCTCGTTAAATCTGTGGAATCGAAAGTCCTGTGGTCGGTCGTTGAGCAGTTACCATTGGTGCTATGGTCTGGAGAAATTTACTCCCCCTTCAGATCAATGCCAAAATTGAGGGAGTTTATCCTTTGGTGCTGCCATCTATCGGAGGATTTGAAGAGCATAGTTGTACTTTCACCTTCAAGGTGCTCTCATTAAAAAACGAAAGACGCTCCCAATTGACTTAAATTCGCATATATGTGTGTACCGAGGAAATCGGACTCCAAACCAAAATATGGTTCAGTTGAAAAAGTGGAGCATACCCTATAATGCCAGTCTAGTTAGCACAAGACAAAAGCATCATTGATTTTAATAGCCGCCCAGCTTGTCTACTGGTCAGCATGCCTGACTGCGGATAAGGAGGTCCTGGGTTCGAATCCCGGTTCAGGCATGGATGTACATTCTCTCTATCTATCCTGTGTTTGTCCTTTCCTTGTATGAATGAGGTGTGAATGGTTGCCTACCCTATAAATGGGTACCTATGGCATGTGTGTAGAGCAAAGACGAATTTTCATCTTCATGGTGCTCTGATTAAAACAATTGACTTAAATTCGCATAGCCAAGGCATAGCGAGCTTGGCTTGTCATTAGTAAGAACAACGTTGTTTCGAATATTGAAATATTTCGAAAAAGCAGGCTTTTTTAATTCAGGATACTTCGATTCTGGCACAAATTTCCAAAATTCAATAATCGGCGTTGGCTTATATTTTAATTCTAGAATTTAATCTTCTCTCGAATACATTTATCGAGAGCCACAAATAATTCTTCAAAGACCCGCATGTGGCTTGCGAGCTGCAGGTTGTCCACCCCTGCACTAGGGGTTTCGCGTTATGCTGACCACCTAATCGGGACATATGCTTCACACTCCAGCCCCTCTCGGTCATGAAAACAGAGAGATGGGTTCTGTAGGCCTTGGCCCACATGGGCTGACATGCCACAGAGTTTAGTTTAGTTTTAATATGCAATTATGGCCTGAACAAATAAACAAATGAATTAACTAATAAATATTTTCAATGTTTTGTTCATCTTTAGCAGCGGATTTTATCTAGTAGATTTTGTAGTGTCGTTCTAATTATAACATACTTTAATTTTTCTGTTCGAAAACGATTATAATTTTCACCGTGTACTCTTTGTAACACAAAACGAAATATTTCTTTCAAAAGAGATTTTGTTAGATTGTTACTCCAAAGTGTCTAATTTGATCTGAAAACGGAATACTATCATGTGCCACTTCTTTGGCTTCTAAATAGTTGAGAAGCGAAGAAATCAGCGGGCTTTTAAGAATCCTCCACTCTTTTATTTGCATGGATGAAGGCATTTCACTATTGGGCTTCATAATTAGGCAGTTTGAACACTGCTAAGGCTTCTTTGTATTAGGTTAAGACTGAAACCTTACCCAAGTCCATCAGTAAAGGTGGGTGGATATTGAGTAGTGAACGGAGAATCCCCATTCTCCTTGCACATACCTGCTGCCACCATGAAGGTAAGAAACTATTATATATATTTTCCTTTTATAATTATACATATTTTGGAAAATGTAACTACGTAAAAATTGTAAATAGAGATATAATATATATTTTAAAAGGGTTTCATACAATAATTATAACAAATCATTGGTTACTAAATTTACATTATGAGGTTTTTATTGTTTGGAAAATGCAATTATTTTTAAGCTTATATTTGGAATTTGATCCTTAATTTAGAAAGTTTTATTAACATATAATTTATTAAAATAAATTATAATTTTCTTAAGCAAATCGAGATACCATGGGTATGAAAGCAGATGTTTTAATTTAATCAATGCTGACGAGTCGTGGATAATTTATATACCATGAAAACTTTCAGCAATTAGTTTTGTGTTAATTACTAAAAGTATTTATTAAATTTAAGAACATAAATTTATAAGTTTGTTATAATAACACCTAAACTTATAAGTAAGAACATAAATTTTTAAATATTTATTTTTATATTTGAGAATATTTACAATTTTATTTGCACTTTTATATTAGTGAACACCTCTAAGTTTATTTTGAAAGTTATTTTATTGCTGAAAGTTATTTTTGTAATTAATTAATAATTATAATTTTTATATTTATTATTGGAAAAGAATTGTCATCAATCGGACTAAAAGAGTTTAAGGATGCTTAAAAATTTAGGGTTTAATAAAAGATGTAACGAATTTTCGAATGCTTTTCAGTATGTGATATTTTGACGAATAAATATAATATATACGTAATACGTATTTGGTATTTATTACCCTCGCCCCTTTACACTTAAGATTTTAACGTAACTCTTGAAAATGACTTAATTTAGTTATTCTGTATAAATTTTCAGAGAAATAATTGACTTTTAAATACATTTTTATACATAGCACTCTATGTTTCAATAGTTTTTCCGAGTTAAATTTTTATTTTTCCAAAAAAAAAATTCATAAATCAATTTTATTTCAACATTTTGTTAAATAATTACAAATTATTGGCTGAAGTTTTCGAGAGTAGATGTATCAAAAGTAGTGTGCATGAGAGCTACAAAATTAACGTTGACATACTTTCTGAGAAGTGAATACGACATGTTATCCTTTCTTAATTAAATGTCTCAATACATATTTTTAATAATTTCAAGCTGGAAATACAGTGATATGCCAAAGAATGTTTCTCTCTCTCTCTCTCTCTCTCTCGAAACGGAAACTTTCCCCATATTATCTCTAATTTAAAAGAAAGTGGTCCCCTTTCATTTAAACAGTGAAGTGATCACTTTTCACCATTATTTACAAGCGTGGTTAAATAGCTTTATGAACCAATTATATTTTATTAATTATAACTTATGCGGTCTGAGTGTCTCAAATTCTTTTGAATTTCATCAAAAGCTTTTGAGCCATAATTATGGACATAAATTAACGTTGACAAATATTTTTTGAAATATGACTCTGTTACCGAAGACACAGAATTTCAACAAAAAAAGTGTTTGGTCTTTAGGACATTTAATTACAATTTTGCTACTAAAAATTAAATTCCATTATTATCTTCAGAAAAAAAGAACGAATTCATTTATCACAGGAATGGTTCTAAGTTTTTTACCGACAAAAGCAGAATTTTATTACCGCACAAGAATGCTTACAATGAAGTCAATGTGCGTTCCTCTTTTTTATTCGAAAAATCACTATTTTTTATAGTTTTAATAACTTACAATTCTTCATATGTTCGGGCCGTGCAATTGGCCTCTTCGAGTGATTATAATATTTACCATCGTCTTGGAACTTTCAGAGCTTTCTTGTTAACATTTATAGCACAAATTTCAAAAATTATAGCGCAAAATAGCGCCAGAACTCAAAAAAATTGAAAAAAATTTAACACCTCCTAACATAAAAATGAATTTTATTGGATAAAAAGTTCTTAAAGTTTTTTTCATAACATTTTCACATATATTGCACTATGAATACTATATGCTTAATGAAATCAGAAAAAAACGAATAAATATGCTAATAAGTCTCACCAAGGTTTAATTAGTTATAATAATTGATTATGGTCTTTTAAGCCAATTATATAACAGCAAAAACACTCAGTTTCAGTGCAGTCTATCGGAAACTGGCAACATAAATTAAGGAATCCAGTTGCAAATTTAAATTTCAATCCCAAAAACTAAATGTAATTTTATAACTTTTTTATACATATTTTGCAAATGTATAATCATTTTGTAAATTTCTAAAATTCGCTTTCCTTTACGAATAAGGATGGTAATGCGTTCTTCTTCTCTTCTTCTTAGAGTTGGGTTTGTATGTCATTGGGCACCTCTGCTTTTATCAGCATTTTGTACCATTAATTCCAAACCCAATGTTTCCTAGTTCCAGTTGCTCGGGTCACCCACTTTATTAATAAGGTCCGATAACCCTTTCATAGAGTCTAGGTGTAACTCTCTAGTATGGATAATGCCTAAAGAAGTTAATCTAGGGAGGGGGCATTCGTAAATGATATGCTCTGCCGTTTCCTCTTGCGTATGACATTTCCAGTAGATAGGGTCTTGCTGAAACAGTCCTATCTGGTCAGAAAGTCAGTCATGCTAGGAATAGCTTCCTGACTTTCACCAGAAGAAGATGGTTTGGAGGTCACTTCTATCTCCTGTGAAGGATTCATTGCTGCCCCTTTACTAGATTGCCTCTGAGTTCCCTTGCCTTTTTCAACAAGGTCTACTTCAGAGGCTTCACCTGCAAATGCAGAAAGGTTTGTTATTTCTTGTGTCTTTTCAGCCACAAGATAACAATTAATAAGCTCAGGTAATATAAGTCCACCCAGCATTGCCTGAGTTACTGGGCAAGGCAAATTACTCTAGAAGTTCGCCAAGCAACTAGAGGCTCCGTTAAGACATCAATACCGCGGTGCCAAATAACCCTAGGCACGGGTTGCGTAACACCAGGGTTTACGGGAGCTGGTTCGCGGCCTCTGATTCTATATTCAAGGCTATCCTGTCATTCCTACAGGACATTCGGCGATCCACCACCTGCAGACGCGCCTGGTGGCTGCTCAAGCCCCAGGAAGGTACGCGTACCCCCTGGTTCCAGGTGGTAATGCGTTAAATAATTAACGTTTCAAAATTTAAATGTTTAAGCAGCATTGAAAGGAAACTCTATACATATACAACATGTTTTAGATTAAATAAAAATTTGTTTGAATGGAAGAAAATTTTAAGAGATATCAAGTACTTTTTAATAAGTTTTTTTTAACGATTTTAAAATATTTTATTGAACTATTTTTAAGAATCATCTGTCAAATACCTGGAAGATTGGTTGGTTTGTTGCTCAACGGTCATTTTTTGCACACGGGGGCTAATTAGACCGGGACCTACGGTTTAAAGTGGATTCCGAACCACTACAAACATCCATGTCCAAGGTGGGTATTTGAACCCATGAACTGTTGAACCGAAGGCAAGAGCGCTAACCATTCGGCTGCCAGCTCAGCCTGGAAGATTAAATGACACACAAACCAGGAATTACGCGCGCAGTTTTAATATTTTGTGCCAGATTTTGTTTATCATTTCATTTCTTTTTATACAACTGACATTTTACTAGACTTGAGTAATTATTCTAATTTTGTTCATTTAATTTTTGTTTTGTTTATTAAATTTTTAATTAGAAAATATTATTTTTTCTCGGTCATTGACATGTCAGAAAGTAAATGATTAATTTCAAAAATTATCAATCAATTATCTTTAAAAAAAAACAACCAAAATAAAGATCTCATTTATTCTAGTTCTCATAAGAATAAGGGTAAAATTGAATTCTTTGCTTTTTCTAAACCTCTCCACCCCTTTTTTCTCCTTGTCTCTCTGTCGAAATAATTGAATGAAGCAAACTTTAAAACTATAATATAGCAACATAAGTAGACATTGTTAATGTAGAATAATTTTAGGTTTATGAATAAACTTTCAACAAACCAATTTACATAAAAGAAATTGAAATTATAATAAACCCCTACATGTTATTTCTTTAATTCCATATATTTTTATCATTTCTGAAATCCTCTTTATCGAATTATAAAAATATATGATTATTTAAGATTTTAAACACATAATTTTATAACCTAAGGGGACGATGTCAGTGTAAAGTAATTTTCATTTAGCCAAACCACGATATTAACGCTGAAAAATTAAAAATGTCCTTAATTTGATGCGTCATTGCATTAATGAGGTCTTAACATATAGTTTAAGCCAAAACTTAGAAACGACATATAATTGATAACGAAGAACATTTGATGGACACGCGATTCTACATTAACCAGTTTATTCTACATTGACCAATTGTCTTTAAAATAGATGGCATCTAGATCGAAAATAAAAAGATTCAGAGATATGCCAACTGATAGTTTTCCAAATAAATTTTACAAATTGCTTTCTAGAATCAAACAAAACGATAGAAATGAAATGTATAATAAAAATAGCTGTAGTTGAACGCATTATTCTAAAAGTAATATACTTAAATTTTAAATAAAAAGGAAATATTGATTTTAGATTTTTATTAAAAGCTTTTTTTTTTAATTTTGTAATTTTTTTTAAATTATAAAAATTGTTGGTTGTTTCTTTGTGAAAATATAAAAAGTGGTTGTTTCTTTTTTCCAGTCTAGATAATGATTACATCACTTTATTACAATTCTCATTGGCTTAAAATTACCATGACGTCAGATAACCTTTTATTTACGTCACATCGTATTAAGACGGCGTCGTAAATCTGACTTGTTGACGAGTTTGCTGCCTGCCTTCAAATCGCAATCTTCAAGCGGCAGCAAACAAGACAAAGTTTACCATCGAATGTTAGAAAATATTGTCCAAAATTATTTTGTAAATAAAAAGATTTTTTATATAAAGACCGAAGCATCTGCTTATATATAAGAAGCCGTTTTCCATTTATTCAAGTCATTGATACGTTGATAATAGAACAGAAGAGAACGCAAAATGAATGATGATGACAAAACATCTTCTTTATGGTTAGTTTAAATCGACAAGGACGATTTAAATTTTTAAAAAGGTTCATTAATTAATAGTAATTTTAAATTAAAAATTGCAATAATTATAAACAACCTCTTTTAAATCTTAAGGCTAATGCTTTGCTTGCGCAGACATTAATTTTTTTTCGGGGGTGGGGACATTAGATATATCTAAATTTTAACAGAAATTTAGTATTTATTTTTTTATTAAAACAATTCAAGATGTCTGTTATAGATTTCCGCTAATTATTTTTTAATATAATTCATCAGATTTTTTCTGATATTTCATCACTGAACGATGTGTTACTTATTTTACCAAAAAAAGTTTAAAATAATTTTCGGAATTGTGTAATATTTATATTTCGATATATATATATGCATATATATATATATATATATATATATATATATATATATATATATATATATATATATATATATATATATATATATATATATATATATATATATATATATATATATATATATATATATATATATATATATATATATATATATATGAAATCTAAATTTATAATCTTACAATACTTATATACCATTAAAAAGGTCATATTTCAATAGAACATGAATAAATATAAACGATATTTACACGTTTAACAATCGTTAAAAGCAAACTTACACAGTAAATAATTTAAAGGAGTTAATGACACAATGCGATTTAACAGGTCACGGTAAGAGGAAAGCAAATACACTTGATTGATAAATGCAACCGAGACAATATTATTAGCCTAGCCAACAAAATCGTGCTGTTGGAAGTGCATTTAAACGCTTTCGTTTTAAGAAAAACCAAAATGAATTCACGTGTTTATCCACCCATCGTTACTCAAAAGTGTAGCTGAGCGTGCTAATTTTTGCCAGAATAGCACACACAGCACACCAACGCATCGGCACGATTGTTCTGTTGTCAGGTTACGTGACAAGTTCCGCTTTGCTTACCAGAACGAAAAGAACAGAAAAAGAACAACCACTAAAAAAAAAAAAAAAACTAGATGGAACATTTTCCACTCGTCTGAGACGGATGAGGAAATCTGAAAGAAGTTCTGAATAGATCATATTGATGAGAAACTATAAAATCTTTCATCGAATTTTCAACCCCTTTATGTTCTGCGGAACTAGAATCAACCTACTTTACTGTATACTTTTGTAACAATAATCCCGCTCTCTCTTTGGTTAGCTTCCCTTCACGATCTGACCTCTGGTGGTGTTGAAATCAACTAGACTCCATCATTTTTCCAAAAAAACAATGGTGGTACACAAAAGAAGTTTAAAAGGGCTTAAAAGTAAAAGCTTATTGTTCAACTCCTTTTTAACTACTAGAATGCATCAAAGATGCTTCCTTTTTGCTTGTTTGGAAGCATCTTCATTTATTGGTCTGCCTTTTCTTGGATGAGAGCCAAGATTGTAAAATCATTAGACATTGATGTAAAGTAAACTATTTTTTACATTCTTACTAAGAAATAATAGGGTCATGGCTTTTTACATAATGGTACGCCTTTTAATCATGTTGCAATAGGAGACAGGGAGTTTCTCACGATCTGATTGGCCAACTTTGAATAATCCTTTGATGAACAACTGAAATTCTTTTGAATTCACAGCTAGATGCGAATACAATAATGTGAGTTTATATATATTGGAGATCACCAAGTTATTCAACCAATTTATTAAGTCTTATTAAGAATTTGTAACACGTATAAACATCTTTGTGTAATTAAACCGAAAAATTAGCAGATGAAAGTTTCTCTTATTCCACTATTTCGCTATTTATTCAATATATTTTGATTTAAATAGGTCTTTATTATGTAAAATTCTTCTGGGAAATGTTCGTGTTTGTAATATATTTCAAATAACCGAAATTTGAATAATATTTTAAAATTGTGTATTTTCAAAAGTATATTGTTTAAGATTAAAAAAGTTTTGAATGTCTATTCACTCTTCCAAATATTCATTTATATGCTATGAAAAATACGGCTAAATGGGAAATAAAGTCTTGCTTAAGAGATAAAAGCACTGAAGAATTATCGATAATACTTTTCGGTCAAATTTAAAAAGTATATTAATTAGTATATCCATATTTTTTTGCAGTGAATTTTATTTATACAAATTTTTTTTCATTTCTAATGCCTGGCTGCTACTAGAATATCCCCCTTTTCAGTTCAACAAGGGGTAAAAGTGATGGCAAATTATATATTGGGGCACCCAGTGGGTGTGGCATCCTTGCCCTGAAGGTAGGTGGGTCTTCTTAATTTAAAAGCAGGAACCAAACAGAAACCCCTAAATTTGGCTTACCACCACCAGAAGTATCATTTCACTTGGAGGATATTGCAATCACAACTTATTTCACGTTCTCCAGCAGCATTGAGTGAACACGATGGTTCTTCGGTTGAGTCGGGATTCGAACTCTCTCCCAGCTTCCAGTAACGAAAGCAAACCAGGCGACCACGAAATTCTATTTTTAACAAAGCTGAATTACACACACACACACACACACACACACACACACACACACACACACACACACACACATATATATATATATATATATATATATATATATATATATATATATATATATATATATATATATATATATATATATATTGTAACACACTTTAAATAAAACACAGTTAAGTACTTTAATCTTATGTACTTTTCTTATTAAAAAATTGAAAGCTATCTGTTTTTGGAAGAAATTTAATTTAGTAGTGCTGTGAATATCAAACAATTTTATGGTTAAAATTGTAAATATGATGTGTATAATTTTAACCATAAAATTGTTTGATATTAAATCTTTTTAGAAATATTAAATAAAATAAAAATTTTATTTTTCAATCAAATTCAAAACTATTAAATTAAAGGAAAAAATAAAATGTACAGCAACTATTTACTATAGAATAAATTTATATGATGACTTAAATCTTATCTCATCTCAATATTAAATAGAAAGTAGAATTTCGCCCTTTTTTAAATAACTAAGTTATTACTTATAAGAAAATGCCGTCAAAAATTTTTCAATTTTCATATCGGTTTCCTTGGTTACTGTTTTTAATGAAAACAATAAGCACTTATCTGAGTTAATTAAAATAAATTATTTATAAACGACTTTTTACTTAGCAAATTATATATATAACTATGAAAGCATTTGTCAATAATTGAACGAATATATTAAAGTCTTTATATGAGTACACATTTAACAAATTATATAAATATTTCAATAATGAACTGTAAAGACGTACTCAGGCATTAGTATAGGTATATTTTATTATAAACTTCATTTTCTGTGTCTATATATAGTTCTACTGAGATATTTGGTTTTAATTTTTTATTTATTTTGGGAATAAAATTTAAAGTATTTGCAATAATTACCACCTTTATATTCATATGCATCTTTTCATGATTCATTAGAGCTATTTAATGGATTATTAACGCCATTAAACAGTTCAAATGGATTATTGAGATCTAAAACGCATTCAAGGGTAATACTTTTTGTATTCAAATCACAGTTATGAGAATGAAGTTCATATTTTAGTTGATGCCTTTTGATCAAAATTTTCCCATCATACCAATTAGAACCATAAGTCTAATACTTCTATGAAATATCTTCCAGTGGAATGCATAATTGTAAAATATGTTACATGAAACTCGCCAATCAAATCAATATCAACATTTTAAGGATTTTCATCATAAAATTTATCGCGTGTCATACTCTCTCGCTCCTTTTTTTTTCAACGTGCGTATATGTGGATATGTGTGGGTGGCTATATCATTTTATCTAACCAATATGACCTTTACTATATGAAAAGAGCTTTAGTGGCTCAGTAGCTTCACGCCAGGTAAGCTCAGCAAAGTGAAGCATCATTTGCCGCGGGCAGTGGTTGGGAGGGTGACCTCTCCTTCATTGGGTTGCTGGAACTCCGTGGGTTGGGGCAACACCCCCTAGAATACATGTATTCTAGGGGGTGTTGGTTGGGGACGTGTCCACGTTAATATGTTACGTCCAAAGTCCTTTCTCTGGTGTGGCGTGAATGTGGAGAGGAGGGTGCCAGCTCAGGTGTGGCCTCCTTCATTGGGTTGCTGGAACTCCGTGGGTTGGGGCAACACCCCCTAGAATACATGTATTATAGGGGGTATTGGTTGGGGACGTGTCCACGTTAATATGTTACGTCCAAAGTTCTTTCTCTGGTGTGGCGTGAATGTGGAGAGGAGGGCGCCAGCTCAGGTGTGGCCTCGTCCCCTGACCGCGGTTCAAAATGACGAGGCACCTTAAAAAGAGCAGAGTCGTGCTTTCACCTTCGTGGTGCTCTGATCCAAACGAAATACGCTCTCTATTGACTTAATTCGCACAGCCAAAGGCCTAGCGAGCTTGGCTTGTCCAAGCGTCATAAGCAACACACACACTATATGAAAGGGGAATTTCAATGGTAATTTAAATGGAAAATTTATATGTTAGGTTTTAAATCAAGTGTCTACTCTTAAGCCTATTTCGAGGATATATTTAACATTTTAGGTGTATCTTAAAGCTTTTAACCAGATATAATAATTATAAGAAAGCATCGTAAAAATTATTTCTATCGTTATTTTGTTGTTGTTGTGTGCCAGCAAGGCTAGCAATATAGGGTGAGCTACTCCACTTTGCCAAATGAACCATATTTAGGTGTGGAGTCCGACTTCCTTAGTACACACATGCTATAGGTACCCGTTTATAGAGTAGGCAACCATTCACAACCCATTCATTCAAGGAAAGGACAAAGACAGGATAGATAGAGAAAGAAAGTACATCCATGCCCGAACAGGGATTCGAACCCAGGACCTCCCTATCCGGAGTCAGACACGCTGACCACAAGACAAGTTGGGCGGCTATCATTATTTTATTTCGAGCAATTGAGCCAATGAAATTAAACTTATATATAAATTTCAAGAAACCTCAAACTTTATTGTAATTATGACTCATGAAAAATGTTTCTTGGTAAGTATTTCAAGCTTGCAAATTGGTCTTACTTCTGTGTTTTAATTAAATTCATAGCTCATTAAATTCTAACATTTTCCTGTTCATGAATTTTATCGCATGTCATTTACCTTAAAGTTGCCGTTTTTTTAAAAAAATTTAATTTTGATATAAAAAAAAACAATTTATTGTGGTCTGAATTTCATATTTGGCTCCAGACACGCGAATAAGAGAAAATTATGTGCATCAATAAAATTTATTCTGGAAAGTTTGGTATTTTTCCTTTCCTTTTATCAACGAAAAAAAACATTAAAGAAACATTCACCTTCCTTTCACGCATTTTGAATGGATTCCACTACCCACATAGTCTGATTATTCAAATGTAATCACGTGACGTCCAAATCTCAGGCACACATATTGTAAGATTTTTCTTTCTTCTTTCATAGTATCTGCAACAGTAACCCACGCAAACGTTCGTGATTTATCAGAATATGATTGACATTTAATGGAATATTTATTCATTAAAACATATCATGAGGAATGACTTAATTCTAATTATACTATCAAATCAAATTTTGCAATTAAATTTTCTTGTTAAAGATTTCGCCGACCGATGGCTGAGTGGTTAGCGTTCCTGACTCCTGAGCTGTGGGTCCCGGGTTTGAATCCCGGTTCGGGCATGGATGTGACTTTCTTTCTCTGCTCTCTCTGTGTTTCTCTGTCCTTTCTTCTGTGATGTTGTATGAATGTGGCCCACCCTATAAACGGGTTTGTGGTGGGATGGCGCGGGTAACGCTACTCGCCTCCGTGACTTGGTTCACAGGTGCCCGCTGGGTAACGACAAATGAGT